>JAVYIG010001184.1:0-373076 GCA_035222895.1 Strongylocentrotus droebachiensis
CCTTTTTCGCTAATTGATAGATTACAGCAATTTGTTCTCGCTCTGACTTATTAATTTCTGAAGATATTGTTACCATATTAAAGAATAGTATTTCCTAATGAAAAAAAACATATCAACAGATTTTGTTAAAGCATGGGACTATGGGTAGTGTTAAATTGATGGGAGCACACTGTAACAAATATAAAATTTCACCTCTTTTTTCAGAAAGAGAAACTATGTGCCATCATAAATAATAAAAAAGGTGCCCCTGTTCATCTTTAAAAGATGCTTTTTCGCAATGTTTCATTTCAAAGACCATTGCTTCTACCAAACTTTTGCACATTGTTGTAACAATGTACATGTAGATAGCTAATATCTGACAGTGGTGTGTTGTATGTAATTTGGCCAGAGACCATATAAACGGCCCTACATATTTTGTTTAAGCTCTGTCTTAATTCAGAATATGCAATTCTTTTCGTCATTTGTGAGGCCAAGTATATTGCTAGTGCTATATGATAATCCAAGCAAGTAGAGAAGTAGGCCAAATGTCCAATACTTACTGAAAAAAATTTAAGGAAATATTTATTAGTAGAGTATTATAACCGTGATAACCACTTGAACCGTTCATTAAGGCCCTGGAGATTGTTCTCCTGTCTGTTATCTCTTGTTTGCTCATTTTCATAAATTACTATATTTTTTGTGTCAGAACCATATAGTCTTATCATGGAGGTCAAATGCTCTTCCCAAGTTCGGTGTTTACCGAGAGCATCATGTGACCAGTGACATCACAGCTTCAATTTTACGAGGTAGGAAGCGAGAGATATCACAAGTTGCGGTTGCTTCTGCATTTACGTGTCAAGGCTGGAATTTGCTACCTGTAAAGTCGATAGTTCGCGCAGACATTGGACGGCTGGCTCATCTGCTAGAGTCTGAAGTCTCGGTCCGATCATCATACCCACTTATCGTCTGCGAAAAGGGCTTGTATTGGTCCAAATTCCTCCTTTTTTGCGGCTTTTGTTGTCGTTGAGTCCTCTCAATAGACCTTTCGTCTCTAGACTTTCACCCTTTGAACGTCTTATTTATGTTTTTCGAACCAGATATGGCCGAGCCTTTCCAATTCACAGGCTCAGTCAACCAGAAAGTTGTGCCACCGGCGTTGCTATGGCAGGGAAAGATCATTAATGGACAAGGTAATTATTCTAAGACGTCTCAAGTTTCATCTTATGCTACCACATTTCATCACCTCTGTTTGTCTTTGTTGCGGAATTTCATCTATAACGACAACTAAAAGCGTTCATCCAGTTTGCTTCATTTCGTACTAAGTTATAATTCTCTTTTATTGTATCATTGAAGGATAGAATATAAATGAATCTTCAATGCCTCGTCACTTTTTTGTATACCGGTATCTTCAAATTCATCTTTGCTATCTTTATCCATCACCAGTATACTTCACCTTTTTGTCTTGTGTTGCAGAACTGTATATTATCAGTGAAAATTATAATATCCATTTGTCCTATAAATGCAAGTTGAACATGGAAAAAATGCTATCATATTATAAGAATGAAATATGAATCAATTGTCATTCTTTTGACTTATTTTGTAGGCCAGCTATCTCGTTTTGACTTCGTCAGCAGTGTCTTCTCTATAACAAATATAAATACAGCACATTTGTTACCTAATCATGAAGATCCCATACATGTATAATCCTCCACAAATTGGTATTTATCTGTCATGAGAGTGCATGCAAGGCAAAGTTTTCCACCGTGTGTTCTTCTTAGCAACTTTTCATATTGAATTCTTTTCAATTTCGTGATTTTTCCATTACTGGCAGAAACATTTTTTACTAATTTGGATATATTTCTTTAGAGTTGGCCAAACAGGATCTGTGTTACTTTTTCTGAAGTGAATACATTTGAAAGGCTTCTTTGCAGGCAAAAGATTATAATGCAATATTATTTCAAATATTTTTCTGTGTGAGACTTTATACACCCCTTGTTTCTCAGGCCTGATAAAAACCTGATTTAAATCGGTTTCCCGATTATTTAAAAAAAAAAAATTTACCAGAATTTTTTTTCTTCCCTATTTTATCCTGATTTTCCCGATTCCCCCCTATTTTCTATATTCTTCCCTATTTTGCCCTATTTTTCCCCAAATTTTCTTCCTCGAAAGGGGGGAATGTTGTTAGATGACATTTTTTCTTCGCAAATCCTCTTCTTTTTTTTTACTCAAGGGGGGCGTGGTTGAGGGGAAAACAAAAGACCTATTTTTTTTTTAGTGCTCACTATCACCCCTGGTTTCTGTGGACATCAATGCTCTTCATTGTAATCATTTGAATCTGCTTTAATAAAAAAAGAAAAATCATATGTTCAAATAGAATTCACACCTTCAAAAACACAAGCAAACAGCTAGGACCATCATCGCTTATGATACACTCGCTTTACTACAGCTATATACTTTCCTATATTTCTGTTTTATTGATATTTTTATGCTTCTATTTGTACTTAATGAAAGAAGTCTCATCTTTATTTTAAAAAAAATCATCTTCAAGTCATCTTCTGTGTATTTATTTATTTATTCATTTATTTATTTATACATTTATTCATTCATGTTCGTTTTATTTTCAAATTTGTATCATCTTGTTATTTTGAAAGGAACAATTCATCAATTACCAGTTAAAAGATTTCTACTCCATCATATCCATGATTGCTGCTTAAATCTCAAGGATTTCTGTATATATCCACTCCATCATACATTGAAAATGTCAAACATATACTTATCTATATAAAAGGGCCCAGTACGCATAGACCCCCAATACTTAGCTCTGGACAGAATGAAAAACATTCAATTTGGAGCCAGTCCTGACATTGGGAATGTTGATTTTCTTGTACTTAATACCCTTTGTCTTTTCATTACCATTACCAAAAATGTACATTTGCATATATCTTGCTTGTAAATTAACTTTTTTTGAGTATATAAGTTGAACTCTCCTTGCAACTCATCTGACCACAAAGTGGTAAAACAAACCTCTGTTGATTAAATACAACTTATTTACTTTTTTCCTTGTCAGAATTTACCCAGTATTAATTGCTTAAATTGGGCATTTTGGCTTGCTTATAAATGTAAATGATATACATGGATCACTAATGTAAAAGGAAACAGTTTGCATCAGATGTTGTAAGAAGCAGACTGATAATTTCATATTTATACATTAAGGCCCTGCAGTCTGAAGTGTCTGGTTAAAAATTGTCAAATATCAAAGTATAATAGATGATGACCATTTACAATTAACTAGCTGAGCAATATGTAGGAGAAAGGAGAAGATTGTTCAATTTTGGCTTTTTTTCAACGCGATTCTCCAATTTTCTAGTACCAATCATCTTTTCAGAAAATTGATACTGCAATCACACTTCAAATTGACCATTGCTGTCTACATTCCATGTTTACATATCTCCCAGTCATGATGCAAACAAAAACGTCAAAAACTAATGAACATTGAACTAGTTGCAAGGCACCATGGCCTGGGAAGGAAACACTTTGAATCCTTTTTCGTCACCTTTGGAAGTGGATGGCTACTAATTTAGCATGCCCAAAGGTTAATTACTACGGCAATAATAACAATACAAAGGTCAGCCAACTTCCTGTAACACTTGAGGACACTTCATATCGCAGACATGAATATATGTGGGTGGACATTGAACAATGTACTTGTACTCTATTAAGGACATTGACCACTCACTGACTGAACGATTATAACTGTCTGATTTTGTAGGACAAGTCCAGAATTAACTCTTTAAGTACCAAGTACTAACTTTCAGGGCCTGCTCACACTGGAGGAAAGTTATATGAAAATTGTATTAAGAAACATGTAAAGAATCATTGGATAGCAAAAGGGATGTTAAAGGTAGGCTACTATGTCCCTTTTGCAGCCAACCTCAAATTCTGTAGAACTTTGCAGGAATTATGAATATGTCATGTATGTCCTATCTGTGAAATTTAAACGTTAGCAGTGTCCTCATGTTCAAATTATGCAAGGAAACACGTTTACTTGCTAGACTTCACTGTCAGACACTATTGAGTGACTGACTGGCTTTTTTTCTTCTTTGGTAATGACATACATGAAAAGAGTTGTAAAGGGTACATGAGCATTTGTCTACATCAATAACCCACTTCTTGTGATGGCCAAGATTTAACTGATTGAATCTTTGCGCAGCATAAAACGTATGACCATTCGGTACAATTGTCAGAAAATCGAGACTATTACTTTTGGGCTCTATAGCCCTAAAGTCGATTTGACAACTAATAGTCGTTATTTTCTCACTTAAAGACATTTTCAAGCCCCACCTTTTTTAGGGAAGTTCTAAATTAGTATTATCTTTCAAATGCAGTTGGAATTTAACTTATTCATTTTTTTGTCCTGCAAATGGGACATAGTACCTTTAACACTGGATAGCAACATCATTTAAAGAAATGTTTTATACAAAAAAAAAAGTTTTGAAGAGGTCACTTGACACTCCTGCTAGCCAATCATCAGTAGAAACTCACGATAAGTCCTGCCAAGTTCTACGGTTTTCGTAAGATACAATTTTTCAGACTAGAACGGGACCTTGATAAAAAAAGGCTGATTCGTTATAGAGTTTTCATTCAAATCAATGTTCAAAAGATGAGTTTCGCTATTTGACGTTTCTTCAATACGACTCTCGGACGAGAAACAAAAATTGTTATTTATCGGTTAGCTATAAGATATTGTATAGTCCTGAAATTGATTTTTTTTTTTTTTTTTTTTAAGTCTGAACAGGAAAATAATGACCCCAAAAAACTGTTGGAAGATTTGTCAAGCTTTTTGTTCTATGGCAAGGTCTTCACTGACACGGTCGTCACTGACAAGGTCATTTTCAAACTGCAAAAGAAATTAAGATATGTGAATGAAACTAAATATTTCAGGATGGATGACTATAGAACCGGCTAAAAATTTGTGACTACAGTCAGTACCTGGTACTTCCTGATTAGAGGCTGATTGGATTCAGTACTAAAAAAATAGAAAATCAGAAAATAAAGATATGTGACATATAGAATGTAAGTAAATCACATAAAAAACTGTGTTTTGTTTTGCGTACATGCTGATAATTGTTGAACAGAGCAGGGTAGACACTACTAAAAAGACCTAATTCATTTCTGTATTTGCATTGCATGCTACCATGTACATGTATCCTTTACCCGTAGGAAATGCAATGTATGAATGTGTTCAACATGAACAGTATCCTACGAACATGAATACCTGAGTCTATTATATCTGTTTCTTTACAATCTATTCATTCCATGGGGTCTACACCGCGGCGAGTCCCTGTTTGAGATTTGCACTTGAGAGCACACGGTCGGTCACTCCATAATGTCTAGGGTTATTTGAGACAGCACAACCTAGATATTGTGCACACACTCTGGTTCTGATCCGGCTTAATTCCAGCTATGTTTGGTGATTAATTGTTCCCGAGTCAACCAATTGAGGTTTTCATGATAGCATGTCTATGGCCTATTGAGTCCGAGGGAGGGGCATGGCAGGCTGAGATGATGGTCAGAGGGGGGCGGGGGGCTAGGGCAGGAGTATAACTCAGTGATCTACAGGTGTGTGGATTGTCACAGAAAAAATGTGCCTCGATTGTTGGAAAAAAAATTGGGGGATTTTTTAGAGATGTTATATTTATGGTCACTACTTTCATGGGTAGATGATAAACTTTTGGTGATCACATGCTTGTAATTGCAAGTAGATAGATGGTATACTTGTGGTCTTTCGTGATATGTTTCAGTTAGAGATAAATCTCCCCTCCCCCCCCCCCCCCAGCAGACAAATGTCTCGGTTAAATGCATGACAATCTTTGTGGATAGTTATGAAATGTGATAAACGATTCCAACAACACAGATGACTCTATGATACAGTGGTCACAAATAATTATATAAAATATGATGGGCCCAACCATAATTTATAAATCAGTAGAGAATTTAAATCACGTTTTAGATTTATGAAATAGATTTCAAAAAGGGGGTGGGGTGATTGATACCTGTGTCCCACATCCCTTATTTGTGTCCCACATCCCTTATCTATCTACCTAAAGTATAGTGTTCCCCATGTTTTTCCCCATTTCTTCATTTCACGCCACGCCATGTTTACCCAACCCATTGGGTCTGGTTAGTGTTTAACTATTTATGATTGTTCCCTATTCTTATGATAGTCTCCAAGTTCAGACTCTTCATCTGACGCTGATATCGTCTGCTAAAAGCCAGAAGGGTGTTAACTCGTGTCCCTTTAGACAGAGTAACACCCTTTTAGCTCTTGGCAGACGATACACTTTACCGGTTATAGTGACTGGAACTAAGCCTATTTGCCATGTACTCTATACACAAAAAAAAACAAGTGTTGTGAAATAGTCTTATGTTTTAAAGACCCTATAGAGTTAAAGACTATGGCTTGTCAATGGAAGCTCTTATCATATAATTGTTAACCTATACATAGATAATGGTGCAGTAGACATCTCGGGCTAAAAAATGTATTTGTATTTGCTTTGGGATCGGGAGAATAACAGAAAGGAATGGACAATTGGACATTCATGTGTATACTATTTATCACCTAGATAATATGTTATTAATCCTACTTTAATGCCTGTGGCTCAATATGCAAATAAAAATGCTGTGACTCACATACAGAACATACTTGCTCGAGGGGGTTACAAAGTTTTGAAATGTTTGCATCAGTTTACGTTATGTGTAATGTGGAAGTGTGTATCTGGTACGTTGGAACTGTTTGGGTGATATTATTATATGTCAACTGTAAATCCAGAAACATTTACATCTATGAAAATTCATGAATTCCAAGCAACAAAATAGTTTTATCACTCATTGTCACAATAGGAAATTTTGAAAATTCATAAAAATTTCTTTGCAAGAAAAGGGTTATCGGGGAAATTTCACGAGGCCCTTACTAGGTCTTCACATTTGCAGGCTATTGTGTGTTTTCAATTTGTTAAACAATAAACAGATCTTTCATGATGTGGCAAAGATTTCCAGAGGGAAAAACTGATTGCATTTTGTTATCCTATAGCCCCTGTGAAATGAGGCCTCACAAGGTAATACATAGAGGGTTCCTTTTTTTAATATTTATTGGCAAACTGTCATTTGGCCATACTGTTAATTTCCTGTCAAGTATATATGTAGTCCTTCCTCTCACGGAAGATAGAAGGTGAAAGATTTAGGATGAGGAAGTGATCCTGTCCCATTTATCATGATGTAAACATTCCTCCTATCTATAGATTTATATTTGGAATGAAAATCTTAAAATCTTTAAAAACTATACAATTATGTGTACATCTATACATTCTTAAAAACCAAGGTAACAGTTCTTCAGTAGAAAGTCAGACCTGAATAGTATGAATAGTATTAAGCTCTTCCAATTCCCAAATTATGTTTTGCGCAAAAAATGTCTACCGTAAAAAATGTCTACCGTATGTTGCTAGCCAAATAATTCTTTTGTGGAAAGTCAGAAAGATATTAACTCTGTGAAATCATACCAGTGAATATCTTTTCTTACTCTCAGCAAACTGAAGTACAATATTTAATGACTTTTTAGAAGTATTTGTGATTAAGTATATTATAGAAAGTTGAAGAAAGCTATGCTGGAATCTACAGTGATATTACCAAGAAGTAAACTTAGTGTTTTATCTCCTCACTTTGGCCCTTGTCTGTACAGAGTTGTGAACCCATGACCTTACAGCTCAAAGACATCTCTACTTTTTTGCCTCTGTTTAAATATGTATCTATAATTCAGTTATTTTACTTATTCTTCTCACATTCAGCCACTGGACAAGAGATTTGATCTTCATGTGCCCTTGTGTGATGTCATGACATCCATTTCATTCTCCTTTGCCGATGAATGATTGCAAAATTCCTTATAGTCTGACAGGTCTGGTTGCTCTAAACTTCTAGCAGTGTGGACTCCACACTCCAAATTTCACTTTCTATCAAAACTATCATATCTTCCAGTCTTTCTTCCCTTAACAGTCACTGGTCCTTGAAAGTGGTCTTTGTGTGTTCTTGATGGCACCAAACTCACAGACTGTTCTACAACCATTTGGTGTCATCACACATCCCATTCATAGGGTTTGTCCTTAGCTGATGTCAGGGAATTCCTTCAGTCTGACTGAAGTCCACATTCCTTCTGAGCTCTGTCAAACTCCATAGTCCACTAAAACAGTAGTCCTTTCTACTTTTCAGCGAAGAGCCTTTGTGGGAATTTACAAACATGAAACTTTTGTTCTCGACACTAAAGTGTTTAGTTGGTGTGTGCTTTAGGGCTTTCAGGCCTTGACAGAAAAACCACTGATCAGAGACCAACTTCCAGTCTGAAGTCCATAGGTTTCCCATCCCACAATATCCTTCATTTCTAGAGTATTACTAATTCTAAAGCTCCTTTTTTTCCTCTCTTGCCGAAGTGTCATAGTCCAATCTGAAATAAAAACAAAACAGCATGTGAAAAATATACAATAACTCACACGATTATAAATATTTGAAGGTCTACCCCACCCCCATGGAATAGGAAAACCTCATGATGAAGTCCAATTTTGTGAATGAATGAATGAAATAGTATGGGGTCTATTTTAGGCATCATTCATTCAAGGTGCCTAATTGCCATCCGATATGGGTTTGAATTTCAAGTTGAAAGTCCAACTTTAGGGGATTTTCTTCTAAAAAAAGGATCCCATGTTGGCATTTTTGAATAGGTGGGACAGCCAGTCAGCAGAATGGGTGAATGCTTTCTGTCTGCCCTTCTATCAGATGTATACAGCATCAAGATCAGTAAAAATTGGTACAGATTATGAATAGCTGTTAATCTTAGAAATATGTTGAGATCCCTTTTGTGTTTTCATATATTTTATTTCATTATTTTCTTTCTTTTCGAAGAGCTTTTGTCCTTCCTTGGCATCATCATTTTATCACACAGAGGTAGACCCAAATCATTCAAATATGGAGCTGGTAAATACATGTACTATCTCGATCAGGCTTAATGTTACCTTAACTTACATTCAAATATGTTTTAAAAGAGAGCCTCTAATGAACAAACAATGCCAGATATCACCATTTATTATGCCTTTTGTGTTCCGGACTTGTCTTCTCGTACTGCCTACTGCTTCCCTCTTTCTGTGAATAACAGTATTAGCAATAACATGTTAGAATATATTTTACTTTCTAAAAGACTTTTTTAATAATTTTGATAAGCAGAGAGATGTAGGTGATATACAAAGCATAATCCTAGTTATGGAAATCAGAATGTGAATACAAGATCTGATTTAATATCTAAAACTGGAAAGGAACATACTACCTCAAATATTGCACAAGGCAAAAATCAAACAAGAGCTGAGACTATTCTCAAATATGTACTGACCAAAACCTAGTTAGCATTACTCACCTGTATTTTAAGTGGATGAGCTAACTCATTTATTTCTGGCATCACTTTGTTGAAACCTTTTTGAAGTAATTAAGTATGAAAATGGAAAAATACAGTTACAGTAATAACTTTCTGAAACTAAATTATTATCCCCCAAGAAAAAGAGTTATTGCTTGGTGTCAGTATTTCAACTAGAACAACAAAATCTCCACACATTTTAGAATGAGAATCCAGAAGTTTTTATTTCTTTTAATGCCATTATTAGAAATTAAATGGGTGATTGTGATTGCGTAAAAATCTCTAGGGTTTTGTTAGAATGAAGCACAAAATGAAACTGATGGTAGAAATCAATGGACAAGAAACAAACTTCATAATTTGTGAAAAGAAAAGTAATTCCATACCGCTAAATTTACACTAATAAGTCCGGAAAACATGTTAGCATGTACCAAACAATAGTTGGGCAGACAGAAGGGATACGTGATGGGAAACTCAAATGAAAAGAATAATAGAATAAATATGATTGATGGTGTTCTCTGCGATAAGAAAGGGGGCGTAGGCACTGTTTACCTTGGTTCTATATGCAGTGATATTTAGTCTGCTAGGCCAGTGTAAAGATTCTCATTATTTTCTCTCTTTTTTTTTAGGCAGAGAGGAGCAATTGAAAAATCTGTGAATAAAGTTGAATGGGGTGCCATAAAAGTAGGATGCATACCATAAACACAGAAAGATGGTGTGCGCAAATAGTGAATTATGCGCCCTTAATCATTTTTTTATAATGTGTATTGTATGGCTTTATCATACAGGATATGTTATACATAATCATCATTAAATATGAGAATATAGCAAGATTTTGTGGCTCTTATTACTTAAATACATTACTGGACACATTTAAGAAAATATTTATTTGATAGAAGTAGCAATATCAGCACTTTGATAATAGTTTTCAGATGCAAAATATTTAGTATCCTTCAACAAACTTGATACAGTTTTGAATGCATAGTTGTCCTTTGCAAGAGCTTCTTAGCTCACAAGTTTAAGCGTACATGTTACTAAATAGCTTTTGCCCAGCAATTTAAACTTTCTACATGAATAAAAGTGGATATACTTTGCAAATACCCATTTTTTTTAATATCAAAATATTTGATGTTTGTATGTTTCCATTGGAAATTACGTATTTTAAGCCTAATAACCAAGATGAATTTGGAGCAAGAGATCATAATCTGTCTGCTTCGATCCAGAAGGGCGTTGTTCCATATCCTTTAAAGGTACTATGTCCTATTTGCAGGCCAAAAAAATGAAAAAGTTAAATTCCAACTGCTTTTGAAAGATAATACTAATTTAGAACTTCCCTAAAAAAGGTGGGGCTTGAAAATGTCTTCAAGAGGGAAAATAATGACTACCGGTATTAGTTGTCCAATCGACTTTAGGGCTATAGAGCCCAAAAGTAATAGTCTTGATTTTCAGACAATTGTACCGAATGGTCATACGTTTTATGCTGCGCAAAGATTCAATCAGTTTAATCTTGGCCATCACAAGAAGTGGGTTATTGATGTAGACAAATGTTCATGTACCATTTACAACTCTTTTCATGTATATTATTACCAAAGGAGAAAAAAGGCCAGTCAGTCACTCATTAGTGTCTGACAGTGAAGTCTAGCAAGTTAACGGGTTTCCTTGCATAATTTGAATATGAGGACACTGCTAACGTTTAAATTTCACAGATAGGACATACATGACATATTCATAATTCCTGCAAAGTTCTACAGAATTTGAGGTTGGCTGCAAAAGGGACATAGTACCTTTAAGTTACACAGAGCTAATGCCTTGCTATCTCTCAACAGACGAATTGATAGTATGCTAATAAGTGTTGATGATGTCAGAGAAAATTATCATAATTGATATTTTAGGAAATGTCCTGAAAAGCCGCTTTTAGCCAGAATGCTATGCACTATTCATATCAAGTTACCCTTCACCCGTGACCGCTGGTTTTTGCCAATTTTTGCTTAGAGGAACTTCCACGAGGAAAGGTTTCATTTTTTGTGGTTTCCTGTAAAATATTGTAATGCTATCTGGTGTAGCAGACACTATCTAGCTGACTTTAATTTGCATCGTGTACAGTTAAGTATATTGATAAAAATATCTCTGAACACGAAAGGCTTTAAGGCTATGGATTTTTTTTGGTACTTTTTTTTTCTTTGGTACTTTTTTTTTCTTTCTAATCTTTTATAGAATGAGGTTTTTCCCATGTGCTTGCATACAAGGAAAAAAAATGAGAAAAAAAGATATCAACCATTTTGTATATATTTTTGCTCTTAATATTTTTTCAGGCTTGACTGACTTTAATATTTGGGGGCAAGTTTAATTTTTTCCCCTCCCTCCCTATTGAATAATCATGGTTTTGTTGGTGGGTGCAATACTGTATGTTTAATATGTTTCATTTGGAATAGTGAGTTGATATATATTACAATTTATATATGTATATATATTATATAACTTTAATCTTTATGAAGATCTAAAACATGCCTTTTATTTATCAGCAGAACAAGAGAGGTATATCAAGGGCATTGTATTTAATATGTGTACACTGGCTGGGTATATGATTGACAAACAGGTTTAAGTGGCCAAAAAGATTAGGAATTTTAATGGCTGATGTTTTAATTTGTAACTGCATCTTTTCAGGTATGCATTGTAAATTACCTGGAGAGAGGCTGAGTAGGGCGATTGTGGCAGATAAGAATTAAGTTCGGGGTTAATCATTTACATTGGAATTCAACAGCTTTACAAATATAAGAAAATATTCCTTCTACAAGTAATGGATTTGGATAGACATGACAAAATTCGAATTTTGAGGGTGCATATGAAAGAGATATATATGCTTAGAAATGGTCTCTCTCTCTCTATCTCTCTGTGTCTGTCTCTCTCTGTCTCTCTATCTCTCTATCTCTCTCTGTCTCTCTCTGTCTCTCTCCCTCCCTCTCTCTTGGCTGAGATTAATAACTTGGTCCACTTTCAAGATATAGCCATAATTAAACACCACCACTAGTGTCGTACAAGTGGTTATGTTTTCCCAGCACTCTGATACATATAATGTAACGGTAATCCGTACCTCTTCGATTGTTAAGCCATAACTCATTCCAACACATTCATACTCAAATTTAGGAATTCTATGACATTTGCATCTCTTTTCATTAAGCTCAGTTGCTCGGGAAAAATATAATACAGGTTCATGCGAAGTCATTCATTTTTGTATGCCGTGTTTAACAATGCGGTATTCATTGAATGCAGATAGCGTGTATGATTTGTAATCAGCTAGAACATGATCGAATTCCAAAGACTGTATTTTGGTACACTTTGGCCTCTCTCTCTGGTTTGCAGCTCAGTTACCACTGGTCTCCTCGCCTTGTTTTTCAAGAACATGAACTCTTGTCATTAATTCGCTCTGTGTCAATTTTCCTACCATTGTACTTCGTCTTTCTATTAATGCAGCCTCATAGGCAGGCTATAGTGTGAAAGTTTGCCAGTCGATACAGATCAATAAACTGCTGGCAAAAACTTCCCACAAAACTACATGTACCTGCCTAAGCTAAAACTTTCAGGAAAACTTCTATAAGTTTCCAAAGTCCCGACACAAGTTGCTGAAAACTACATTTGCTCATTTGGTACAATTTACTTTCAGTTCATATACATGTGTTTTTTAGTATTGATTTTGGAGGTCCTCTAATATACTTATTAGATTTTAAAAGCAGGCAGAAGACCCATGATGCAAATCTTCTACCATATTTTAAGTAAGATATCTAGTGGGCGTTGCAATAAAGTTGCGATTGATTGTAAATTTGCAATAAATCACAAGACTTACGCTTGATTTTGGGGATTTGCAATTGATTGCAACTTTCTTGCAACACCCCGTTAGTGTTTTTTCTTTGTTAAATAAAAAAATCTACTTGGATCTATTTCAATAATTTTAAACTAGGCTCCATTAGGCCAGAAGTGAACAATCCCTCTGATATTAGGATAAACAATATGGGTTGTGTGCAGATGGAGGGCTGAAAATGAAAGCTTTGGGATATGTAAGCCAAAACAGGAAAAAGCTGGCCATTGTTTAGGCCAAATCGGCTGGTGAGAAAGAAGAGAAGATATTCTCTGCATGTGGGTTTAGTAGAGAGATTGGAAGAGAGATTCATGTTACATGGTGTGATATAGGTTTGTACATGATATGGTCTGTTAGGAGCCAGAGGAGCGTTAACTCTGTGTTAGAGTATATGAGTTAACGCCCTTTTGGCTAGAAACAGGATTTGCATTGTGGAAGGACAATACTTGGCTGTCCTTATGGTCAGGTGATCATTGTAAAAGTGTTGGGAGGGTGGGTGGGGCAGATATCCTATATTGCTCAAACTACATGTTGGTCATTGGGAAAACTTTCCTTTCAGTTCTTACACATGTGTTTTTGTTGCTAGTTTTGATTTTGGAGGTCCTCTGATATCCTATAGCTGCCTCCCCCCCCCCCCCCCCCAATTTTTGGGGTAAAATTTTTGACCTGGTGATGAGTTTGTTGCTATTGAACTGAGCTGATAGTTGGACTGATAATTACTTGAATAAAGCACATGAAAGGGGTAGTTGTGAATATTCAACTATTTAGCATCAGGTCAAAAGGGGTTTAAGTATATTGATGTACACGTTACTTTAAAATTGTACCCTCGATAAGACAGATAGACTGAATCATAGTATTTAAAGGAATAACTCTGAATATCAAACCATTAAGCATTAGATCAAAAGGGGTGTAAAGTCAGTGATGAACATTTACCTACACAATCGTAGTCTCAACAACTTTCCAGATGACGTACTGAAACTAGACCAAAAAGATAAGGAGATGGAAATTATTGTTACAAAGTCTATGCCCATAGCTGCCATTAACGTCAGTATGCTTTGTTATTGATAGTAATAATAATAGGTTTATATGAAATTTTATTTGGAATATGCATGGTCCGTTGATTGTTCTTAAAGGTAATACAAAGTTTTGGTAAATTTTGAAAATTGGGTGGATAGTGATTCTTTAAAATTTTGATATATTTGGATGACCCTGTGGGTGTATTATAAGCACACAAATTGTTAGCTCTTAAAACACTTCTGCTTTCGAGAAAAATGGAATATAAAAATTTACCGGTGCTCCCGGTAAATTTTAATAAATCTCAAATAGCGCCTATGGCCGTACAATGGTAGCTGCGACCATGAAAATCTCAGAATATGTAGTTGTGATAAATAATTTCCAACTGGGAAAAGGTGATCGGTCGATTTCAGTCAAGAAATATTGTTTTATAGCTTAATTAATATCTTGACCTTGAGAGGGAGCTATACAACATAAAGAGTTTATTATTGACAATTTCCTAACTTTAGACTCGATTTCAACCGCGACAACGATCACTGAATATTTTCAAATCGCATATGCTTCCAATATGTTCATTTAAACCAAATTCATGACCCCATACCAAAACTTTGTATTACCTTTAAACTTGCAGCAGCAAATTTGACCTTTGTTATTCAGAGTTTATCCTTTTGTTGCTGTTTCACTAAAGCCTATATTTGTACTTTGCGAAGCTTGAAAAGGGATTTTTAATTTTACATTTCTATAGAAAGGAGGTCTCCCTGTAAGAGGTCAAAATTTTGTCTGTGCCCTGTGTATTGGTTCGCGCTGTGTCACCTCAGCCATGGATGCATAAAGTTATTGCAGATGTGCTTGACAGGACAGGATATATGTACAGTTATCCTATCAAAGAATAGGGGCTTTTCGTTTGTGTGGACGAGGACGGCGTTCACGTCCTCGAACGATGCGAATTGGCGTCAGACACCCGTCCTGTTCACTACCTTATTGCCCTTTTCGTTTTAAGTCGACACCCGTTCTCTACACGATGACGTAAATCCCTTCTTTCACCTTCTCTTTCTGTCTTTCCTTATGTTATTCTTTGTTTCTTCCTTCTTTCACCTTCTCTTTCTGTCTTTCCTTATGTTATTCTTTGTTTTTTCCTTCTTTTACCTTCTCTTTCTGTCTTTCCTTATGTTATTCTTTGTTTTTTCCTTCCTTCTCCTTCTCTTTCTGTCTTTCCTTATGTTATTCTTTGTTTTTTCCTTCTTTTACCTTCTCTTTCTGTCTTTCCTTATGTTATTCTTTGTTTTTTCCTTCCTTCTCCTTATCTTTCTGTCTTTCCTTATGTTGTTCTTTGTTTTTCCCTTCTTTCACCTTCTCTTTCTGTCTTTCCTTATGTTATTCTTTGTTTCTTCCTTCTTTCACCTTCTCTTTCTGTCTTTCCTTATGTTATTCTTTGTTTCCTTCCTTCTATCACTTTCTCTTTCTGTTTTTACTTTCTGATTTACGCTGCGATGTAGCAAGATGACGTCATTCTGACGACGGGTCACTAGTTTTCTGACGAACCTCAAATCATCGATGAACGGGTTCGCAAATGTGGCCTGACGACGCCAGACGACCCGACGCATGCGCAGATCGCCGAAATGACGTCCCATATTTGACGTCGACTTTGTCGACGTGGTGAAAAACGAAAAACCCCTAATATAATACTACAGACTCCTCGTTTGAGTCATGTAATATATATTACAACTTTTTTTCTTCAGATTAAATATTCTTTGTATTCTTGTGTTTAATAATAGGCACTGTTATTTGGCAATAAAATTTGTATGGAAAATGGAAAAATGTAGACAGAAGTATAGTCTGTTTTTGTCAGGGGGCAAAAATATGTGTTGTGCACATGTTACCACTATTTTTCATTCTTTTGAGGAGGCACAAGCTTTAGGTAGGGTGGAATGGCACAAGTGTCTGTTTTGTTCGGGACACAAGTGTATATAAGCAATTATGTGACTTCAGCTCACCACGGTTATAGGTTAAAAGAAGAAAAAAATACATGTCCTCACATTTTAATCTAATATTTGCTGACCTAGGCTAGTTAAGTGTAAATTACATCAGCGGGATCTAGCTACTTTAGATTTTCACTGCATTAAGCAATGTGTGCATCCTTACTCCCACTGGCAATAACATTAAGTACAGTACAGTTAGTACACTGCGCCACAAGTCAGTTTGGCTCTAGCCTACCTACACCCTGAAGGCTATATACCTGAATAAAATCAGCTTTTGAATCTGTGCAAGTTCAGTCGACTGTGAGCTTGGCATTGTGACAGGAACATATCTCATTCAACCCTCCGAATAACTTTTGTTCCTCTGCGTTTGATGTGTTGTTTTGATACACACAATGATACCAAGTGGGTCACCTATACAATATATCCTTCACCAGCGCCTCCACATTTCCCAGATAACTCCATTCGTCGTTTTTTGTTCCGTGCTTTTGAAATAATTTTTTTCTACTTTTGAATTGATGCATTATTGTGTGTAATCATTCAACTGCATATTGTTGTTGCATCTGGGTCTTCTGTCTGTGGCGCAGAAAGACCTGCCTTAACATTTACGATAACCGGATATATGGAAAAAATACATTCATACAGTCATTATGGTGTATTTTAATGTTCTAGATTTCGCTGAATGTTCTAGATTTCACTGAATACACAAAATGCATGAAACACTATACATTGTCGATCGGAAGATGAGAACAATATTTTTCAAAAAGATCTTTAGAAGCCATTTTACCCTTGTTTTCACAGTGGTCTGCCTTGCCAAAGTTATAGTGTAATCCAAAAGGGGTGGGGATAGTCCAGCTTCACTTTGGTTAATATTTTTATGCCATATCATTTTAAAATGTATTTAAAGAAGGGGATAATAAAAATGGTTTTCATAAAAGGAAACAATCAAATAGAATTGTTCAGATTTCTTTTCAATATCATCAATTGTAAATATAATTTTCAGCTCTCTATCCATCATGCCATTTCTTCAGAATTTGTTACTGCTGTAAATATACCGTGTGTCTCAAAAAAAACGTAACACTTTTGAAATGGTTGCCAAATTGAGCATATATAATTGTATGAAAAAATGTTGATATGTATGGAAAGCTAAAGGACCAACCTTTCATATGATATGAAAAAATTGAAAAAAAAATCATGCTTCGATGAACAGTGTTCACTTAAGTTAGAGGTATGAAAATGGGCCTGCGCAGGATTTTTCCTTCCAATTTTGGACAGGTAAGTTACTTTTAGCATACAAAATAAGTTTGATATGAGATATTCATGATCGATGGATTAAGAGTTAAAAGGATGTTTTGAATACCAGTCCTTTCTCTCTGTCATTTATCAATCCCCAAACACCACCCCTGCCACACACACACACACACACACACACCAACTTCCACTCCCATCTTATTGTATCATTGATCTGGTAGATGTGAACAGGATGAAGGAAGAATGGGAAAATGTTAAATTGAAATACCGTATTCAAAATCATAATTGACATTATGCAACCCACTCTCCTCCCCCCCACAACCTTTTCCCATCCCATCACCTACCCCTTGCCTTTTCTTTATCAGTTTTCTTCCGTAAGTTTGGTGGATCATCAATCACATTTTATTCAGGTTTTATGAATGACCCAAACATGTAATAGCTAAGTACATCATTCATTATGCATTGAAAATACCAGAATTCGAGGTATTCAAAATATCCTTTTGATTCAAAATATCCTTTTGATCCATCGATCATGAATATCTCATATCGACCTTATTTTGTAAGTTACAAGTAATTTACCTGTCCAAAATTGGAAGGAAAAATCCTGCGCAGGCCCATTTTCATACCTCTAACTTAAGTGAACACTGTCCATCGAAGCATGATTTTTTTTTAATTTTTTCATATCATATGAAAGGTTGGTCCTTTAGCTTTCCATACATATAGACATTTTTTCATAAAATTATATATGCTCAATTTGGCAACCATTTCAAAAGTGTTACGTTTTTTTTGAGACACACGGTATATATACCCACTGCCAAGTAAAATCGCCCTTCTTTTATTCATGATTCCTTTCTTATCAATCAAGTATTCTATACAGCAAACAGCCCTTGAAACTCTTCTAGATCATATTGGCTCTGCAGAGTTGGCCTTATTTACTTTGGTACTACACAGTTTGCTATAGTATGGGACTGGGTCAGATTTGGGTACAGACCTTGGGAGTATTGTTGTGTCGGTCGAGTAGGCCTTAGTTTCGTTGTTTGGTTAGCGGTTCGTACAATATATTTGTACTTGACGTGGCTGCTCATCGAAAACGAAATCAAGCAACCAAGCATATGGTTCATGTTGAGAATGCTGTATACATGCAACACATAGGTTATGATTTCTCTCAGACTGTTGTGGTGTAACATATATATATATATAGTTTGTGAAGAGAGAAAAGATATGCTTTCGAGTAAAAGCAATTTCAATTGCTTTTGTCACCCCTGACCAGCAGATTGTATCCTTCTCTCTCTCTCTCTCTCCTCTCCAATTTCCTAAAGCTGTTTGCATGTATTATGAAATGTCTATGTATTATCTGATTGTTATACTCATTGTATGTTTTCCGATTGGTCAAATAAATAAAAATAATAATGATAATAAGAAATGTGGTTATGTTTTTGTCCATCTCTGTTCTATCTCTCTCTCTCTCTCTCTCTCTCTCTTCCTCTCTTTCTTTCTCTCTTTCTTTCTCTCTTTCTTTCTATCTCTCTTCCTCTCTCTCTTTCTTTCCCTCTCTTTCTCCCTCCCTCTCTTCTTTCTCTCTTTCTCTCTTTTTCTCTCTTTCTCCATCTCTTTCTCCCTCTCTCCTTCTTCTCCCTCTCTCTCCTCTCTCTCTTCTCTCTCTCTCTCCCTCAATCCCTTTCCTCCCTCTCTAAATGTAAATTAGATGATGATCACAAAAGTATATTGAATCATTATACTCAATCTGTTTTGTAGTATACTCATAATACCCCCACCATCGTTGCTTACAATACATCATTTTGAAAAGGCAGCTTCATTTCCTGGATTCATATGTAAACAAAAAATACCTCATATTACTAAAGGAGAACCAGACTTTGAGTTACTACATTTTCAGCTCATATTTCTATGATATTGCCTTGAAATGTCTCCCATTTATAATTTTGATCTCCCTTTAAAGCTTACTGGATTCTCTTGTCTCAGTAAGGTGTTGGTACTTACAATAACTTCAATTGTGCCAAAATGTGAATCAAATATATGGTGCAATTCAGTTAATATGCATGCTTGCTCATTGACCTATAGACTAGTTAATATCACATTCTAATGCACCCAATGTATTTTTTTTTCTTCCAAAAAGGTAAGTATGAAAGACAGCACTTGTATATGATAAGACACATGAACATGAACATGGAAAACTCACTCACTGATCATTCTTCTTCTTGCTAACCCACAGAACCTGACCTCAATGGACAGCCCTCACAGTGCTCCATCTGCGGCGACAGGGCGACGGGGAAGCACTACGGAGCGGCGAGCTGCGACGGATGCAAGGGATTCTTCCGAAGGAGTGTGCGCAAGAACCACCAGTACACCTGTCGCTTCTGCAGGAGCTGCGTGGTGGACAAGGACAAGAGGAACCAATGCAGATACTGCAGGTTAAAGAAGTGCTTCAGGGCTGGCATGAAGAAAGAAGGTACTGAGCAATCATCATTATAAAAAAAGCAAATGAATCAGGCTCTTAGGCTATGTCCATTATAACTGTACTTGGTCTGCGAAGTTTGTTTGTTTTATTTTTTTATATTTCTGCGTTCACATAACAAATACAAGGTTATACATATTTACATAAGTATTATATACTTAGCAAATCATGTCTTATAATATTACCTATACAATAACCATTTAAATGCAACCCCAAAACTTAACAGAAGTCTTAAATATGTTATCATGATTGGTTGAAAGTCAAGATGATTTTGATTTGTGGAGATACATTTAAATACAACTCAACATGCTAGAGTTGTTTGAATTACAGATAGAGTGGATAGTGTGCTCAATCCTGTGTGTATTTTATTTTTGCATCTTTTAGTCAAGAATATGATGTTAACAGAATACATTAACAAAACATATGCTCAACAAATTTACGAAATAGCAGAAGATTTAAATGTTGATTGACATTCAGACTCGTAATGTCAAATTTTCATTTTCTCAAAAAGGATGAGATTAGACAATAGTCAAGATGCAACATTATGATTTGACTGATCTAAGTAGCTTGTTCTTCCACTCCAGACGAAACATATGTTCAAAACATTTATGAAATAGCATTAAGATTGAAATGTTGATTGACATTCAGACTTTCCAAGTTTCATTTTCTCAAAAATGATGAGATTAGACATTAGTCAAGATGATACTTTACGATTTGACTGATCTAAGTAGCTTGTTCTTCCACTCCAGCTGTTCAGAACGAGCGGGACCGCATCAGTACCAGGAGACCAAGCTATGAAGATAGTCTTCAGAATGGAGGAGTCTCAATCCCACAGCTCGTTAACGCAGAACACATGTCAAGACAAGTCGTAAGACCCTATTCTCTTACTTTTTACTCCTTTTAATGCGGGGCTGCACTACTTGTAGCTACTTAGGCCCTCTATATAGCAAGCAATGCCTAAGCGGTACCCATTGGTCCCCCATGATCCCCTTTTTCTTATGTTAATTGAGAGCTTATTTGATGAGATAAACACCTGTCAGTGACCAGAGGTCTAATCCCTCCCAGCCAAACTAATGCAGACAGGCTTTAAAATATGAATAAGCATCTCAATAGGATATTTGGGGGGAAAATAGTATTTATTAAAAGTGTACCTTGCTATTGCTTTCATATGATCAAAATATGTTTGGCCAATAAATTACGATAGCATCATTTAAGAAGTACTGCAAGCTTCTAGTAACTTGATAGAACTATGACCGGGTTTGGGGGAACATGGTACACTGAGTTGTATTATCTTCATGATCTTTTTTCATGAAATTATTGTGACAATGTGATTTATTCTTGACAGATTAAGTTACGATTCTCATAAATGTATTGATCAATCTAAAGAGTCTATAGAGATTGATCAGGAAAGTTCTGAGAAGATATAACTTTATCAGGAAAATTATTCCAACTTTATGGGCAACAACTTGTACAATGGAAATTTAGATATGAAATCTTCTACAATGAGTTTCCAATACCAATATAAATTATATAATCTATGTGGATATTTATATCTTTATATATAATTTGTGGATACTTTGGGCCTCCAGTGTAGAAGGGAAAGCCCAAACAGCTCTACATTAGGGTAAAACCGTTTGTAACTCAGGCGCTGATCGGCTGTATACTCTGAAGGAATGCACTGTCCTGAAGTCCCACCCTTGCTGATGATTGCCATCATTACTTTTCTCTCAATTTCTTCCAGATTCCCAATCCTGTAAACCTCCCAGACGGTAGCATAGCAGGCAAGAAGATGGCTACTATGAACGATGTGTGTGAGAGTATGAAGCAGCATCTCTTGGTCCTTGTAGAGTGGGCCAAGTACATCCCCAGCTTCTGTGATCTGCCTCTTGATGATCAGGTAGGTAACCATACTGAGAATATAGTTGAAAGAAAGGCCAAAATATTCACTTAGAGACGCTTGAGTCGATTGAAGGTTATATTTTATTTGAAGATACAAAACAGCTTCTGTGGAAGTGCAAGAGTAAAAAGAATATAGATTAAAACATCATAATATTTAAATAACCAATTACATAATTATATACTTCAAGATCTGTATCAACAAATAATCATCACTATTATTTTCATGATTTCAATGAATAGGTTAAAATAAATATCGTATATCATGTCTACGATCACTGCTGAAGGACAGTTTACTATTCATTTCACATATATAATGCCTTACATCACTTATAATAGTATTAATTTTTACAAAGAAAGTTTGATGAATTATTTTTGAAGATTATGTACATGAATAACCATGAGGCCAAAAACTTCCCTAGAGTGAGTGACTTGTTGCATTGTTTATCAAAGTTAGAATTTCATGCAATTGAAACCGGATATTTGGCAGGGCGTATTAACTTCCAGGGATACAATACCAACAAAGAAGATATATATACCCAGGGCTCTTTGCAATTAGACGCAACAGTTATATACAGAAATCCTTTATAAATGCAGTACTGTTGCGAGTAGCTTTGTAATTTTGCAAGCAAAATTGAAAATCAGCTCTATTTCTTGTTCCAATAAGGCATCCAAATAATTCAGTTTGTTTCAAACTCTGGGCTTAAATAGTTTGAATTTATTATGATTCTACAAAAGATTTTCATGAAAATGGAACATGGAAAAAAAGTGTCGGTTTAAATCTACATGTAAATCAAAACAACCCTTTCTGTTTCTTAATCCTATCTTACCTTTTCTTAATCCTATCTTACTGTTTCTTAATCCTATCTTACCATTTCTTAATCCTATCTTACTGTTTCTTAATCCTATCTTACCTTTTCTTAATCCTATCTTACCGTTTCTTAATCCTATCTTACCTTTTCTTAATCCTATCTTACTGTTTCTTAATCCTATCTTACCATTTATTAATCCTATCTTACTGTTTCTTAATCCTATCTTACCGTTTTCTCGTCCCTTCTTATCATGTTTTTGTAGGTTGCCCTTTTACGAGCTCACGCCGGTGAGCATCTTGTCCTTGGAGCTGCACGGCGGTCTCTACCCTACAAAGATATCCTGGTGCTCGGACCCGACGTGATCCTTCCTAGGCATTCCCAGGATCAGATGGATATCCACAGAGTAGCAAGTCGTGTCCTTGATGAGCTGATAGCTCCCATGAGGGACGTGGCTCTGGATGACCATGAGTTTGCCTGCCTCAAAGCGATTGTCTTCTTTGACCCAGGTAGGTGTTGACCACAATTGATCAAGAGTCTGCATAAATTGTTGGAAGAGAGAGGTGTGTAAGAACTGGCAGTGGTGCTAATAGAGAAGGCTAGGAACCGAGGGTTGTGGAACAGCATGATCGCCAAAGTCAATCGATATGGCACTTAGAGAGAGAGAGAGAGAGGTGTACAGATATCGATCCAACCGTCGCTTTGGCGATCTTTTTACCTCTGGCGACATTTGCTCTGGACTTTATTTTCGGTCAAAGCTAAAGGGTCAGGATTTGGGCTGCATTTAGGTTAGATGTTAGGTTCAGAGATTGGGTTATGGTTAGATACATGTACAGTGTTGGGTCCAGGGTGGTTGTTAAGAGGCAAAGTCAATTAGTTTCTATATGTACTAATTAATACTGCATTTATTAAAGTGAATAGAGTATGTAAAGCACCTTTGCCTCTGCATATCAAGAGCCTTGAGATGTCATCTTTAGGTCGGCGTTCAAGCTAGATGTATGGAAGTTATCAGGTGGTTTATTTCATCATTGGTGTCACCAGAACAACTAAAATGATAGATTCTGAATGTACATGTCTCATTAAAAAGGTTAGTGACTATGTAATATCCTTTTTCTTCTACAGATGCCAAGGGTCTGAGTGAACCAAACCGTATCAAGATGCTTCGCTACCAGGTCCAGATACACCTGGAAGACTACATCAATGACAGGCAGTACGACAGCAGAGGGCGCTTCGGTGAGATCCTTCTCATGCTGCCTCCTCTGCAAAGCATCACATGGCAGATGATTGAACAGATTCAGTTCGCCCGTCTCATGGGCGTCGCCAAAGTGGACAACCTCCTGCAGGAGATGCTGCTTGGAGGTAGGTGGAGGAAAAAGGGAAATTTGTTGTTGGATCCTGACAGTTCTGTAGGTGGTTAAATTGTCCAGAGGTGTGTTTCACAAAGACTAAGATCAACCTTAAGTTTGACTTAACTATGGCAGGCCATTCATGCCACTGGTTGCTTACCATTATGATCTTTAGATAACATGTTTTCCTTCAATAATGATCTCTCAAAAAATGTAAATTCTGCAGATCTGTTACCATGATTTGTACATCCCTTGAGAGACCAATGCCAGTAAATGGTGAGAGAAAACAGTGGCATGAATGGCCTGCATCTTAGTCTTTGTGAAACACTCCCCAGAATGTATGTTTTTTTAATTCAACATTTTGTTTGGGAAAAAGAAAACCATGGGTTTATGAAGGGTGAAGTTATATATCAAAATACAATATTGGTATGAAGATAAACAGTTGATAAAGTTGCTATAGAGTTAAAAACTTGTCTGTCTCATAAATTATATTTCTTATTCATTTTAGCACATGCCTTTAAACTTAAGTTCAGATGTTTTGTGGGTTGAAGAGAAAGCTGTTAGTTTTTTTTTTACCAACTCACATTTTGTATGTGGCAGTACAGCATGATCATGAGCCATTTCATTCTATGGGGACATTCTGTTGTTTTCTCTCTTCTACTTCCATATTACAAAAGGGGGAGGATTTCAAATATGACATGAAGTATTCTTATTTCCTCATTATCGACAGATGAATAATATGAACATATTGGATAGAACCATCAGCCACTCTTTAGATCGTAAATTCACATTGAAATTTAACTTGTGTGTCTTTAGGTTCTGCCAATGACCCCTCCCAGCAACACGTGCCACCCAGTATGCCAGGTATGACTGCTCACCCCCCTCCGACCCCGCCCGGCGACCAACATAGCCTCGTTAATGGTCATCTCATGCATGCTGCTGCTCATGGTAGTGTTCCTCATCTCTCACAGACCTCAGCTGCCACAGCTCAGGTAGGGAAGGGAGATACATTGGGGAGGGGGAGGGATTAGTGGCGGTGGTGGTGGTGGTGGTGGTACTGGTGGTTGTCTCATGCATGCTGTTGCATTCAGTACTTCCCCTCATCTTACTCAGATCTCTACTACAGCTCTGATATGAAAGGGAGTAATTTGGGGAGGGGGGGGGGGGGGGTGATGGCGGTAGTACTGGTGGTCGTCTAATATGCATGCTGTTGCATGCAGTACTGCGGCCTTATCTTACCTAGACCTGTACTAAGGTTCAGATATGGAAGGGAGTGATTGGGGGGGGGGGGGGTGATAGCAGTGGTGGTAACGATGGTCATTGTAATGAAGATTTGGGTGTTTGTGGTATTGAGAGGGCTGACTGAGGGTGATGATGGTATTGATGACTATGAGGTTAAGTGTGGTGATAACATCAGACTGGTGTTGATGGCGGTGGTGGTGGTGATGATGATGATGCTCAGAGTTGGAGATGATGATCAGTGATATAGTGGTCATGATAATGTGTGTTTATGGTGCATGGTAATGGTGAGGATAATAATGGTGTAGTCATAATGGTTGTATAATGTTATTGGTGATGGTGGTGGTGGTAATGAAGATAGTCATGAGTATGGTGATTTCATGGTGATCGTGGTCAAAGCAGTAATGATAGCAGTGGTCCTAATGATGTGATCATGGTTGTAGCTATGCAATTACTCATATTACATGAATCAGAGATGCTTGGTATAATATATAGTAGATACTACCCTATTCAATTATCATGTGATGTTAACGATTTCAATAAAGTCAGACAACAAGTTATGATGGGGTGATATGATGGGAGAGTACGGTGAGGCCTATTGATGATGTTGATAAATCACAGATTAAAGCAGAAACTGAATTAATAATAGATCATTAGTTTTGCTACATCCGAAATTGGAAAATTCCATATACCTTCTCTTACTGAAGAAAAAAAAAGTTCAACTCAAGGACAATATTCTGAATAGTGTGTACCGATTGTATGACCATGTATATTATAATCATTTTCAATATGTTGTTACACTCTCTGTAAAATGAGATATTGTGGAAACCAATAAACTATCTAACTATCTATCTATCTATCTTCTAATCAACAGGTGATAGCAGACTTCAAACTGCAGCAAGCCAGCCAGGCAGCTGTCACTGTCCCCCAGCCCCATATAGTAACCCATCCTCCACCCACGGCCACTGCCGGTCCTCCAGCCCCCGCTGCTGTTGCCGTGACGGTGCCCATCCCCAAGCAAGAGAGGAACCAAATCAATGCCATGCTCAAGGAGGAGGTGGTATAATGCCAAGATGAAGAGGGCGTCGCCCATCTTGGTCTTCTCTTCTCCATCTCATATTTCTTGTCTCCGTCTGCATCCAAAGTACTACTGGTGAAAAGTTTGTATTACCGGTAAAAAAAGAGTAATTTGCTCTTAAAATGCTTTTCACACTACATTCCACTTTCAGGAAGAAGTTGTATCCAAGATCGAGTACCATCATCCAGCTCAGTCTTCTTTTTTCCTCTGTCTGTATCTTTGGTACTACTGCTAGAAAGTTTGTATGAAAGAAAGAGTAATTTGTTCTTAAAACACTTTTCACACTACATTCCACTTCCAGGAGGAAGTTGTATCCAAGATCGAGTACCATCATCCAGCTCAGTCTTCTTTTTTCCTCTGTCTGTATCTTTGGTACTACTGCTAGAAAGTTTGTATAAAAGAAAGAGTAATTTGGTCTTAAAACACTTTTCACACTACATTCCACTTCCAGGAGGAAGTTGTATCCAAGATGGAGTACCATCATCCAGTTGAATCTTCCAATTTTCCTCTGTCTGCATCTGTGGTACTACCGGTAAAAAGTTGGTAAAAAGTCATCACTTCTGTGATGCATTGTACACAGCGTTCCACTCTCAAGAGGAGGTGGTATAAAAATTGAGAGTCATCATCCATCTCTGCTTTCTTCTTTCCTCTGTCTTTACCCTTAGAACTACTGGTGGAATGTGTGAACTTAAAGCCCGTCTGCACTATTTTGGCCAGGGGGGATTATACCTCCCTGCAAAGTCACTGACAGGTGGTTATCTCATCAAATCAGCTCTCAATTAAACAGGGGATCATGGGGGATCAACAGGCACCGATTAGGCATTGTTTGCCATAAAGAGGGTGCAAGTAGCTATACGTAGTACAGTGGGGCTTTAATAAAGTAATTTGCTCTTACACAATTTGTACCTTGCATTCCACTTTGAAAAGAAGGTTGTATCAGATTGAGAGGCATCTTCCATCTCGGTGGTCTTTCATCCTCATCCGCATCCAAAGAACTACATCCAAAGAACTACCGGTAGACAATCGGTATGAATTCATTGTCCTTATAACCCACTGTACAGCACTTTCCTCTCATAAGACCAAGACTGAGAGGCATCATCCATTCTTGGTCTTCTTTTCTTCATCTGCATCCAAGGTACTACCGGTGGAAAGTTGGTATCAAGCCTCTGCTGTTGCAACACGGTTTACAGAACATTTCACTTTAACACATCATTGTTAGATATTAGAGTGGCATCATTGGTTTCAAAGAAGAGGTGACAAGTTATTTCTTTTCAGTATGGAATATCTTCTGTGAAGATAGTCTTTGACTATCAGACAGCAGAATTTGATTCTGAGATTGCTCCTTGACACGATTCAGGCTCCCATGATGGTTTTCCATTTTCAGTTGTTGCTTAAGATTGTTTTCAATGATCTTGGGATGGCTCTTGTTAATGAAGTTAACATCAAGTAATTATCAAGTTATTTGAGGGATGTGATATCTCAGTCTTGAAAGACATGGTCCAATCAAAAATATAGACATGAGCAATAAATAATTCATATACATGGGCCAAGTTTTCTCCTTTTCTGGGCCTCTGTTGAAAACACATAAGAGACAAAAATAAAGGGGAAAAAAAGATTTCCTGGAGTATGAGATTCTTTTATATCTTATCTTTACTTTATATATCAGTCCACACTGCCAAACACCTGTAGATGTTCCTGGAATACTTTCTTAATCTAAAGTTCCAAGAGTTATTTGACTGGAATTATCATCACCCAAAGAGAAAAGGATGTTGTTAAAACGGAAACGCTAAGTGTTAGACATTCACGTAGTTAGTGTATGTCCACAGGAGTAGACGAAAGCTTGCCTCCTAAATTTTAAGGTTGGTAGAAGCTTAAGCTACATGGTATGATTACCCCAACCAATGAAAGTTTTCTGTATCAGTTTGTGAAATTGTAGGTGTTCTGCAAAAATGATCAAGGGGCACAGTTGTATAAAAGATGAAATGCAGTTGCGGTCATGTGTAGCTTTAAAATAAACCATTTACTATTGATCAAAGGAGCTCTAAAGTAACAACGAAAACAAAAGATGGGTTGAATAGTGCTCTGCTTGAAATTTATCTCTTTTATATATACAAAGATATATATATTTTGTTTGATGGCATATAATGTATATATGTTCACACAAAAAAATGTTGATAGAATATACATATATTAGACAGGATGAACTGGGTTTTTTTAAATTCCACTTTGGCACATGACATTTCAGAGGCGATTTGAATATAGTATTAGGAAATTAGTTCTCAACAGTTTGGTTCAGCCTGCAAATGTTTTTTTAATCTCCCTCCCACCCCACCTCCCCCCCCCCTCTCTCTCTCTCTCTCTCTCTCTCTCTCTCTCTCCCTCTCTCTCTCTCTCTCGCTCCCTCCCTCCCTCCCTCCCTCCCTCCCTCCCTCCCTCCATACCCCATATTCTGACCATGTCCTCCCCTTATTTTGGCACCCGTAATCTTTCTCTGAGATTTTTCCATTAACACTCTCCATCTCCTTGCTCATATTTAGTAGTGCATTTTTGAAATAGCACCATGCAATTCCAAATCAAATCGATGATAGCCTTGTAAATACCATTAGTTATAATGAAGTAATAGTACATTCCTTTCTGAATTCATTTTGTAAAGAGAAGAAGTATTCAAAAAGCCAGGTTATATACATATTTTCATTTTTTTCATTTACACATCTTTTCCCACACATACACACATTGACAAATAGAATCAACTGTAATTAGCATAATATCACACTTGTATTCAGTATTTCATGAAGCAAATTACACCATTTATTTTGTTGTTGGTATTGTTGTTATGAAGAAAAATACTTTATGTTCATCTGTACTTAATATGACTCCATTTGCAAGGGATAGGACCAAAATGAAAATTGATCAAAAGTTGTTCCAAATTTTGTATTAAGACAAATTTTTATTTGGTGGATTTGACCATTGTTGAAATAAAAGAGTTCAATATCAATAACCAAAAGTGCTTTTTGTACCCTTAAACAAAAAACATATATAATAACTTGATAAGAAGTGCCTGATTTCTTTGGAAATGATTCCTTTGTATACAGATGCTAATGCCAAAATGTTTTATATAAATAGGATATATACAGTGCTTTCAAATCCAAATTTTGAAATTTATATGATATATTGTATTGTGATGTGAAAACAGTTTCTGAAATCAGGTGAATTTTTATCTTCTGTTCTTAACATACAGCATATGTTTAGCTTTTAAATGAAAGACATGAGCCATTTTTTATCAGAGTCTGGAAACAATGCATATTAGTAGCCAGGATAGACATACTTAGAGAAATTAAATGTGAGTTAAAGATGACAACGTATGTTGAATATGAGTTCTTGTCTTAAGTATTGATCAAGAAATATCTCATTTCTGGTCATGCAAAAAAAAAAAGAAAAAAAAGCATCCTGAATTTATTGGGAAGTTAGTCGACACATTAAAGAACTCTTAAATTTGACAATAATTTGTATATATGCCCTTTTATGAGGCATACTACAAAATTAGATTTTCCTTTCATGGTTTTTACACTCAAAATCCTTAATTGCCTTTTATTTTTTACCACTGGTGACCATAAGATTACAGATTTGCGATCACATTTAGTATTTTAAATGGGCGAAAAAGTCTTGAAGACCTGAAATGGCAATTTTTGTTAGCATCAATCTTTAAATGCTCCTTGTAACAGTACTTTGATAGAGCTTCACCACAAAAAAAAAACCTTCCAGTAATGACGTTTTAGTACTGCATAGCTCAGTACCTCTTTCATATTGTAATTTTGAAGTACTAGAATTTTATCATTCTTATGGTACTTCACAAAAACTATATATAATGGATTTGTATTTTGATGTTTACCTTTTATGAAACAACTCAATGATGTAAAATGTCTGCTTTGGATATTGTATATAGCAAAAGTGATGAATATACTTTTATTTCAGAGTATATAGATGTATTATACTGTTATTTTATGTATCTGTGATTTTTCGCCAAATTAATGACATCTCTCCAATTTAACATTTATGCAATCAATATTGAGCTACTTCCATTTGTAATTACTAATCGAGTTTGTGATCGAATCAATTTCATAGACAATCATATTGTTTTTTTTTGGAAAAGAATATATATGACAACAAATTTATATATGTATATGTATATATTCTTATTTTAGTCATAATCATTCGTCTTTCATGTACGTATGGAGACTTTGACGAAGTACATTTAATAGATTTCATATGGATATGACATATTTTATATACTGTATATAAAGATATATTTCATTGAATTTTCATGTTAAGGTAGTCTGTTTTTCAACCAGAAAAAAATATTGATTTCCATTTGTATATTTTCTTGCTGCGTAGTATCCTATTTTTTCCAAACAAGTGATATTTGAAATGAAAATTGAGTTTGCAGAGTGTAAATAGAACATGATCTTAAGTGACATAAATTTTGTGCCTGAAAATAGGTTAAAAATCATTGATTTGCTGCATAATAGTTTTTAGAAATAATGCTCATATCTTTCATTTACTGTAATCATTGCTATAATTGTTTGGTTGTTTTGTTTTGTGCATATGTCATTTTAAGTTGTTATGATAAGATGTTGCCCTTCGTGATGAACGTATTTTAGGTTCTCAGTATTGCTGTTTTACTTATCTTGTAAGGAGCAGATACAGATAATATTCAGCACTTCAAACAGAAGTCATTCATTAATACTTTATTTATACTGCTTACCTCTATAAGTGTTACTTCCAAAACATGTGCATGTATTTAACATGCTTTGAAAACAGCTCATGCTATGCTTCATTTCATTTAACCACGTTTATATATATCCAATTAGCTGTACCCTTGTAAGAACTCTTGCAGGTTTTGTTTTGTTTTGATAACACATTTTCTCTGGGTTACATTTATATATTTCTGTATTCACAAACAGACTTATTTGTCTGTGACTCGCGTTCTTTACCGAAATCCAGGGGCGAACGAATATGTTTAAAATATCACTAAGTATAATGTATACAGAGGTGGCATGTTATCTAATAATTTGTTGGTTTCTGTGAAAAAAGGGGCAGTTGTTAACTTTCATAAGGATAACAATTTTTTTTAACCATCCCTTTATTTTGCTATGCCCTTTAAAAGGTGTTGCTATTTTCAAAACAATATTATTTATCGTAAGATACACGACTATTCAGGTTTTAAAAGGCTTCTTAGAGAGATGTGGTTTATAGAAATAGACTTGATGTGGAATGTTGTGGTTAACTGGTCATGTCTATATTATTTTGGAGTTAAATCCTATTTTATCAACGCCAGGTAACGCTGCTGTGAAGAAGTTAAGAATATGATGTTATACATATTCATGCAAATACAGTGTATGTTTAACCATTGTTTATTAGATATAAATTCATCTTAACATTTGTATTTTATCAAAACCATCATGTAATTAGCATACTGATATACCAGAAAGCACCTTATTCCTATTTGCTGTGCATAATGTAGTTTACAATCCCAGGCAACTCATTTAAGTGTACAAAGTTTATTTTACATTACAAACTTGCCTTTATTTTGGACAATGATGTTCATATAAACAATGCTATATTCTGCTCGCTAGTATATAGGCAAATATACATACAGATGCTTTTTTTTTGTTTCTTGATTATTTTGGTTGTGACTAAATGAAAATTGTATTGAATATTCATTGTATCTGGCTCACCAGAAAGTGCCATGTCATTGTGTACTGTGCCCAACCAACTAGGTGCCATTTGTATATTAAAGAATGAGTATTTTCTTGTGTCTTCATGAAGAAAAAAAAAAGTCAAACTTAACTTACTATTCCAAATGATGCTACTATTAAACCTGTGATCAGCAGTCAATCTGAAATATATTTTTTGACGACGAAAAAAAAAATTGATTTGTACTATTTTGGATACTGAGGAATGAAAACAAAATTGTGCAATAAAAGATTTAGCATTTGTCAAATGAGATGTGTTTCAGTGGCTGGAGTTGTTCTTCTTGTTTGCATTGTTTTATGATTGTTCTTATGATGCAGTTTCTTTGCTCTGTTTATTCGAGGTGAAAGATGAGAGAGAGGGGGGTATAGAAAATTGCATGTTTCAAAGAGGTGGTGAGAGGTTGCAGTTTTTTTTAGATAGAAGGGGGATAGGCATACAGTGAAAGAGGGAAGGTAGAGTAGCAATATTGTTGAGAAGGAAAAAAAGAAATATAAATTATCATTTAGCATGAAATTGCTTCATATATTTATGGAAACAGTTTTAAACTCACAATATTCTTATTTGTCTTTGGTTCCGAAGCTGGCCATATTTGTTCTGTAGATGAATACATTTTGTTGAATTTGAGAAGGACATAAACTCTATTTAAAATATATATATATGCATTAAAGCCCCTTCCATTTTGCTCCCAACAGACGATATGTAGATCATAATTTACGGTGTTGTCATCATTACTTCGACAAACGCAACGATTATTATTGTGTTTTAGCCAGTTTACTTTAAAAGGAAAGTGTCTTTCAATAGGTGTGGCATTACAGGGAGGGGCGGAGCTACATTATGTCATATAGTACTAGTATATTCGCCAGAAATTATATTGCTCCACCTCACCACGACAAGACACGTGACTGGCTTGCCTTTTGTTCTCCGTAGAAAGTGATTCGGTACCCTTCAAAAGAGGAGGCGTGGTATCAAACAGTATTTAGCAACATCGCTCCGCCCTCCTTCCCCCAAACGCACGTGACTGCCCGCCTTGTTTTCCGAAGCCTGTGCGCGAGAACCGATTGGAAAAGCAGTACTGCATGGGGCGTGGTCGTGCATCGTAAACACACAGTAATAGCCCCGCCCATCTCACCCTTGAGGCACGTGACTGGGTGTTTTATGTTTCGGTTCATGTGTAAACCTATTGGAATTCATCAGTAACCATATACCCTTCTTACGTATGTGTCTGTCTGTTCAAGGAAAACTTGACGAAGGATGTATCCTTTACGGGTTTATTTACAAAACATTTTTTTTCTGACTCGGCAGATATCTGCACAATTTTTTGTTGACCTCACTTGTTTTGCTAGTGTATAAGAAGTTAATTTTTAAAGCTTAGCATTAATATTCACAGTATTGATTTGAATTCGGTTTAATGCATTGTTTTCTCATTACAATCATCTCTCGATGAGTTTTGATAACTACATCAGTATTATCTTTGGAAACCACACAAATAAAGATATATAGCAAAGCTCAATTTTATGCAGGCTGTTGAATATGCTAATTGTGAAGAGAACCAATGATATACGAATCTTGTATTTCAAAAAGTCAATTTTACTAGAAAATTTGACGCCCTTCAGGTCATAGCGAATTCAATTTATTCACATCCTAACTACTTTAAAATTAAAACCGAAGAGAAGAAACTTGAAAATTTTAAAATCCACCCAGTCTGTGAGATCTGAATGTATTTGAACTGTCAATAGGCCTCTGTCATGGTGGTCGTAGCTTAGTTCTGTATCAATCGCAACTCTGCACATATTAAGTGGGCAAGTGTAAGTTTAGTTTTTAAGATTTTGTTGAAGTACTCACGATCAAAGACGGAACAACTTCTACACATCCTAATCCCTTCTTAAAAACACAACGATTCTGAAACTAACAAACTATATATTTGTTTCCTTTATTACACCTCCCCTCCCCCCCCCCCCCCTACCCCCAAAAAAGCACTATAATGTATTTGTCGCGTTTTTACAGACCAAGGTTTGTAAAAACGCATCAAAAAGGGTTCAGTCAAAAAATGATAGACAAAAGAAATATAGTTTCCATCCGAGTCTCTTTAATGAACCAAAGACAAAATTCATATCATATTTAAAAGTTTGGGTTTTTTTTTTTCCCCATTTCTAATCCACTTTACTCTGCGTATTAGGGGCACTTAGTATCCCTAAAAGGATCACCATTTTTGTTCTTTTTTCATTTCTCTTTCTATCTTTCTCTCTTTGTTTTTTTTTGTTGTGCCGCCCTTTTTGGCGCTTTATGCACCCCCTTCAAGAGCACGTCCCCCCCCCCCCCTGCACCCCACTCGCCCCCTTAGATACGCCACTGCGTGCCCCATCCCTCATAGGCCAAACATTGTCCTTCACCGATCGCATTCTGACTCGCTGTCATTAGACAACATTTTTGTTGTGCTCCTATAGTGCCTCTTCGGTTGTCTTTAGCACTAGACTGTAACGAGGGTTCTACTGAGTGATGCCTTGCATTAAGGAAGCTTGATGGTCTAACATATCACCAGACGATATTGTAGATGCCCTCATTCAATGCTCACTGGCGTATCCGCTGGGGCGATGAAGGGGGGGGGGGGGGGGGGGGGGGCAAAACTTGCCATGATTTTTAAACTCACAATTTTTTATTTTCTATTTAGTTGTGTGGTTGCTTCTCGGAGATTCTTTAAACACAACGTTATTATCAAACTCGTACAACAAAGGAGACATAACAGACTCTATCTCCTTCTCCGTCTTCTTTTCCCTTTTCTTCTTCCTCTTCTTCTTCCTCTTCTTTTTCGTCTTCTTATTCTTCAGGTTATTATGGTTGGTTGGAAATAACTACCGTCTTTTTTTTTCTTTTAAGTTGTCAAAACCCTTGTGTAAAAGGATGACTTCTTGTGGGGTATCATTACATTATTGATTGACAAATTTCTGGTAGATGCAGGACATACCGCAAAACACATCTAGGAAGGAAAAACATACAGCGTAACGAATATAATTGTTATTATTAAACAAACTTAAGACCCTTAGAAAAAAGAAAAATCTTATTTTCCTTGGCAGATACAAGTCATGTACCCATTGGACGTGACACTGTTGATAGTGAATGTCCATTTCATTTTGTGTCGTTAATCAAATGGAATAGGGAGTGAAGAGGAATAGGTAGGCGTATATAAAATCGTATTTCGACTTCATTATTTGACTTGACCAACTTTTTGCCATTTTCATTCTTCGCAATCCCTGTGCATATTTTGTGAAATGCAACTCTGGATGATATAGCCAAAGGCTAAGGAGATTCGCCCAAAATCTAATTTCGAGAGTAAACAAATTCTTTAGCGATGTAACCTAGTATATTAAAGCTATACTCATAAGTTGATATTTTCCATGATACACGTTTATTTTGTCTCCGAATCTGGGTCTCACATCCTTCCCAAAAGGTATTCCCGGGGGGAGTCCCACCTAGCAAAACAAATTAACTCTTCTCATCTTCGTGAAGGTATTTGTCTTAATCAAAAATCTTTCCCGCCTTGACATAGTGTCAAAAAAGAGAAAATCGAATCTTGATGTTTGCTTCGTCCGAGAAACTTCATTGATGATGAGATGCGAGTTGGGTTTATCTGATCAGACGGTAAGCGATATCAAGGTGACCTATATTATGATGATGGTTATGATTTTAGGCAGGAAGGAGTTGGGGGCTCTCCCCGTGCCGCATGTAGACAGTGTAAAGTGATACCAAAAGACTGCATCATCCAATAAATGTACTACTTAAATCACTGTCTGTATCTTTCACTAATCCTTACAGCCCCCCTCTCTCTCTTCTTATTCTTCTTCTTCTTCTTCGTGTTCTACTTTTCCTTCTTTTTCTTCTTATTCTACTTCTTCTTCTTCTACTTCTCCTCCTTCTTCTCCTTTTCCTTCTTCTCTTTCTTCACCTTCTTGTTCTTCTTCTTCTTCAGACTATTTTGGTTAGTTGGAAAAAACTACCGTCTATCTTTTTTAGTTTTCAAAACCTTTGTGTAAAAGGATGACCTTTCATAATGGTCGACTTACCAATATGATTTACCCAATAAAAAAGGAGGATTTTCATTAATTTTCTAATTTTCTGTTGATGAATCTGTTCTGATTTTTAATTTCATTCACACGAACTTTCTACATTATAATTGATCCCCGTTCAGGTATCAATTATTATCACATGTTACATTGTGTTAAAAATGCTTAGATACCATTGCTTTTTTTATTAGATTAGTAATACCATCTGAGCAGCAGCGAATAAATTTGATTGGCCTATTTGTGACTCTCTAAACAGGTATACTGTTGGTTTGACTAACTGTCAACAATTATCTGTTGATACCTAAACTGGCTATTTTTTTCAATTATATCCCCAAATGCAAAAGATAAAGAGTTTGTATGACAACATGGTGTGGGGTTTTTGTTGGAGATTGGTGAATGATGACCAAATCGGTAAACGACATTGGCTTGACAATATCATCTTAACCAAATTTAAATTGCTTATTGGATCATAAAGAGTAATAATCAGACGGGATACGTTTTTGTTCTTCTCAAGAATTATCATTTTGGATGACTGTAGTATCAAGGGGTAATAAACAGGAAGAAGAAAAAAGGTCATCGACTGATATATTCTGAAGCATTTCAAGGATGAAACAATTGAACACGTCAAAACAAAAGATACCCAGTAAGTCTTCGGGATTAATCCTTCTCGTCTTCTGTTATCCGTTTCCTATACTTTTAATTGATAAGAACAAATTGAGGGATTCGCATCCTTGAATCTTCACCTCAAGAGAGATTAGTTTCGTCTCATGGTTGATGCTTTTTTATCCTCTGAACCAACCGAAAATGCAAAATTTCCATATACAATGTACCCTGCTTCCAGTAAAATATAATAAACATGAATGTCATTACTAGTATTCTGCTGATGAAATAACGAATATTTCATTGCTCGTGCTCTTATTAATGATAAGCCTAGCTGTTGTTGCTGTTTTGCTTTTCTTATTGGTAATGTTAATGTTGTTGTTGATACGGTTGATATTTTAATGCCTTTTTCTACTCCTTGTTTTATGTATTGTATTCGAAAATTATACATTTTTTAATTTTACTCTGGTTCTAAACTATATAAGGTTAAACGAATACCTTACACAAGTATATCACTATGCTTTTTTTTACTATACGTAATGATATGTCAGCAACACAAACTTGTGTTTACGAGGTCTGGAGCAGAATATTTAAGTTATAGGATTATCACTAAAAATAGTATACAATGTTGTAGTATATTTAATCCAACAAGTCTTGAAATGATTACAGTGTCTTTGTAATTTATCAAGTTGAAATTATTATTATGTTTTTTTTGTGAATACTAATTTGTTGTTGGTTCGCTCCTTTAGATTTTGCATTCTCCCGAAATTTTACGGAGACCATCGAAAGATATCGAAAATAATAATTACTCATGTAGCATCTTTACAAAACAAAAGAAATTAAAACACATTGTTTTTTATTCCGTGCTATATTGTATAAAATATACACGCAGATGGTTAATACTCGTTTTGTTAACCTCCCGACGCACCGTATTTTTTTTTACATTGATTGTCAGTTTTATCGAAAAATTGCATATTAAATATCGATTGTTGTTCGTTGGATGTGACCGCTTTTTTTGTAAATTTCATTTCACATTCGATTTAATTTTTACTTCAAATTCAAATTCCCATAATGCTTTAATTTTTTAATGAGAATGGAAATCACTTTTAGATACTAGTAGTGCGTACCCCCTCTTGTGGCACGATACTTACATTGAGCAATACCTTTTGTTCAGTTTGATCATGATTGGAAGAAAGTAGACAGAATGATGAACTCTTTTGAACCCTGATCGTCTAATCGTGATACATACCCATGAACTTTCACATTAAGCTCATCAGCACGGTGCTATATTATATTACATTAATGTTCATATCTTTATTATATTTGTAATTTGATTTTGATTAATATTTTTAGCGATTGCAAATGACACGATTAAGTTAACGATCTCTGCATGACATTGTTTCCTCCTCATGATAATGTGGTTCGTATTTGTAGAGGTTGTTGATTTAAAAAAAAACTTTAAAAAATTCGGGTCACCACATCCATGACCTGATCGACTATGTGTACATTCATGTACATGGTTGTACAATATGAATGGTTGCCTACATGACCTTCTTACCATCAAGTCATAATTATATCTGCATGTTCGTTACTAAACTTGAAGACCTGAGCTACAGACACAAATATTTACACAGCTCATAGGGTGTATCTCGGTGTGATACCAACTTCATAAAACACGACCCACTGCTCGAAATGTATCGAATTCAAACTTTAGGGGGTTTCCGTGGGGTGCCGGTATTTACGTATGTCAAAATAAGAAATAGGCGGGGTGGGGGTGCTTCTGAGATGAAAACAGTGAGCAGGGTATAACGGTAAGGGAGGTGAGTTTGGGATGAGGAGAGGAGACGAGGTATGAAGGTGTATGAGAAAATGGACTTCTTAAGGAAGGGGGGGGGGGGATAGTCATCGTAGGTATAATAATGTCTGACTTAAAACAAGGTATCATATTATTACCCCGGCTGTAGCATCCAAGGAATACTTTCCTACCGGGTACCCATTAACTTCACCTGGGTGGAGAGTGGCAAATGTATAGTGCCAAATGATATTGGTGCCGCGGCGGGAATCGAACCGCGAACCACCAGTGATGCACAGTCCAGTGACGTATTCACTAGACCAAGACAGAGCATTTACATGCACTCAATCCCGGAAAAGATTAGAGACAATATTTTAGGGTAGAATTTGAGTGATTATACTCCAAATCATGGAACATGTACATGTATATTGATTATGACATGTGTCATTTCACTACTGGATTTAGGTTAGAATGAGTCTGGACATAGTGTACATTCAGGAATGCCTATATATTTGTTATAATATGAGATATTTCATATATTTCTTCGGCTCTTTGTGTTTGCCGCGATAATTTTGTATACCATTTCGTCAATCTCCGTTGGAGCTGGTAATATCGGATGCTGGAATCAAATTTATAATTTTCACCACCTGATATTAGTATTTGACAATTTAAGGTGACGGCATCGGTCTGATGGGTTCTAGAGCACGTACTTCATCAAATTGGTTAACAGACAATTATTGTTACCATGCACGAAACTATTTTTCCAAAATGATTTTAGAGTTAGCTGCAAAATATCGGTGAAATAAGTTTATAGAGCAGCACAAGCCAGACCACATTAATTGGTTTATATTTTAAGCCGGTCTTTCATTTTTAAACAGTGCTCTAATTTTAATACACTTTTTTGGGTGGGGGGGGGGCTGTAACTGAAATTGTAGCTCGTGAAATTGTGAACTATAAGATTCTAATGGAGGTATACAAATATTATAGAATTGTTATATTATCCCGAATTTGTCATGAGTTATATACATTTGCCTGATGAATTTGAGAAATTATTATTCCCCACCTCTGATACTGAATAACTAGGCACCATTATTCATATATTAGGGAAATGCATTGTAACGATTATTAATGAGAGATAACTAGATTAGATTTTTGCTTTCTAATCAATCACCCTAACTTTTAATTAAGTTGTGACTTTCATTCTTTATCTTTCAGGAAAGTTACTTTATACCATTCAGCAGACGTATAGCAGTATAGTGCAATGTCGCGTCGTCGAGTCAGAGTGGGGACAAAATTGGCTAGACCCAGACAATTATGACTTGAAACTGTATTAATTTTCATCTTTCTAACCCCAAGGCTTTGTGAGATCATGGTGTGAAACGCAAGTTTTTTTTCCGGGCTCTCAATTAAAAGGTTACAACGCCACAAGGGAAAAACATTAATGAGAGAAAATAGTCCCAAATCGAAAAATATCAAAATAAGTAAATGAAAACCTGTGCAACCTTCATTAGTTATTATCCAAATATTTAGACGAGAAACAGAATCTATCTGAAGTAATGAGAGAGGTCAAATTTGGGGCTCCGGTATACTTGGGACGGTAAACAGCGAGAGCCGACGAGTGTCAAGTTTAGTTGAAGTCACCGCGAAGAAAACATTTTTCTTGATTCATAAGAATTATCAAAAGATGTCAAATTAATTCTAAGAGGCATGATGATATCTGATACACTCCCTCTCATTTGCGACCAATAAGCATTAGATCAACATACCGTTGTATACAGATAATTCAGAATCTGGAATTTTAAAATGTTATCTCCATCTAGAAAAGTTATATTGCACATTTACTCTAACCTGAATACCCGAAGAAGTATGGGATCTTATTGTACCACAGATTTATGATAATTATTTAACGAGAGTAATAGGTTTTGTATTTGTTAATTTGATGTACTTAAACTATTGTATCAATGTGTATGGCCAGTAGGCTTGCATGTGCAAATATAGGATAGCACTTACATGTATATCAACTCTTGCATCAACCTCGTTAGCAAATAACTTGGACTAAAATCTTAGAGACCTTCGTTATCATGGTATTATTTGTTAACTTGTGTTAACAAAATCAACTTTAATTTGTGCCAACCAATCTCTTTCGAATACAATTATTACGGATCAATATTTTGTTCTTTGTTTTTTGTTGTTGATTATGTCCATCCTGCTTTTAAAGAGACAGGGAACAGGTGCCCTCAAGCTGTTGGAGTTAAATTTTTGATCATCAAATAATGCGTTTGCTGCCCCCCACCACATCCTCTTAATAGAGCGACACCCCTGCTTATTCATTTCTCACAGTCTCAAAAATGTTGAACTATACTTCGCAACATGACAGCCCACTCCCATTTCCTCGATTACATTGTCACTTTCTCTGACCTCTGAACGCTCGTTGTATTTATTGATTTTAACATTTCCACCCTAGGTTAAGTCCATATAGTTATTGATGGGAATAAACCTACTATTCTCTCATATTTACAATCATTTTGTGAAAGTGTTCGCAATAATCGTTTCCTGAGGAAATCCGAGAAATAACAATCACGCGGTCACATATTTCCCATGCTGAAAAAGTGCAGACTCATCCTGAGATTGAACGAATAGTTGAAAGACAGTGCCAAGTTTGTGGCGGAAAAAAAGTTTGATTTTCTTTTCCTTTGCTGCATACGCAACCAATTCGAATGATTTAATGCCCAATATACATGTGTATAACGATTTGTTTTCAATATTTTGATGATCTCGTCTACCAATCCATCTATTTACATCTGATTGGTTGATCTACCATTTGGCATTGACGGTTTGGCATACATGTATGTCTTTTTTTTTGTTACGTTGTTTTAAGCGAGATGTGTTAAATAAACGAAATAACGAAACAATGCAGCTTCGAAGTCTGAAACAGCAAGAAGTGTTCTCAAGATTGGGAATCGATTTGGGTCAATTGACAGTACGAATTCTTCTTATGAATACTGGCCATCCCTGACATAAAATACATTGGAACATTTAAAATATATCAATAGAATAATATTATTGCTTCCAACTCGGCACTCTACAAATGCAAAGAAAATTGGGAATAGTCACCGTAAATGTGTGAAGTCAACATTCAAAAGGTTTGGTTTACAAAATCTATCAAGGAAAGGGCAAGGTCATTATATTATTTTAGTTGTTTTGTAGACTATTGAGGTGGGCCGCTTTTTCCTATCTTTCGTTCCCATCCAACCCAAAACATTGTTTCCTTATCAACAGAATGGTATTGCTTCTACCCCGTTTCATGAAAAGTTCAGTGTTTGTATCATGAAATTGAGTCGAACCATCCACAATCGGATTTAATTTTGAATGACTAAATATTCAAAGAAAGGTTCCTTTTTTCTTCTCAAGTGCCTATAAGGCCAGTTCCTAAGAGATGTTATAGTCGAGTGGCTTTAACTGCCGACTGGGGTGAGGTTATCACAGGTTCGATCTCCGGCACGGCACTTATGTCCTTCAGTTGACTTTCATCTACACATTTGCTTATTCCTACCGAGGTGTTAAATGGGTACTCGGTAGAGCTGATCTCTGTATAAAACACAGCAATAATGACCGGTCGTGTTGTGCTCTGCATGGCTCCCGATATTTATTCACATTTTTCAGACAGCCATATTATAGATAGAATCAGCATGACAATCAGAATAAGGAAACATCACATACCTCATAAGATATCTGACCTATGAAGGATATCCTTTATACAGCTGGTTCATTACCCTCTGTGTTATCTTTTGAGTATAAATACTCAGAAACAAAAGCTAAAGCATTAACATTTTTAAAGAAAATATGTCTAGAATCGAAAAAGATTGCCACCTTGTATCATTTACATGTGTATAACCGAGAAAGTTTCATAACCTGAGTAATTTGTGTGTATGTGGGGGTGTCTAGTTGAAAACTGAGAGGACACTGACCTATCATTCATTTTTCCTATCACGATTTCTCTAAACAAAATACCTAACCCGCCCCCTTCCTTCCCTCAATATTCCACTCTTTATACACCATCTCTCGCGCCTATATACATTTCTCTCATACGTCAAACAGGTGCGAGCCACTACGAGCTCGATTTTCAGCAAATCTAAATTAAATATGACATCAAGGAGGGGTAAATCAGTTAACCAAACTATGATTTCCCTTTAGTACTTTCCCGGAAGCATCTGCAGGCAAAAATACCTCGCGCTCCGGTGTGCCCAAGGAAAAACTCCTCGGTAGGCCATGTTGTTTGGGGTTTTCTTGACCCTCTTTGAGAGGTTTTCCGTCTTTCGAAATGCTTATTACAAAACGTATATATTCTTTATTACGTATCTGTATTGTAAAGAAACTCATAATATTCTGGCAGTAATGTACGATAGAAGATTGTATTTTCATATGTATGTATCAATTTTCCTAATAGTATGTAAACAAAAATTGTATAGCGCATTCAAAATTATGTAGAGCAGTCAGATTGCATGTTTTCTCCAGTAATTTTAATCTTTAAATTTCACATATTGGCTGAAGTTATTTTTGTGCTATGGGTGAATATGAGTAACATGTGTTTTTCTTTGAACGGATATCTGAAATCTGTGTGATTACAAATATGTAATTTGTTATGTCATTACACTTATTAAAACATGATTGAAATGTTCAAGGTAACTCGGTACCAGAGCAGTCTAGAAACTCCAGGTAACGTAAAAAGATACAAATCAATAATAAATCAGTGCGGTGATACATTAATCTATTACTACTTCTCGCCGTTTTAATTGAAATATAATAGTTACAGACAAGTTTGAATTCTGGTCAAACTATTAATTGCATTTTGAAAGAAATTGTCTAGAAGCGATTGGGAAATCCCGATTATGAAGTACATGAAAATATGTGAGCTTTTGGAATCATTTAAAGAAATGAACTCAGTTCTATATAAATTCATATGTAGTGCACACAGAATAGGTATATAGGACTACAAACAAACATGTGGCATACAAGTTTGGTGCAAACTTTTCAGCTATTTCTCAACATGTTTCGAATAAGAGGTCATGTGAAGTGACATCCTTTGCAGAGGATTATCTGATATCATTTTTTTCAATTATGACATTAAAAAAATTAGAAAACTCACAAATTAGTTCAGTTCAGTTCAGTTTATTGAATTCCATCTTTAAAAAACATTTTTATTACATGAAATTACATTTTATGTTTATCAGAACCCAATCTCCTCTTTAAAATAAAAGATGTAGATCTGGCCAATGACTGTTACATATCGCATGAAATGATGAACTATTAAAACAAATATGTGTGGTCATCATCGGTCAAAGTTTTAGCATAGTTGACTAATTTCATCGACTGATGAAATGTGAAATGAAGAGAATTTGTTGTGATGTAGATGGTAATTTATTGTGATATATCGAGTCAGAGCAGAGCTTCCACCTGCATCATACTCGTCTGCCTCGCATGCTAATGAGATATTGATGTCATATGTGAAAGGGGCGGGGTTGGGTTGGGAGGATAATTTTGTATGTAATTAACTAATCATGTTAACTAATGTTATCCGATACGCATAAACATTCGTTCAGCACTCCTGGTGATGTATCAACATTATTTCCAAGTCTGAATCGAGTTTTTATATATCAGTGGTGCTTTGCAGTGCATGTATTAATAATAGTTCGTGATCAATGAGTTAGTATGTTTTAGTTTGTTTGTTTGTTTTAGCATGCTTGCTTGTTTGTTTGGTTGTTCGTTGTTGTTGTTGTTGTTGTTTGTTTTTTTTTGCTATCTAATGTCAAGTGAAGTTTCGGTATAAAGAAGTGACAGCAAATATTCTTCTTCTCATTATCATTCTCAAATTATGACCACTACAAGCATATAATCTTTATTAGTGCGTGCCTCTTCGAATTTAAAACCAAATTTCTATTTCATGTGTCTCATATAATATGATAACCCCACACAGTCGATAATTCCAAGCACGACTTTGGGATTTTGCCAAAGTCGGTCATAAATTTAAGGGATTATTTGTCTCAATTCCATTTTAAGAAAGAAAATTGATCCGCCTGCATTTCGTAGTGAACAATACACGAGTACTGAGATACGTCAATATCAATATTTCCTTATCAAGAGTTGATAACTATTCAAACGATATAGTCCTTTAAAAAGCTCTGACATACGAGTGAATTGCATTTCAATCTTTTTGTTTAAAACACTTTAAAACAATATAGGCTCCCATTACCTACAGCAAAGATCGCTTTGATTTACTGTTCGTAATCTTTGCGATAAATTTTACGATGGTTATGAATGCCACTTCTAATATCAACAGAGTATAAAGTAATGAGGGTTTAAATCATCGGAAATATACCACGAAGTCGGCAGGTTTAACTGAGCTTACTAAGTCTTCAGAAGAACAAGGAATAACCAGAGAAAAGAATTAAAGCACGTTTGAAAGATACGGAAGTTAGTGAAATTATGGAAGTCACGTTTAAGGATTTAATGGACCATCAAATCCATTTGATCATACATGTACACATTAACTAAATATCAATCAACGCCGAAAAAGAGCGTGGTATACATAATACATTTTCAATACAAATACAAGGTACAGAATATCTGGAAATAGATGTGTTTAAATTCTCTGAAGCATAAAAAAGACGTTCTTTGGGAGAAAATTGTAAATATGCTTATCTTCAAATATTATTCATTTGATGATTCCATAGAAAAACAAGATGACTTTACAACTGAATTGATCTTGAATAAATTACGAAAATTCCTACATAGTCTAGTCCTTATAATTTCACAATTTGCTCAATGGCTATTCTCTTTCCTTTAACAATTTTCCTGCAATTAAAATGTGGACAGATCGAATTCCTTTACATTAAATTTTTGAAAAATAACGATTTAAACGATTGAAACCAAATAAGTGTTTACCATTTGAAAGGTTGACCCAAATGTGTTTGCATGTCTGCAATTCCGTTACCGATCACATATGTGGACCAATACATGACCTACATGTGCAACTACATGTGCGTGGAACGTGTGTGACAATGCGTCTAAAATGTTTTGGTGTGAAAAGAAAATAGAAACATATGAAATAAACTTGGAAAGGGGGCAATTAAGGCTAAACACAAGGGGTGGTATTCTCGAAAGCGGCCTAAGTTAAACCTGGCCTAAGTTAAACCGTGGTTTAGTTAGGCCAGGCTTAACTTAGGCCGCTGACCTAAGTCATTTTCATTTCTCGAAAGGTGGCCTAACTGATCCATGGTTTAAACCTGGCCTAACTTAGTCCATGGATTATTCACCATGGTTACGGTTTCTGCACATGCTCAGTACCGAAGCTGCGACGTCACAATGCACTAAGACAATGGATGCGCGCAGTGTGGAGAGGATGCATCACCTCGACAACTTGAGCAATATGACGTCACAATGCACTAAGACAATGGGCTAAGACAATGGATGCGCGCAGTGTGGAGAGGATGCATCACCTCGACAACTTGAGCATTATGACGTCTAGGGGCGGCGGAGCGACTAGCTTCCAAAGCGGGGGGCAGCACCAATAAAAAGGGCACTTGCTGGAATTGTATCATTGTTAAAAGGGAAATTATCAGAGGTGAAAAGTGTCACATATCGCACCTGTAAAGGGGCATGGAACATATTTTAAAAGGGGCACTTATGAGAATGAAAAAGAGGCACTTATAATAAAGGAAATAATTGTGCATTTGTTGAAAGAAAAGGGGCACCGATAATTTTGTTAATAGGGGCACCCCACAGATTTAAATAGGGCAATTATCAGAGGTGAAGGGGCACTTTTCAAAAGTGAAAAAGGGGCACTTCTCGTACCTGAAAAGGAGCACTTACCAGAGATTTAAAAGGGCACTTATAACAATGGAAAATGACACTTATTGCCAAGGAAAATGGAAACTTGTCAAGGGAAAAGGGACGCATTTCAAAATTAAAGGGGCACTTATCAGAGGTGAAAAGGGGAAGGGGCACTTTTCCTATGGAAAAGGGGGCACTTCTTACAAAGTTAAAAGGGCACTTACCTATATAAAAAGGGGCATTTGAAAAAGGGGGCACTGTATCCCCCCCCCCCCAACTCTTTCTCCCTATCTCCATCTCTCTCTCTCTCTCTCTCACACACACACACTATCTCACATCACTGTTTATTTCTCATTTTCATGACATCTCTCACCATTAAATTGTTCTTTCTCATTTGGTTCCCTTTCTATTTTACTCTATCTCTCTCTCTCGCTGGCTCTCTGTTCTCTCACTGTTCTATTTCCAGACTTTTTCCATGTATAATTCAATGAACCCAACAGTATGCACACTTCAAATCAAAAGATATGAAAGGAATATTTTATATAACATATCAACAATTATGTTCAATTTATTTATTTTTCTTAAAACAGAAAAGATTGTAATTCACGATGAATACGATTATAAAATTGAAGGTCAAATATTAAGCTCCAATAGCCTCATAATCTGCTACTTGAAATTATTAGAATTCAAAGTTATGTATTTGTTACATTACTTTTTCCCATTTTTTTAAAAACAAAGCATAGTCTACTTTTGAGCCGTCTTTCTTTTGCAGGGAATCTGTTATATCATCACTTGCACTATATTATAAAACACATTATAAAACATGATTTCTTAAATGACTCAAAAATCACAATTTTTCCAGTAAAACAATGAACATCTGATGTACATAAAAACATCCTTATGAGTGATGGTTGCTTTGGGGTTCACACACACAACAAGGACATATCAGGCTTTTTATCAATGGTTGCTTGTTTGTTACCATAGCTTCATGTTATGAGGATCATAATACAAAGGTTTTGATCCCCATGCAGTCACAGTTACAGCAGATAGAGTCTGGTTCATTGAAGAGGCTAAGTAGAACTTCATAGTCCTTGCAAGTATGTCTGTTGAATAAAAGAGAAAAAAAATGAAAGGAAGCACATTGAAACCTATTTCTGTTAAAACATTAAAAAGGTCTTGCATGTACATTGTGACCAAAGTGGACTTACATGCACATTGTGGTAAAAGTGGAGTGCATAATCAATTACTTGAAAGTATTGATGGAAAAATGTGAATGAACAAATGCCCTCCTTGAAGCACCTGGGCATACAAACAACAACTTATTCGTACAGCCTACCTGTCAGAAATTCAGCAGCTCAGTAGATCTCCTTCCTCTCTCTGAATTTGTCTCAATTATCAGGGAATTTGCCTTCATTTATTTTACTGAAGAAGAACATCATCCTGAAACAAAAATAAAAAGGTTTAGACCTCATTAAAATATCAAAGATCTACTCCATTGATAATTGGTCTTAGTTATAGTGTCAATCATATTCTAACTTTAAAAAAAAAATTAAGGCGCCTTTCATGTAGGCAGTGACTAGGCACCCCCTCCCCACTCAGTTACTAGTAATCATTGATTTACAGAATGACTACCGGTATCTCTTTTAAAGTCAAGAACAAACGTACACATTCTTGCATCTCATCTCATAAATGTGCTTGCACCCAGTTGTACTTGCCATGTCATGGCCTAAGAAAGCCCTAAGTAGTTAAAGTCTATAGCCAAGTTAGTCCCTTTCCTAAAATCAAGTCTAGAGGTCTACATCTTACTTAGATAACCAGCCGACAGTTGGCCTAACCTAGATGTAAACGCAGCCTGGGTTGTAGATTTTACAAGGCCCTAATCGTTAGAGCCCAACTTTTCCATTTTAGTTCAATCTAACATTAGACCAAAGATTGTCTTATTGTTTATGTTATCTCCCAAAATGAGCTTCGTGAAAGGGGAAAAAGTAAAATGAAAATTTACTGCACTGTACTGTACTGCAGTCTGTAGGTCGTTAAGTCTTATATGGTCTAGAATTGTTAGTGGTAGGTTTGAATTTTCTTCTGACCCAAATTTGAAAGTAGTTAATCAACTGTTGATTATTTGTGTCTTATTTTCAGAGATATATCCGCCCAAAAGTCTAGGCCAAGCTGTCACTGTCAGGAGTGACTGGTAGCCATGGCAATCGAGCTGAAAATATTAGCTCGTGCCGATGTAAAATGAATGAAATTTTGAGTGTAGTTTTGCACCTACATTCATCAGACAAAACAATTTTAAATCACTTCATAATGTACCTGTAGACACATCTGCAGATTCATGAAATCAGCAGATCTTTTTAATAAAAACTGTATAAACATGATTTAGTTTACAAAATTTAGGAGTAATTACAGGTTTACTCACCAGCAGACTTTCCAAGAAAAATGGAGTATCTATTTTTCCTGTTCAGGAAATAACTGGTGTTGGGCCAACTGGCTTGAAGACGCCTATGTGGGTGCAATCAATAGCACCGGCCATATTAACGCCAGGGAAATGGCAGTAATTATAAAATTCATGTTGGGTCTGCACTCTGCAGGACTGCCTCTCTTGTTGAAGGAATTGAGATGTATTGGTCCGATCTCCTGGCAATGGCTATTGAGATGGACTTCACAAGGCGGGACACCGTAGCTTGGGAGAGGCCTTCTTTTTTCATCCCCATGCATCAATTGAAAAGAACCTGAAATAGCAGAAAATCAAGATGAAAATTAATTAATTAGTCTATGTTGATATTTGATAAGAAATTACAATTTCTCTTTCTCTGTAGTTTACTTATTAGGCCTAATAGTATTATTAGACTAAACTACTGTAACATTATCAGCAAATGTATGTCAAAAAAGGAAGCTTCTGTCCATTTCCTTTCAATTTCTATTATTAGACCTGTCTAGACTAGACTCTTATTGATGAAATTTAGATCTAGGTCTAGTATTATTGTTTAAAAAAATGTTTTTCTTGGCCCTTTGGGGAAGGGGGGGGGGGGATGGTTGGTTATGAAAATCATCATCATCCTGTAGAAAATTATCGCATCAACAGCCACAACTAGCACTGCAGCTCAGGCAGAGGTGATACCAGACCGAAATGTCTGTCTCTTTCGTTCGTTAGCCTCTGATTTGGGTAGGGTCGGCTGAAAAAGAGGAGCCAACCCTACCCAAATCAGAGGCTAACGAACGAAAGAGACAGCTAGATCTCTAAATTTAGGCCTAGATCTAGTGCTAGTCCACTTTTAGGCAACAGCGTCTCGAAAATCTACTATAACAGTAGTTTCTACGTCTAGCAATGATAGTTTTAAGTTGGTGTTAAGGTGGTATATGCGTACGAAAGTACAATAGTGCCAAGAAAAAAATTACCCGGTAAGAAATTGCTCAATCTCAGGAAACGAAAATGTTAACCGACAATTATTTGCACGTATGGGACTGGTCTGCAACACTGTGAACATTTACCAAGTTTTCCCCAAATGTATTCAGTTAAAAGCATTTTAGATTATCACCAGTACAGCAACATGAAAGTAACAAAAATACTTTATTAGCTGGTGTAACTTTGATGAGCGCTTATCCATACAAAAGAGTGTAAATTGTTATCAAATATACAAATTCAAATGCAAAACTTACCGTTCACTCTCCGCGGACAGTCGATTTAACTAAAAAGTGACGTCACGCGAAGTTAGGCCGAACTATGACGTATTTAAACCTGCCCTATGAGCGGCCTAAAGTTAGGCCGAACTATGACGTATTTAAGCCTGGCTTATCTTTAGGCGGCCTTCGAGAATAGCAAAAAAGATAGTCCATGGTTTAAACCACCTTTAGGCCACTGATTTAACTTAGGCCGCTTTCGAGAATACCACCCAAGAGGTTCATGGACAAATACGTGCTTCAGAGAATGACGCTTCTCTGATGGGTTGACCTCAACCTTCACTCACTCAGCTCAGAGGTAGGAGAAAGAGAGGGGAGGAGGAGGAGAAGACACGCGAGTTTGAAAGGATGAACACTGTTGGCGGAAGACTAAAACGCAAATGGAGAGAAAAGAAAGAATGGATTATGTGAAAATGCTTCAGACAGAAAATAGGTTGTTTCATATAGGTACAAGGCATGGAATAAGAAAACCGAGAGAGGCAGGAAGAGGGGTCTGTTCACTTGGGGACATTGGTAGGTGGAAATGAAGTAACACACACAATGGGGGTTTGATTATACAGGAGAGGTATAACAAATTTCAAATACATTAAGAATATTTTCATCAAAACATAGGCATACTTCAATATTTATGAAAGAATAATTATGTGATTAAAAAAATTGGGTTGTAAGGGAAAAAAAGGCAATTTATATTTACCATCATAAACAAATTCATTTGATAAAGAGGGATTTGAAATAGACAGGATTTAAAATAAGATTGAAAGAGACAAACAACGCGTACATTTTATACGAAAAGACTATCCATTAATATTTTCTTTAACTAGAAGATTGGGAGAGAACAAAAAAGATGGGAGAAGAAAAGAAGGAGAAGAAGTAGAAGAATGAGAAGAAAGAGAACGGAAGAAAAAGAAGAAGTAGGAAGGGGTCACGATAATGAAGAAGATTAAGATAATGATTAAGAGGCAGGAAGAGAAGAAGACGAAGATGAAAAGGAATAAGATGGAGAAAGATGACCAGACATTTAGAAAGTTATCTCCACTCAAGTCCAAAACCGATAAACTTGAAAATGCCTCTTGAGATATGACCATGGCGACAAAGCAGATCGTTTCTTTCTCACTTATCACCCACATTTTAGACCAGGATGTGGGACCTTTTTGTTTATTTATTGTGGACGATTATTAACGGGTCAAGTTTGACAGGTATCATGGATGTTTTATCAGACTCTTGACCTCTGACTGAGATTAAACGGTAGAGGCAGAGTTTGCTTGTTGAGTGCGAGTATCTCCATGTATGGAAGGAAAGGGCTGTTAGCATCCCTGCCCGAATGGAGAGACGGGGATGGAATTTATCTTAATTCTCAATGCTGTAGGCCTATAACATAATACATTTTCTTTCTAGCTGTTGTGTTTTGGTAATCGGTGTACCGTTGGTTCAATTACTGATGAGGCATTGGTGTCACGGGGGACGCGGGTTTTATGCGAGGGAACAAAGAGACCGAGCATGGACAGTTGGAGGAATGGGGTCGCGTATCATATTCCTCTCACTTTCTTTCACTTGTTATGCTTTTCTCATTCTCTTGGGGGCACTGTCCCACATATGCTGTCCTCTTGATCCATACTTCATCCCTTCTACAATTATCGTGAGGTGTTTTTGTTTTGTTTTGTGTTTGTTATTCGTTTGTTAAACAAAATATTTACAATTAATTGGCATTATAATCATCTTCTAGTGATATCATATTGGGTGTGTATTGCTCTATACTAGGTTATACATCCACTCTTCTTTAATCTCCAAGCTTGAAATATCATTTTACTTTTTCGTCAGCATGAAGTTAATGGTGAGGGTTGATTACCTCCGGGGCCAGTTGCAGTGATAATTCCATGGACAAACAGTTCGTCTCACACCTCTCTGTAGTAAACATAGCACATTTAAAGCAAAAATACGAGGAAACAGCTCGGATGTCCTTATGAACCCATAAAGTTCAACCGTCAGGCTGATGTCGTAGGCGGCAGAACATTTTACAGGACAAATCACATGCCTACTGTAAAGTCTTAGCATGACGATAGTACTTTTGCCGCCAAAGAAACAACTAACCACAAGTATGTTACCGCCTCTAATTATCAAGAAACTTAATTAAGACTGAGGAATGGAGCAAGGATAAAGTAGTGCTTATTATTTGCCAGCATGGACATTGTCAGGGGTGACGATCCCAGGAGGGGCTACAGGTAGTAGAACCAGTGCCCTAATAATTACGACATTAAATATTTGTGTATCTGTTCCTTTAGTTAATCATGTTTCTTATAAACGAGTTACCTTCCCCTTCCTATCCAAGCGGAGAAGAAAAGCCCATGTGGACAGAACACCTTCGATTTTAACATAACAAATTATTAACATCTCTGCATGTATCGAGGAATATTATTTTTCAGTCTCGAATGATAGCTTTTAAAGAGAAGGTTGAGTGCTGGGAAGAGATGGAAAATAATTTGTGAGCGTTATTATTGTATTATGCAAGTGTGGAAGAACATCAGATAAAACAAGCTCCCTAAAAAGCATGGCTCTTCAAGTGCCTTCACATTCTAAATATGGCATGTAACATCATAAAAATCGGGACGGATTTATTTCGCCACTTGTTCGTGTAGTCCCATATACATCTTTCTGTGTACAGTCTTGTAACTTTACCAAGACTGGGCCAAATCTCTTATCATTTGATGATTCCAGCACATTGCAGTTCACAGTTTCACACCAATACTTATATGCTAGATGCTCAATCTTTCTGATCGATTCCACAAAGTTTCTTTCACAATGCAATCGCTTGACCAGAATTCAACCTTATATTTAAAGCCTATCTGCACTAGTTTGGCCAGGAGGGATTATACCTCCCTGCATGGTTACTGACAGATGGTTTTCTCATCAAATCAGCTCTCAATAACAGTAACATCAGAAAAAGGGGGACTTACGGTCACCGATTAGGCATTGTTTGCTACATAGATGTGGCAAGTAGCTATAAGTAGTGAAGTGGGGCTTTAAAACGTTATTTGCACAGATAAATGCAGACGGCATGTCTGTACAAACAAAATTAGCAAACACTAAACATTTAATTCACTCAGCTTTTATCGAAATATAAAAAAACAAATGTTTGTAGCCTTGGATTTTTGAAGTATATAGAATCATGTTTTCAGTGTATATACAAGAATATTGTTCATAACAACAAGTAACACTTTGCGATTGAACACATGAACTTTTAAAACTGAAGGCCAACAGTACATCCCTTCCCTCTTTAAGACGTGCTCTTGTTCGAAAATTCTTATGGTCGTCATAAGAAAGTAGAAAGACATCACTATTCAGATGCAGACTGTTGATAATCGTCTCTGTATATCCGCCTCGAGAAGCCGTCGGCTGTTACATCAGTGTCAAAATTGTCTGTTGTGGAGAAACACTTGCTCGATATATAAATGTGATAAATGTCACGGCGTCCATATGACGATAATAAGGCACTTGTTAATTAGTTGAAGAAGCCCAAAATAAACTTGGCAACTATATATAGGAGGTTCTGTGAAAGGTGATGAAAATCAAACGCTATGAAAAGCAAACGTGTGCATACCTTCCATGTTAAAACGACCTTTGTTTGTGCTTTAGCTTGACGTCGATTATTATTACCATTTCCTGTCAACACTAATTATCAGTTGCAGAATGTTGACAGTCAAATATATATTTTTGCGGATGCTGTAAACAAAATTCCAGATCATTGCAGATATAGATATTTATCAATACGTGTATCGATATTCTATTATGCAAAGTTCAAAATTATCATTACGTCTGTCGTCTTGTAACTGTGTGGCTTTTGCATTGCTCTCTTGTTTTCTCTTTCATGTACGTAAGCCACAACATGTACGTAAGCCACAATGGAGGAAAAAACACAATTCCATCCCAACCCCTCTCTCAATTTCAGCCTTTTCTACTGAGCTTACCCTTGTATCATTTTCAGATTGAAAAATGATTCATTGCGACAATTTAAAGTATTACACGATCAAATAATAAACAAGGACAACGAAATAAACAAAACAAACAAACGAAATGTTTTAAGATGTAAACAGATCTATCGCTAGACAATCTGTTGAGAGAGTAATTTCTCTAAACTATTATTCAAAATGACTGAAAGGTTAGGTGGATCACATGTCTTGCTGCACATCTTTCAGCAAGGCCCGTGAACCCGGAAATGTAAATGTCGACGGGTCCATTTGACCCGGAACCGATTTGTTACACGATTAGACGTGAACAAAAGATATGTAACGTACAACGCTCTGGGATTCAACTTGTTGAGAGTGAAAATCGATGTAGAAAACGATGAAGAAATTGTACAAGAATCCTCAGAAATACGAGCAAAATTAATGAACCCCCTCCTCATTTCCATCTATGGAACCCTAACCCTAACCCTAACTCTTTGGTCATTAATTAATACGTTATATACTTTTCCAACCTTCAATTATTTCATTTCATTTTTAGAAAACACGTTCGTAAAGGCTTTCAAGAAAAATCAACCCAAAGCGGTTTCAATAACCTTGTTCGTCAACTATTGAAATGTGTTCAGAGACATTACACAATCCAAACATGATATCTATAGATTTCTTGAACGCCTTTGCGATCATAATCATGTGAGTCGCAAAAACACCACTATTTTTTTGGCAGATGTATAAACAAAATATCAATTGGACCAGTGATGATGCCCATATCCCATCCATAATCCAATTAGGAAGAGTGTTATATGGAAAGGAGTGAAGTGGGGAAGCTATGGACGATAGGGACCTTGACCATTCCCGGAGGACTGGGTTTGTTTAGACGGACAGGCAGAGCTGAATCATCGTTGCGTGAAGATTGACATAGAACTTGTCACGTATGAAAGTCACGGCTGCAATGTGAGGCAAGGCAATGGGAACAGTGGCGTATCCAGAAATTGATAAACACGACGGAGGGAAGGGGAGGGGGAGGGGTGCCCCAGCTTTCAAGTCGCAAGTTTATACATCTACGTTATGATAATGATAGTATTATATGGAGTGGATTGGTTGGAGCTGAGGTTCGTTGGCAAATTCGTGAATAGTCTTGGACAGAGATTTCCTAATTCATTGGGGGAAATCCGAATCTGCTATTAAGCCATCATGAGGAATAATGTGATTCTATAACTGATAGTTTTCAGGATTTTAAGATATCAAGTACATATAAACAAGTTATTTACCACCGTGACTCTGAATTAGCAATATTTTTAGCTTTTAATAACTGTAAACATTTATTAGTCTATCGCTTATTGTGACGTCATATGATCGTACTTTGACTGATAACCGTTCTTGTTTGAAGGCCCAATATCGACCTCATTTCTATACATACCCTGTTTTACATCGCCATGCACGAGACCCCAAGGCCCAAGGGTGTTTGAGAATTGACAGAAAAAGGGGGATAGGAAGGGGTTTTGAGAGCAATATTGTGAGTGATGTACCGTTCCCTAGGGTCTGACCTCGAATGGCCCCTCCCTTCTAATCCCCTTCATCTAGGGTTGGTCATTTACACTTGTATTCAAAGGGGGAGTGGCGTAGCGAGGGTCCGACAATGGAGGGGGCAATGATATCCTTTGGGGCGCAAAGATGGATATAAGGCGATCAAAACAAGGGCATCAGAGTGTACAAAGGGAGGTTCACATCTTATTTTCACCTTTCTTACCCCCCCCCCCCATTCTCTACATTTCTTCCTTCTCCTTAACCGATTGGGGGGGGGGGGGTACGCGCCCTGTCATCCCCGTGAATGATGAGCAACTGAAATATACGATTGTGAGGTAGAAACAGTGCTCTTGTCATGGTTGAGATAAAATCAAACCTTTCAGCTATTATTTCGATTGATAGTAGTTCACTATTATTTGAATCCTTTTTTTTTGGGGGGGGGGGGCTTTAGAATAACTGAGAGCATATACCTTAGGGCTATCCATTTTTTTGTTGTTTAAATCTCCTGTTTTGTAAATTCTTTGTCGGAGTTTTAATTAAATATACGATAAATAGTGTTGGTCTAAAATCTTAATCAAGATCTTCCCCACTTTAGTTGACCGTTCTTTGTGCTTTGACTTAACGTTCTACAATCTATTCGACATAGTATCATTTTCAAAATATGATCAAAAAGAAAACTCTAACAGACCTGTCAGTCAAGATGACGTCATTTGTTCTGCTTTGAGCTCTGCTTTGGTATCGCGTTTCGCTGTCCCCTTCACGCTATACCCTTACCAGGTCAGAAACCCATTAGACGTGAGGTGTAGATGGCCCCCTCCCTAACCGTCAATAACCTCTCGATATCTCTTAGATCGACCCTGATGATTCTAGATACAATTGACTGAATATCAAGTTCTGAAGAGGTTATAGCGTAATCAGAAGAAATAAAATAAAAATCACAACAATGAAAGGAAAGTTTGAGAGTCCAATAGGGTATGAATAAATAAAGAGAGGGGATGGAGAGGGTGAGGGTGGGGAATAGAAGGAGAGAGAGAGGGGTAGGGAGAGAGGGGAAAGAGGGGAGAGGGAGAAATAGATAGAGAGAGAGAGAGAGAGAGAGAGAGATGGGGAGTGGTACAACGGGATAGTAGCTGATGTATCTATAAATTGATAGGGGGAGGCTCTATTATATCAACATTTTTTTGCTATCGCGCATGACGTATCCCTACTACAAAGTTTTATTTTTATTTTTTATTTTTTCTTCAGTTCTGAGTCCTTAATAGAGGGGCGGCGTTTAACGACTCTATACCGTGCTATAAAGGGAAAGTGAGAGAAGAAGAAGAAGAAGAAGAAGAAGAAGAAGAAGAAGAAGAGAGTGAGAGAGGGGGAGGGGGCGGGCTGACAGACAGATAAGATGTCGGAGAGAAGGGCAGTATAGAGACGAGCATTTTAAGCATGCACTGGCTCAATATTTTGAATTAATTGGTCCCAAAGAGGTCGCGGTGATTTATCATGATTTTCACTGTGATTAAAATGATGCGATGAATGATCATTTCAATAATATTTGGTGAAAAAACGGAGAAATGAAGGAAAAACTTCTTACAGGTCAAAGACAGACGACAACTTTTACAGCTATGTGGTTTTAACCAAAATCGGCTGTAAGGTTAATACTAAATATATATAATTAAACGAATGATGTAAAAACAAAAAACGGAATTATAGAAGCATAAACAATAGCATAATGTATGATCACTTTTGTGATAATTAATTTAGTGGAGTAGATTTTGATTTTAAGTTCTTTGTCTCATCAGTCTCCATTTTGTAAAAAAAGCCCTATGCCTAATTTAGGAGGCCAAGCATACAAAGAAAACTAGCCGAATTCGTTGTGTTGGTGCTATAGGTTAAAAAAACAGTTGTTTTTCGCATTCAAAGTGTTACAACTTACGGAAGGACAACATCACATATTTTGATGTCGTTTAGAGCAAGTGGCATGACCAAATTTACATTATTTTCTTTGAAGATTCGGTGAGACGTGAGTCGGTGGTTAGCCCCCGGGCCCGTGACCCGGTAATGAGGTCCCGGCTCCCTGTAGGGAATCGTAAGCGGCGTGGTGCTAGTCAAACGCTCCAAGCGATGTATGATAGGTTAAAATCAATCTAAAACAAACATCACTTTGTCCAAAACCAGATATCTTCAAAAAATATATTCAAAACTTCAGCTGTGAGCCAGCCTTCGTACATTCCTCACTTTCAAAACAACATATCAAACCCCCAAAAAAATTATGTGCATTTTCGTCTCCACGATATTAAAGGCGACTTTCATACAATCTAATTATAGCCCAGTTTGCCCATTTTCAAGTGTTTATTATAACTATTATTAATCTCCGATTTTACCTTTTATTACGATGATAATTATTTTAAAGCACCATTAGAGGCATCGTGTAATTATGATAACAGTTTGAAGAAAACAAATGGGCATCTGTGTAACAAGACTTGTATTCATTTCAGAAACGGGTTGAGAGGGGCAGGGGGGGGGGGGGGGTAGGTTGGTGGGGCGGAGGCCAAATGCATCCAGTGTAAATCCGATTATCTATTTTGTCTTTGTGCTCATTCACAAGCTAGCGTTTTATGTTGTTTGTTTGGAAAAATGCCTTTATCCGCTCGTTTCCTTTCTATTTCAATCCTTTGTTACTATTATATAATTCTTTCATAGGTTCATTTGTTGATATCACAGTTCTGTTTCCGGTGTTTTCCTCTCTTCTTCTTTTGATTTCATGCATGCTCTCTTTCAGGTAATAACTTTTTCAAAACAACACTTCAGTTTACTCAGAAAGGGAGACTATACAGTGCGTCGCAGAAAAAACGAAACCGAGAAGTATCGATGTTTTATCATAACTTAATCACAACCATAATTAATGAATGATACATATTTGGAAAGTTTAGAGTCTCCTCTTTCAGTTGATGCTACTCAGATGATGCATATTTCACGCATGAGTGATTAAAAGCAATTTGAAGGAAGGTAACCAAAAAGACATTTGGCGGGTGGTATCTGAATTTCGAAGAAAAATTCACATTTCTAGAAAGTTGAGTTTCTGCCCTTTCATATGACACCTCAATCAGGAAAAATGAGCGAGGAATAACAAAGTTATGTTTGCTTAAAGTAGCCCTTACATTTTCATAATTTTAACAAACGAATTCGTTTTCACTGGGTGCTGCCGTACCAAAAAGCAGATTTGACAAAAGACTTAACTCCGTTTCGTTCACAATCAGCCATGCATGAAGACTCTCGTCTACGGCTGAATTTCAACGAAACGGAGTTAAGTCTTTTGTTAATTTCGTTTATTGATACGGCAGGCAGCAGGTGAAAACGAATTCGTTTAATAAAATTATGGAAATGCAAGCACTACTTTAAACAAACAGAACTTTGTCATTCCTCGCTCATTTTTCCAAGGGAGACCAAGGGAAAGAGGGAAAGAGAGAGAAATTTTGAAAATAGATGGGACAAATACTTTAAAAAGTAGATCTGGTAAGGATAAACGGAAGGGAGAGGGGTAACAGAGAAAAGGGAAAAATAGATAAAGAGGTGGAGAGAGGGCGAATATATTATATAGGCCTATATAAAAGAGAGAGAGAGAGGGAGAGAGAGAGAGAGAGAGAGAGAGAGCGAGAATGATGGTACTAGACTGCTAGTTCACTACATGTAGTATCTTCGTCTGGGGATCTTACCCTTGTCTATGACATTTTCTTCACGTGATGATTTCAACGGGGTGCGGCCTTTTAATCGCTAATTCAACTCGACATGATTTTGTACGCTTAAATCTTAATTAGGAAACACAGGTAATTAATGAAGCTCAGAATATCGTCCCTAATCCAGGTTTTCGAAGGAAATTCTGGTTTAGGGATAACCATCGGTTGTCAGAAGAGTCTGAGGAAAGTTCGTCATACTTTGAGGTTTATCCAGGTATATATACACACGCACTGAGAAAAGTTAGGAGTCTGGCACATTTGGAAGTGTATTGCTACATAGGCCTCCTACAGGTACCACAGCGTCTATGTAGAAATAGAAATGAAATTGAAATGACCTTGTTTTAAAAGGACAAATCAGATAACAATTATTTCGCCCCGAAACAAAATTGACGGTATTAATTTCCAGAAATATCAACTGACATTCGACTAGATTATTTATTAATAAATTGATACTTGCTATCGTTATAAAGGACCGAGCTGTCTATTTCAATTTAAACAGAACAGATAGTCAAAATAATACAACTTTAAAAACTTGAAATGTAATATTTCAAACTAGTATGTACTAATAGCGTTCATTTTGAATTCAGTCGATTATGCAGAAATAACATGTTTTAGATATAAAAAGAAGAAATTTGGTAATGTAAATTCTCATAGGGTCGAGGAGGGGGGAGCTTCTTTGGAAATGTTGGACTAAAAAGTTATCGAAAAATCCGGAAGATCTTTTTTTGTTTGTACTTCTTTTTTTTCTGGGAGGGGGTAGGGGGAGGAATTGTCAGAAAATGTTAGGAATGTTTGCCCCTGAATGACGGTCATTTTACAAGGAAAATGCTGTAGTCTCTATACCCATAGACGTAATACGTCTATGCTATACCCCTCCGATGGAGATGAGCGTTCCATCTCTCAGATTTATTTTTGGATTAGCGCCCTCATTCATTTGATTTTACAGCGCTCTCGGAGAGCGAGGCCCTTCTTTCTCTCCATGTATACTTTACTATTCGCTTAGTAGCCTCCTTGTGTATTTACAAATAACATCCATAATGTGATTATTATAGACAGGGAATGATAGTTGATGAATAGTAATATACCATTGATATAACCCATGCAATGTTTTGTGATGTTGCATCCATGTATCTTAAAAGTAAAGACCAGTTTTGGAAACGCCCCCCTCTCAAAAAATGAAATGGAAGCTCTTATTACCAATCATGTGAAAGAATATGTTTTGACTAATACGTGATGATACAAATTTTGCCGGGAAACCGCCTACTAATTGATATATTTGGTAAATTATTATATTTATCCGGACCGGATAGATATCGGGCACGTGTCGCGTAGTCCCATATGCATCTTTCTGTGTACAGTGCTTGTAACTTTACTGAGACTGGGCCAAATTTCTTATCATTTTGATGATTCCAGAACCTTGCAGTACACCATTATGCTAGATGATCAACCTTTTCTGATCGATTCCACAACGTTTCTTTCACAATGCAATCGCATGACCAGAACTGGTCTTTACCTTTAATAAAATTAGCAAGATTTTAGTTAATGATAACCACTATAACATTCGCACATTTTTCAAGAAAGTCAAGTTCGTTTTTCTTCTGAAATAGTTGAATAAAATTAGAAAATGAGACATAGCTGAATGTCCCTGTTACATAATAACCCTTCATATTTGTAATTACAGCCAATATTTTAGGCCTTCTTTCCCAAGTTGAACTCTAGTGAACGGATTTTCGGAATTTTGTAAAAAATTGTATTTTGTAATTGTAATTGTAGTTTTGTATTTTTCTCAATATACTACTGTACCAGTAACTTTGAATGGTCACTACAAAACGATACTTACAGCCAGATTTCACTCGAATTGTACGTAAAACAAACATCCTCATCCTATTTTAATTTTGGCCTCAAGGGATACGTTAAAAATAATCCTTAAACAAACAAAATACTAAATAAAACAACAAAACGATTAACAATCATCGCCTGACAAAGCATCGAAATGGGTCTTTTCGGTGACATGAAAACAAATCTATTCTTTAAGCCGCCACCGACACAACTATAGTACCCGTATTTTTAATTCATTAAAACGGAAATGTAGCTTATCCCACTGAATCCGATTATCTCCGAATAGCTCCGATTAGTTCCGATTAACTTGTAGATTAGTTCTTTGATCTTCCCGATTTGACCTCGTATCTCAAAACAATCCCTTTTAACGGTTTTGCTCATGTGTAATTGGTGCTATTTTAAACTAAGAAATATCACTGATGTTTGAGAAGTGAAAGGGAATTAATTTCACTGAAAATCATGCGATGGGTGGGTCTTTAATTACTGCCGTTGACTAAAGTAAATGTTGCTTTTGATATTTTGTGAACATAATATTTTTCGGATGAATATGAAAGACAATAGAAAAAATAAATTAATTAGGCCTATAAAATCAAACTGATTAATGACAACATACTTGTTAATGTAAAAAAGCAATCTAAGCATCAGTTAATCCAATGAGATAAATTTAATGTAAGTGCATAATCGCCATTGATTTTGAATAAAAAACGATCATGCCACTATAGTTGAAGACGATTGCAGGACAAATGGAATATTACCAACATGAACATAACAAAGACATGTAATTGTCTGTGTATGATGCTGATCGGAATGATTCATGAAAATTGAAGGATATGCGTTAAACTATACATTCGTAGGTCCTTACGATGTAATAGGTGCGACTGTAAACCCGTGCTTACTATTAAACTACTAAGGTCATACTTGGGGATTTATTTTTATATGAGTCAATTTTATTACAAATGAAATGGATATCTGCTTGAAATCATCCGTCATCGAAGTCTTCGTGAAACAAAGCGTCTTTAATATTTTATAATTGGGATTTGTATTCGTTTAATATGTTCAATTTAACATGGATTCATGTATTTAAAATTTAAATCGGGGGGGCAGCCCCCTTGGTAAACCAAATGTACAAGTCAAGGGGAAGAAAGTGAAGGGAGTTCACCGTCATTGGGAAAGTGATAACCACATACATAATTTGAGGATAATATTCAATGAAAGTGTTTATTATATTCTATCGGCATTATCGAGGAATAATTCTTGTACATAGAATGTCGGTCAAAAGTGCTTTTGTACTTGTCCGATAAAAAGTATTTTGATTGGCTGCTATGATGAACAAAGGAGATAAAAGAAATGGGCGGTCGCTATGAGTATGCTGAGTTCCTATTGGTTGAAGCTTCATGTGGGCGTGTCGGTACAGTGGACTAGTACTACGAGTGCAGTGAGTCACTCGCAATTTGTATGCGATCGACGTATGCCGTACTATAACAGTGCACCACCACTTGTACACAGAAATTGTGTCATTCAGTGGCGAGGGCATGCACAGGCTATAGTACCACAGGCGTTAGATCTTTGTTTAGAGACGAATCTTGAATTTGCTCTCTGAAAAAGATCGCCCTTGTTGGTTTATTGTCTTTTTAGACATTGATGCCAGTCGCCACTGAGGATTTTACCTATTTGTTATTATTTTGTTAAACACAAACTTCAGTTTTGGAACCAACTCGTCCTGGTTTGCAACTCCTCTATGAGTGCATGCAGTACCCTTCATCCTGTGTATTTGGCTTGACCTGGGATTTAGGGTTTGGACCAAAGGAGCTGGACGCTGGAGCTTCTACAAAATCCAGGGATCAATATCTTTGTTTGTGGAGTTCATACTTCAACCAATATCAGGAATACTTTCCTTCCAAATCTTCAGCGAGATCAGAGTCTTTGAAAGTTCCACCGTGGATTATGTGACACTTTCTAGCTCGATGACTCGCCGCATGTAAATCGAGGATACTTTTCTTCTTTGACATGGTTGGATTCGTCAGGCAATTTTAACCCTCTTCTTGGAATTAGGATGCCCTAGATCAAGGATATACATACACTGGATTTATCACAGCCTACCCGAAGGAATTATTTTTGACCAGAGCTTTTACAGACTTCCAGCAAAATGGAAACGTGTTCAGATATATACGGTGCTAGACGTCGGCGGCAGTGGACCTGTCGTTTACGCCAGCCATGCGGGGGTGGTTTCCTCCCGGTGCCCGTGTGGAGTGTGCTCACAGTTGCTGTTTTGATACTCTCTTCATGTCAAATGGGAAGGACTGAAAAGGATCCTCTTTCATTATTTCAGGCACGTGTTAATTCAAACAAACGTTTGTCGACCTAAAGAAACATAGGTTTATCCTGGCATTGTATATGTGCATGTTCCGGAAATGATGATCATTGTTATTTGCCATTAATTCTGCATTCCATATTTGCTTTTGTCATTTTTCCTCACAGTTTTCATTGTTGAAATCCCTTGAACCAATTTTGTCCTTTTTTGGCGAACGCTTCTGGCATACCTGAGGTGTTTGTTTGATCCATATGAAACTGAATGTAGGAAATGAAAAATGTATTATGTTGAATAATGAATGCCTTAACATTGGTAAATAAAGTGAGGAACAAAAGCAAGTGGTAGTCATTGCAAAGAGGTTGTGTAAACTTTTAAATCGACTAGAATTATTGTTAGTCTATATTTGCGTAATACAAAATCAGTGACAAAATATGAATTGTCTACTGTGCTCCCAAATTTTGACTGAATTAATGGAAACACTCTTCATTCAAGAACTACAGACCTATGAAATATGTAGCTATTCTACAGTGTAGGCTAGATAAGAAGGGATATTTAACTGGTTTGAAAAGAAACAGATTCACTCCTGTTCTTTGAAAATAAATTACTTGCTGGGATCAGTGCAAAACACACCTTTTAGTCTTACTTCAGATTCTTCATAACACAAGGGCATTCAACTCAGATTAGTATTAGGGCAGGGGCTTTCTTGCGTGGGCTCGTATTCAAGAAAGTCGAACACAATGCTATACATTATGTAGATCTGCTTTGGAAAGACGTATGGTGGGTGGGCAGGATAATAACTACATGTAGTAGTACTGTAGTATAAATACTACTAGTATTGTATTGTAAAAATAAGTAATTAAATACTAAAGTTTTTTTTTGTAAGTATAGGGAATACAAATGAAATAATAAGGACTGAATTTCTTTTATGCATTTGCTGAACCTCATTGTAATTGTATGTCTTACCAATGAACGAGTTGTATGCATGGTTTGTGTACTTATGAAAGCATTGCAGCCACTGGTTTTGTTTGGGGGGAGATCATGAAGCACTCTAAATCCAGGCCTGGCATTTTTTTCTCTCCACAAGACAATATAGCAAACACAACTGGACTACTTGACAGTTTGATTTCTTATGCAGAAGCCAATCAGCATAGCCCGTCAGTACGTAACTGGGACAATGATACCAATTGATCCTCATTATTTGTCTATTTGTCTTTTAGGATCTATCTCGAGGGGCTTCCCAGGACCTACAGTTTGAAGGTAAGCCTACGTAGAGCTTTATTTTCTTGTTATAATACTTTTCTATACCTTTCTCCTTCTCCTCTGTTTTGCTTGGTCAAGCAGTATATAACCCTAGGACAAAACGGTTTTACACGGTGGTCAGGTGAGAGCCAGAAGGCAGTGACTCTATGTAATACAGGATATGAGCTAGTGCCCTTCTAACTCCAAATACTTGACAAGAAAATGAGAGGCAAATATTTAAATTGGTAGGTGATATACCACAGAAAGTTTGCCGAAAAAGATGGGCTGCCCCAGGGGAGACTTTGTTTGTTGGTAAATTATGCATGGTGGGAGGGAAGCAGAAAGAGAGGATAGAGGAGAGAAAGAGAGAGAGAGAGAGAGAGGGGGGGGGGGGGGGTGTATGGGGAGGGGAGGGGGTAGAGAGAAGAAAGGGAGGAAGGGTAAAGTTCTCTTTAAGAGGACATTAGGATTTAAATCAGATCATTGTTACTGAGAAGAAGACATGATTTATAAGGGGGAACTCAATAGTTAATTGGAAGCCGGTGCAGAGCCATTTAAGTAATTACCTTACTCATTATTGTCTAGATAATGACGGTAGCTGGTCTCTTTATGTCTTGGAATGTAAAGGCTAATACACTGTACGTCACTGAAGAACACTAATGATGTCAGTCTAATGTATAGACCAACAAATACACCATCTTTGGAGAATCAGATGGGCCTTAGCTTTGTATAAAAGTATATGAATTAACACCCTTCTGGCTCTCAACAGACCAATGTTGAAGCTTCTTTTTATATTTGTATATATATATGCAATGATATCAAATTGATGTTTTATATTGGTCTGCTATGGAATATGATATCCAAAAGGGTAACTTGAAGAGTTCATTGTTCATAACCCATGGATCGGAGAGTCCCAGTTACATAACATATGTGTTGCCAATACGTTGAAGATCAAGGGTAGAAATCACTTTTAAAACTAAATTGTTAGATTCATAGGACACAGTTAAAGAGAAGGTTGAGTTCTGGGAAGAGGTGAAAAATAATTTGTGAGCGTAATAATTCTTATTATGCAAGTGTGGAAGATCATCAGATAAGACATGTTCCCTGAAAAGCATGGCTCTTCAAATGCCTTTATATTCTAAATATGTCAGTAACATCGTAAAACTCGGGGGGGGGGGGGGGGGTAGGTTTTTTACGCCACGTGTTCGTGTAGTCCCATCTTTCTGTGTACAGTGTTTGTAACTTTACCAAGACTTGGCCCAATTTCTTATCATTTTGATGATTCTAGAACCTGCAATACACACAAAATATTATGCTAGATGATCAACCTTTTCTGGTCGATTCCACACCGTTTCTTTCACAATGCAATCGCATGACCAGAACTCAACTTCATCTTTAAATGCTAAGGTCAATGTGCATTTTTTAACTTCGTGGGCAAGGGCAACTTGATTTGCTTGGTGGTTGGTGCTAACAATGCTAGCCTCAGGAAAATGGTGAAAATCTGATTTTGTGGTGGTATCAAAGAAAATCTAGACCACATCATTATGAATGTCTTTATTGTCCCTAGCTTGTAGAAAATATTCTCTTTTTTTGTTTTTTTAAAGGTGACATACTCTTCATCATCTCAGAGTTTATAATATAGAGTTAATGGTGTATAGTGTAGCATAGTTTTTTCAGGTTAAGAAAATGACCCTTTGTCCATTCTCGCTTGTACCAATGCATTTGTGTGGTATATGATCAAAGAGATATCACAGCGAGCACGCCTTGATATCTCTTTGGTATGAAGGAAGATAGAGAAAGGAAGAAGAGGGAAAGAGTAAATCATGAGGGGGGGGGGTAGAGTAGAGGGGGTGTCTTATAAGAGTCTTTGCAGGGTAAACTTTTGTCATTTATTTGTGTGTGCATTCAATCCCTCCACCGCCAATGTTTGGCGTCTCTATTTGTAACATTTGTCAGGGCGTGTTTGTCTAGCTTTTATCAGCGCGGAACATGAAAGGGAGAGAACTGGGATGATTTATATCTTAAGCTTGCATAAACTTTGTGTAGGTTGGGTCCAGCTATTGTGGAGTAACCGTCGGTCGGTAGAGTTTGACTTTTTCAAACCCATGAGCTGTCTCCGTCTGTCCTTTTTAAAAAATGTCCCTTGTTCAATTCTTGCACTATAGGTCCTGCATGGCGCCAAATATGAAACTCTTACTCCTACTCCTCATCCTTTCTAGGATTGTTATTTTATTTGCCCCTTGTCTGTTCTTTGTAGTACTTAACAACAATAAAGACCCATGTAATATCAATCTTAAATTCTTCTTCATGATGATATGAAATAGGCTGTCGGTATATTTTCAATCATTATAGATAACCATATTACCCCTTTTTTGTTCCCTATCCCAGATCTTTCTTCAGTTTATAAATCATGTTTATATTGCCTTTCTCATAGGCTATGTAAATGTCAGCCATGCAACATAAATCTCTTCTCTTCTACATTCCATACTCTACAAATCTTCCTGATAAAATCCTTCCCCTTTTCCCTCTACAATTTACATCAAGTAAAGTATCTTGTGTCTTGTATTTTTCTCTCATATCCTCTCTTTCTTCTGGTTAAACATTTACACCATCTACCTCTCATGTTTCTTGTTCAATTCTGTTTGTTCGATATCGCTTTCACCTCGTGTTTTTTTCCTCTTGCCCTCCCCTTGCCCTAGCAGTCATTGAACTATTGTCTAGTGAAAGTCTAGTGAAAAATGAGAATGAGAGTACAGGCAAAATGTTATTTGCTCAATGCTAGAAACTGTGCGTCCATGAGGTAGACCGTTGCCATGTAAACAACAAAATATACATGTGTACATGTAGGCCATTGGACATGCTAGTCTGGATCCCAAACTCACATATCATATATATATATTCTAAACCATTTCACCATAAAAGTACAAAGGAAACAGCGAGCTTAACAGTAAAATCTGTTTAAACGTGGGTCTATAACCTGTACAGGAAAATACCTATCTCCTCAGGAAAGACAAATTTCATCAGGAGAAATTGCTACCTTGAAATCTTTTTAAAGTTAGCACTGGAAAAATTGTGTTGATTGATTGCCATGCACTCTTAACCTCTCAATAATTTGTCAATGCTTCGATCGATCTTCTTTATCCATTCACCGAGTTCAGTGATTTTAGTGTTAAGAGGCTGATAAATAACTCTACCCCAAATTTTGATTTTGTATCTAAAAGCAGGCTCATTCTATAAGAATAACAATATGTAGGTACATTTATATTGTTTATTGTGCACATAGTTATCCTAGGGGATGCTCAAGGCTCCCACAAAGTACATGTAGTTTACCTGTAACTATAAGTTGCTTCATGGTTGATGATGATACCTACATGTAAGTTGAACACTAAGCTTACATAAGAAAACAAAAAGTTGTCAACAAGTTTGTGTGCGACGTAATTTTTTTTGTAGTGTTTAATCTTTCTACATGTACAGTATGAATCTTGAATGTTTTTATTTTTAAATATAAAAATATATACATGTACTTGTACTTACAATGAAGGAGTGCATTTCTTTGTTTTCATAAAATAGTGCAGTGTAAAATTTGTGTCTGTTTTGAGCTAGAAGGGCATTAACCTGTGCTGTACACATACAATGTAACTCATCATTTTACACAGAGTTAACACCCTTCTGGCTCAAGACAGACAATAATTACATCAATGTTTCCTGTATCCACTTAGCAGGATTTGATGGGTATGGGGGTGTGGCTCTTGTGTGTTCAAGAGGAGAACATCAGTTCAATGTTTGAAGAAGACTCCACTGATGATCCCGGGCTTTATTTCCAACCTCAAAGACTTTCCTCCTTCTATAAAGAACTTCATCCCTCCTGATAGATTCTTGACATCCGATACAAGATGACAAGATCACATCCTGATACGGGTTCTTGAGAAGTTGAGAAAGGCGTGGGAGGGACAGGGAGAATGATCAGGTTTACATCATGATGGAGACATCTCATGGAGCAAGTTCAGAGAGAAGTTTTCTGAAAAAAGTTAAGCTTGTCTAAATTCTCACAAGCAGTGCTCTTTCCTCTCTACAGCCCACTCCTTAATGTTAGTGGAGTCCTCATCTTTACCCAAAGTTATAAATAATGGCTGGCTTGCATCCATTTAAAAAAGTATGACAATGTCTTACAGAAGATTCTGTGAGAGGCCTTGCAGATGGGTTGTGTGCTCTCATGATTTGAGAATTGTTCTTTGAATTGGACATCATGAAAGTATAGCAGTATACAGGTGTTTATCACTTCCAAATCCAGACTCATTAACTGAGAATTATTTGACCATCATACAGTGGTAAGCACTTGTTTAAGCACCCCTGGTTTGGGGGTATTATCAATATTACCGTCTTTTAGATTTGTATGCCCCCCTCCCCCTTCTCTAGGACATTCAGCTTTATATTATAGAGCAAAATATTATTCTAAGCAGGGATTTAAGGTTAAAATCCAGAACATAATGATGGAGAAGGTGATGTCCTCGGCATATAATTTGGTTTAGACCGCCCTGATTACAGTAGAAGCAGTCGCATGTGTTCATAGGCACGTATCTGTAGGATCGGGTGTCAATGTAACATGGTAGGGTTTCAAGCTACATGTATGTGCACTTTAGAACTCACAAACAGAGAGAAAATTGTCAATTATTGGGAAACGTGTGTGCGTCATGATGATCTGCTTTCTTGAACCATTTCAATTCTTTTTTTATTCCTTTGTAAAACGAGACAGAAAACTGTTTAAAGCAAGCCTGTACATTTTTAAATGTGTCAAATAGTGCAAAAGCTCAGATTGAAAATAAAATATTTTTCTTGTTGAGAACTTTGATGATAAATTTCCAAATTTGAATGCAATAACCTCCTCCAAACCTTGCTCATTTTTAGGTTTATCTGTAAATCAATGAAAGTAATGAAAGAAAGGTTTTGCTAGGTCAAAGAACAGATGTTTTCCAATTAAGTTTCCCAGGTTAGAATGGACTTTGCCAAATGTTGCAGATTAAAACCTCTAGTTCTCACAAACCTGTGATGAAACATGGGACCAAATGTTCCAAAATTGTTCTCCAGAGTGACATACTAGCCATGTGTTGCTATGAAGACCAAGGTAGCCCTCTAAACAGTGGCATGTGATAAATGATGACCCACCATTCACATGAAATCCACATCATGTTTGGCATACACTACATTTTGTAACTAACGCATTATTTCATTTTACCTTGAGTGTGTCAGGTTGTATTTAGGAATCGTGTGTTTGAAATGTCTTACTGCATGTGGGGAAACAGTTGAAAACATGAAATGTTGGCGAAAGAAAGAAAGCAATCGCCTCTGTTTTGTAACGTTTCTTTCTGCAGACATCTGTCATGCCAGTGAAGTAAATAACAATATGGAAATCGTTTAAATGACCTCATTTACAAGGTGAAAAGTGAACTCGTGGACAGCTGGTTACAATGCATTTATTAAATTATTTAAAAAATGTTTGCAAAATTGATTTTTAGAAGAAGGAACAATAATTAAAAGGAGAATGCTGAACAATTAGAATTATTTGACTATGACTTTTAAGCAACAAATTGATTAGATTGTTGATGCACAATTAATATTCAAACTGGTTACTGAAACTGTTAACAAACAATGAAGTTCCAAATCGGTATAGCAAAGATGTTACTTTCATTTTACTTCTGTGTAAATACCTGTATAAAAGTATGTTGTTGGCTTTCCGCAAAAAGGCTGTAAGAGCTATGTTTTGTAATATGAGTAAGTCTTCTCAGCCAACGACAATGTATACTGTAGAGTACATACTGTACATGTACATGCAGTGATTTCACATTCAATTTCAAGTTACTATGTAAATTTGTGATCACATTTTGCTTTGGTCAAGCGTGAGAATTTTTTTTGCAAGATATTTTCGCTTGTTATAGTTCGTAAGGTTTCTCACCTGTCATTGGTCAAGAACGGGGTCAGGTCAGGTCATCAAGGGCATGGGATGGACGAGAGGGGTAGAGTGTCCTCAGATGACCAGACCTACATGTGGACAGTAGATAGTATAATGAAAGGTTGATGCCTTCATGCTGTCTCCTGACCTCCAACGTTTATAAACAAAGGATGATATTATGCCATGTTTTATGACCTGTCTTTAAAAAACCAGAACCAGTGTGATGATTGTCACTTGGCATTCATCTCGAGTAAACATCCAAAGACAGTGGGTATTTTGAAGATGATTTGTTCCTCTGAACTTTTTGTAGTTGCCTTCAAAGTGAAAATATGTCAGCCTTGATGTTGATAATTAATGCTACCCATTGGAAGCAAGCTTGGGATGCCATTCATATTTCTTTATTAACTGAACCTTCTTGATTGGACCCATGTCAAATGAAATTAAAGGTAAAGAGGTAGAATTGAATAGATGGCTATCACATACTGTATATGATACCAAAGTGTATAGGCCTACATGTACATGTACACAATTAAGTGATACAAAACAAAACAAAAACAAAAACAAAACAAGAAAAAAATTGAGTTGATGAAATCCGTAAAAATGAAAAGCTATTGGAGAGAATAGCAACATGTGCTGTGATGCTGCATGAATCAGTTTTAAAGCGGCTTAGTGGTGGCAAACTACACACAATGATTTTCTTGGTATTCTATATACTGGTAAATATGCTATTTATACCCCTCAACTCAACTTCCCACAGGCGCGGGAAGGAACAGGGTGTTCAATTCCAATTTGGTGTACTCATCTTACACCCTTCAGCTCTAGTAATCCCTAATGAGATAATTATCAAACTTTTTAAAGAGTTTTAAAGCTGAAGCTGAAGCTGAATCAGAATGAGAGGAAAGAGCAAACATGATGTATACCATGGAAAATGAGGAAACTGAATATAACTCAATTAAAGATGCTAAATACTACGGGTGAGGTAATTTGAAACGGCAGAAAACCGGGAGGGTAATTGGTACTTTCCCCCCTTATTAACGGGGAATAAACCCTTTGTGTGAGTGAGATCTGTCTGGATCTTGATGACAGAGCATGATTTCAGAAAGGTAAAGCTGACTTAATGAGTATTACCTTGGCAGATATATACATAGCCTGTTAATGTGTTATTTACTTACATGTAGTTACCATATCATTGTCAAATCAAAATTACACCTTTTTTATTCAAACAAAAGTGGATAGAAGACTGTTGGAAATCTTGGAGACCACCTACACTTACATGTACCTAGACATCAGGGCCATCCAGATCCGGGCTCTCATTTAATAAAACTTCTTTTCGATAACAATTCCAAAATTGTTATCACATATTTGCTCTCAGCCGAGCTAGAAGTGTGTTAACTCCTTTATTTTGACCCAGAGTTCATGCCTTCCTGGCTCTGAATAGATGATTTGTTCAAAGATATAAAAGGAGAGGACTTAATTTCTTGAAAAAAAATGCTTGTGACAAGCGATCACAGTGCTCTATTAGGCTTACCAGTATGCTCTATAAAACATTACTAGTTTCAAAATTAATGCACCCTCAGGGTTAGAAAAATTGTCATAAATGGCCCTGCTTGACTTTGTTTGCTCCAGCAATGAGTCAAAGTCTTGTAACAACAGCCGGCAATTGTCACGTCCAAGTCAGCTCCATATGTCAAGACTCAAGAGCGCCCAATTCTCTTGAACATCAGCTTTTGAGGAGGGACATCCTTTCTGTGGTCTTGACACCCAGGATGTATGTCGGCTTTTAATAAGCCAGACCCAGGTCTCTGAGGTGGACTAGGTCCTGTGATCCCCTTGTTTTGGACCCAGCCCTGTGACTAACACTAATGAGGATAGAAGCAATTCATTAATCGTTGGTGAAGTCCTTTCTTGTGGTTTTAATATATTCCTTGGGATATAACATCATCACTGTAACCAAGCTTGAGTAAATGACCGGCCCTACTTTTCCCTATCTGTTTCTGTGTGGGATATTCACTTTTAGTATTTATTTATACTCTGAGGAGTCTGAGCACTTCTTCTGGTATACCCTCTTTAAACATTGCGCTCTTTTTCATCGTCAGATTAATATCTTTGGTAATTAGATAATAGGGATTTCACAGTCTTCATTTCTTTTAAAGGTCTTTTGTTGCGAGATGTTGCGTTCTGGTCCACACTGTACTTTTAAAAATGTAAATGGGAAATGCAGTTTAGAACTTGCTTAAATCAGTTAAATACTAACCCTGAAATAACTTGGGTCTGGGGTACAAAGGTAAATGTGTAGTATACCCAAATCAAAATGTGTCAAATGGGTTAATTTTGCAAGAAAGTCCTTAGGCAAAGAGTACTTTCACCAGCATTTCACACCCTTTTATTTAGAATCAATATATAATTAAATAGTGCTTTGTCATCATGTATTATTTTATGCTAAGTAAGTGCATGAACTCTTAATCACCAGTCATCTGTTGTACCCCTTTAGCAGGATAGAGGACCTCCGCCCTTGATTAACTTGTTGATATTGATTAACTTGTTGATACCCTGATCATCCATCCCTGCTGGTGATATTAATTAATCCTCCTGTTGAGGAGTCACCATGAACAAGCAGGAGTTACTCACATTCACGGGGACATCATCATCATCGTTCCAGACACTGTGTCCCCATCCAGCGGGCCTGGATTCATCTTGACTTTCATGGTTTATTCTCTTCTTTTCTTAGGAAGGTAAAGGGATGAGGAAGAACTTGACTTCTTTGGTCTGTATTAAAGCCTATCTGCACTAGTTTGGCCAGGAGGGATTAGACCTCCCCTCATGGTCACCTACAGGTGGTTATCTCATCAAATCAGCTCTCAATTAACATAAGAAAAAGGGGATCATGGGGGACCAATGGTCACTGATTAGGCATTGTTTGCTATATAGAGGGTGCAAGTAGCTATAAGTAGTGCAGTGGGGCTTTAATCTAATGTCTGGTTTGCCCATGTTTCACTGTCCTTCCCATGACAACCTTACTCCTCGCCCTCGCTTCTCCACCTGCCTGAATCTTCCATCCATCTCGGACAATCTTTAACAAGAATGGATTGATATTTAGTTGAAGGGCAGTGAATAAGGAATAAGAAAAAAAGAGAGAGAGAGAGAAACAGAGATACATACATGTACACCTGTATGTCAACAGATATATAGAGAACAAAATAGGGGTGGATGAAGAAGGAGGGAGAGATATTCTGGTGGGGGGGGGGAGGGGAGGGGGGGATTGAAAATACATATATATATAGAAATAAGGGCCTTTAAATATTCTCATTTTCAAGAGAGAGGGAAGGAGAGAAGGGGGAGTGTATTAGAAGACAGACATGGAGGTAATGGTTATGATGGAAGGGAACAGTTTTCTCCTTCATTGATGACCGTCTGCCCTCTAAGCACCATGGCAGGCCAGCATTAACCCCTTGATGTCAGGGATGTAAAGATTTAAGAACGTGGACAGGGGTGCTCCTAAGCTCAGGTGACTCCTCTGTGGTTTAGCTTTGACATAGGCATGTGAGTGAGGGATTAATACACTCATCCTTGGATCAAAGTGGAAGTCACAAGCACTTCCTTTATATGACAATTGATAAAAGCAATGGTAAACCAGAACGTGCTGTGTTATTATAACTACCTGGTTGTTGAAAATTGAGTGAAAACCCAGTTTGTGAAGTTTTTTACAATTTTTTTACCAACGGGATGTACATGTAGTAGAACAATTGATCTCATTTGATTTAAAACTGAATTGTAAGTGAAATAAAATGGAGAAATTTTAAATTTATGTTTTGTTGTAAAGGATCGCTCTACAATTAACAGTGTACAGTATGTTTTTCTGTTTGAACTGAAAGGTCTGCTAGAGTCTCCAGAATATACAAGAAAAATCTAATTTGGTTGTTTGTTAAATGATGCTTGAATTGTACACATTTTCAGTACCGGTAGACTCATGAACCCTGAAAATCAACAACAAACAAACAAGATAATCTTGGGATATGAACAAGTACATGTAGGGATCACTCTTTTGAACAAAATATAAATGTAGATTGATATAACTTTGCTGAATGCCAACACTTTACTTTTTACAGATGCCACTTCCTCTCCCCCCACCCCCCCCCCCCCTCCACTCCTGGTCATCAACTCACATGATCAGCCACAACATATCCATCAATATGATTTTGCCATTATCACATGACACTATGCGCAATAAACAATATCAAGTATAGCACTGAAGAAACATGTTCGTTATTAGACAAAGTTAAAGTACTTTTTCGTTAGCTTTGCTGCCTTGAATTATTGTATCCCCTAAACTCAATCTGCGGTGAAGGGGCTTTGAGACCCCCTGTTGATGCATTATGGGAAGGTCGATCATGAAGGGGACTACATTTCATGGATAACCTTGTCACAACCTTGCAGTTAACTCCACTTTGAAAGCAAGGTTCTTAATACAGGATTTAAGTCATTGAATACGAAGCTTATATTTTAACACTCGCAATCTCCTTATTTTGTTTAAGTTTTAAGTCAAGGAAAGAATTAGGCTGTGTACTTGGTTAGCAGTGTCCATTTGGTTATGATTTGTAAGAAAATCGGAACAATGTGTGCTTGTTAGGAGCATGGTCGTTGGAAGGTTTAGCATTGCCAGTAAGAGGATAAACTGGATTTTGTAGGATTGATTTTGAGTGGAGGTCAAGATCCATTAGGATTCTGAAAAGATTTTAGGAATTAAGATGACTAAAAAATGGTTAGTAGAAGTTTCGTGGTCTCCACTCTAAACTAGAGATGTGAAGGTGGTAAGTACAAACCATGACTAGGCAGCAAGCATTTATATCCTTTGGCATGCAATTGATCTATATTTGCCACTCCGCACCCGGGAGAGAAATTGGTACTTGCAAACAGTAATCGTGAATGAAAATTACATGACATATGCTTTCACTGTGACCATATGACTAACCCATAGATGGATTTTCATTTCTGTACATATTGAGAGACATCACTGTTTGGAGCTAGAAGGGCGTATAAATGTACTTTAGCACAGAGTTAATGCCTTTCTGGCTGTGAACAGATGAAATATATGATCTATTTTCTTTCCAATGACTCTCAGTAAACTCCAGAAAACTCTTTTGCTAGCTCTCTGCACTGAAGCCCCTTAATATCATCAATTAGGGTTCATTGAGATGGATTTTAGCTGGAAAACCATAATTGATTTATACCTGCAGGAAACACTAATGTGCCCACTTAATATCATAATATTACCACAATAATGTACGTAATCCCAACACAATGGAATCCATCCCTGAATCCAAGTAAATCAAATCTGTCTGGTAGAATAGACTTAATTGAAAAGGTTACCTTCTATCATTTAAGGATGGTTATTAACTTGGGAGGGTACGACAGCCCAGATCACAAGAGACCCCTCTGAAATTGCCCTTGCTGCATCTGCGGCTAGAGATTTAATTGGTAATAATTCAATATAAGCACTGAAAAAACATCCGCAGTTCTTCATTCGTCTTGTCTGTAGCAGACAATTGCCACCGCGGAGTTGACTTTGAAATTTAAAAAGGTTGTTTGATATATAAAGTGCTACCGCTAAATTGTCCATTCAACAAAGTTGGGTCATTGCCTTTGGTCTAAATGCAAAGCCACAATATTTATTTTTCAGAACAAATGATTTAATGCACTCAGTTTAAATAATTACTGCTAATAGGTTTTTTTTGTAAAGGTTTTATTGAAATTCTGCAGATTTGATGAGATATTAGCAAATTTGATAAATGTGGTAAAATGTGGAAAATTCCTTTGAAAGCCTTTTTGATACTGTCAATCGTCCATTTGGAGCCAGAAGGCGGTTGACTAGTACACTTAATCTCAGAGTTAATGTTGTTCTGGCTTTGAACAGGCAAACTGAGATACGTTGTATGTATAGGGTCACATTTGATGTCTATATTATTCTCCAGCATAACACCTACACGCACTTTTCTATTCCAAGGCTCAGTCTCATTGATGAGTCATTCAGTGTACAATGTGGAAGTAAATTAATCATGTGCAAAACATGTGAGCATGAAATTCTTTCATGAAACATACCCGAAGCGATATCCAATTATCCTTTCTTCTTTCTCGGTGGAGCTCAACATTTTGACAGTCACATTCACTAACATAATTTTGATATCAGTTCCACTGCCTTTGAAATTGACGTTAGTGTGCAAATACAATACTTCATGCACAGATTTATCTTTGAAGTAAGAATATGAAAGATATTGATGCTTTTTAGTCAAATCAATAATTCACTGAATGCTCAGGTTTAACCTGCTTGTCAAATTTCAATTTAGATTGATATTGGCAAAATTTGGAGCGAGAATGGATTTGAATTGGAGGTGATAGGAGTGACGGCATTCTCGTTCAAAATAATCAAAATAATCAGAACATGTCTGCATGCAGTAATTCAAATGATTTTCAAATGCCAGGCAAGGAAGTGTATGCTCTGGTAACCATCAGCATTTTAGGCAAGCTGGAAATCATTATGTTGAACCATCATGCAGAAATAGTACACATGTAAACAAATTGCCATTTAGTCTTCAGAAAATATATATTCCTATTATTTTTGTTATCTTTGCTGAAATTTATATTTAAAATATTCATTATGGAAAAGCTTATTGAATATGTTAGCTTAGATTAGAATTAATGCATTTAGCAAATTCAAAGCAAAAGCACAGAAAAATATAGACTTGCAAATCTGATTTTTAAGGTAAAAAATCAGAGTTGACTGTTATTGTAAAAGAAAGAAGAAAAAAACACCATTATGAGCGTTTATATCAAGACTCTGGTTCTACCTTTTGAATAAATGGTTCAAGAGTTTAATCTCTACATGAAGAGCTATTTAAAGAGCTTTACAATGTTGTGGTTAATGTATGTTGACATGTACTCCATTTCAAAGTTCACTAGGACACAAAACTTTTGTTATAAAGATTGTACCATACTGAATGAGAAGTATATAGGGAGTGCTTAATCAGCCGACAATGAAAATCTGTTTTTGTCAATGATGCAATTGTGATTAATGTATTCCAAGTCAGGAATGTCTGAAGGTTTGTTTCTATTGTGTAATTTCTTTGTCAATCTTCCATTATCTGCTCCTTTGCTCATTCCTTCAGTACATGTACATGGATTTCTGTCTTTTTGTTGCTCTAGATATGTTCTGTTTGTATATTGATTAAACTGTCCATCCCTAAATACCATTATTCAGACATAAATCTTTGCTTTCCATTTTACCAGATCTGCTTTTTGGTTCTTGCACACCGATAATTTTGTCATTAACTTTAAAGGGATCCGGTAACTTTGTCTTAGATCCTTAAAAAAAATCCTTGATTTAGCTCATGCTGCAATGATAATTATAAACCTTTAGGTCAGTCAGGAACCCCATGACTTTTACAAGCCGATCGCCTATCTGATTATCAAGATATTTATGATTGAAAATCGAAATCAAATTTCATGACACTTCAGTCTATTGGGGAAACGAGTATGGTAAAACCGGTCGCTTTTTCTTTTAATTCCAACGTTATAAAAAGTGGGCAAATCATAACAAAAGTCAATTGAAACCAAGAAATAGCATACCTTACATCTAGAGGTGCATGATATAAAATACCACCTTCACAATGAACCTGAGAAATTCAGATATGGGTGGGTAAAGTCTTGACAGCAAAGTGTTATCCCTGCATGCATTTTACACTTACTGCCATAAATTTGACTCCTAGTGTCATTTTATGTTGACACCTAAGCCAGAGAGATATCCATATGCTTTTGTATTATCTGGGATAGTACTGAGATTTAACAGCTTTTTTGGAGCAAAATTTCATTTTCAGAATTGTCAACTTTGATATGTGTGACATTTAAAGGATCTCAGACACCTATAGCTGCAAACTTGTTGCACGTATCCCTTTAAAATCGACACCATTGTAGGCCCTGTAATCCTATAGGGATGTATGGATGGTGATGCGCTGGGGATAGTCTTTTGTTGGGAGATAGCACATAAAAGGTGTTTTTAATTAATTTTGCTTGTGTGGGTCTTTTTATGAACTCAACCAACCACATCCCCTAAAGAAGGTGGCAACCTGTCACAGAGCAGCTTCCGTTGGAACAGATTATAAACATTTTATGGGGGGATATTCTTATTCTTACCTCTGTATCGTGCCTTGAAATCCACCATAATTATAAAGGCCAAATAAAGTTCAGTGGTTTTAACAACACAGCCTCAGAACTTTGGATTTTTTTGTGAATTTGTTACAATTTATTTATATTTTATTGATTCTTTCTTTATATTGGTCTTCTATTCACCTTTGGCTTTCGTCTATCTGTGGTCCAATTAACCACAAAATCAGAATGTTCTGCTCCAGAAGTTAATCCTATTTTATTCCAGAATATCTCATCTTTTTGGATGTTGATTATCTCATTTGTTGTCTGTTCAAAGCCAGGACGGCGTCAACTCAACACCCATCAAATTTGCTAATTTCACATCAAATCTGCAATATTTACAGATTAACCCATTGGCTACGGGAACCGGGTATTTCCTGTTCTAAACCTACCTGTATGAGAAAGAGTCAATTCAGGAGTCAACGGATGAAGATAATTTTGATACAATGAATACAAAACTATATCCCTTATTGCGCTTAAATATCCTTTTCAAATTTGCTTTTGTTTGATTGATATCATGTAATCAGCCAAGTGGTAATTCAACCCTATGATCTAAGAAATTGTCCTTTTGATTGTGTCCTTCAAAAAAATATATGAAAGGGTGACCTACATGTAGCCCTAGATAGGAATCTTCATAGCCAATTATTTGGATCCAAACAACTAATCTTGACCCACATTAAGTCAATTTGTCTGTTGGGAACCAGAAGGTCATTATCTCATCTTCTTCAACACAGAGTTAATGTCCTTCTTGCTCCAAAGTCCAAACGGATCAAATTGACCATTGCTTACAGGTGGGAAAAGTGGAAAGGTTCATTGTGGGATGCAAACACGACAGGCCCATCCCTGCTGCGTTACTGGTGAAAATTATAACAACCTCGCAAGAGTATCCACAAAGAAAAGTCAGTCATCTGACCTTCACTTCACATCTCGTGTCATTTCCACTCAACACAGTAAATAAGGGATTGGAGACGGAAAGAAAAGTGGGGGATGAAAATATCATTGGGTTCCATTCTTTTCAGGTACAAAATGTATATAGTGAGCAGAAAGTGGCTTAGGTATGGTTGAATGATTGGTGTAAGTGGGAAGAGAAAGATTTATAGGGAAACCTTTGTGTTTGTACCCACATAATCCAGACTTGAAGAGGTAAACAGGAATAATTGGTGCTTGAGAAATGAGAATAGTTGGTGTTGGGATTCAGTGCTCTATTAGCCCATTGCATAGAGGACTTGATGGTCCCAGTTCCTCATTGGCAAAGGGGCATTCAGTAGTTGCTACTAATACTATATGCTACCTACAGATCGTCTTGATCAATGGTTCTGATCTTTCCTTGGTGGGGGGGGGGGGGGGGGGATCGGGGTGGTCATCTCAGTTCTTTGTATGTTTTGCTTCAAAGCTTTGAAAATATGAAACAAACTTCAGTCTGTAGCTTTTACAACTGGAGATATACCCTGCTGTATTCATTTGTTTTATATTGATATTTTGTGCGTTGATAAATATGACGTATTGGTCAGAAACCTATATTGTGCACCTCCTCTTTTAGTCTTAGGGCGCGTTCATGCTTGATTTTGACGGCCAGAATCAGGCATCTGTTACGTGTTTAGTTTAAAACACGATTGCGTTCATGCTCACTTTTGTAGAATCACCGAAAAACGGCGATCACGAACGCCGATCGTAAACTCACAAAAAGATGCATTTACAATTGTAAACGCGTTTAAATGGGGTCAACGCACTGATCTCTAGTGGGTCTACGTAGCATGCACAGTGAAGGTCACACAAGGCCACTCAAGGAGAATTGCCTGGATGAGCCAGAGAAGTAAGCATGAACAGCTACACCGTGGAACTGCGATCACGATGAGCGTTTACGATGAGCGTTTCAGATCGCTCATTCTACCTTCAAAATCAAGCATGAACGCACCCTTAGTAGAACATTACCAGGTGTGTTTTACATCAATGTTCTGGTTTTATTTCATTGTAAATGTAAGTTATGACCACTGGACACATACCAAGATTAGTCTGCATCTCATCACAGATAACATATTATTCCGAAATGTCCAGTCTGCTCAAAGTTTTCTTTATTTGTCTGTTGGACAGCCTTCATGTTTAAGAGACACCTAACAAAAGATATTTAGTATTATGTTGACACCCACACACATTAAAATGGTACTTTATGACTTTAATGGGCACAATTATATAGCTATTTGTTGTCCAAATAATAAAATACTGTCCAATTTTAGGGGTTTATGTGTACATGTAATCAAATGTATGCCTCATAATGCTATAAACCTTGTCTTAATTTTATTCATGAGACTTTATTAGCCCATCATTATGTATGGCTTGTTGTGTTGATGTGTAGAAAATGTTATGTTTCATTGTCTGGCAAGTGGTATAAAACGTGTTTATAAAGTGTTTATGGTAGACGGTTTTCTGAGACATGTTTAGGTGCTATAAGTGACGGTTCGACATAATGGACAGAAGAATTAATGGTTCTCTGTCTCTGTTTTGTGGAGGTTAAATGTAATTGTAATCTTCATTCGCCTACGTTGCATCTATTTATCCTTCTATCTGTTTATCTATCTATCTTTCTATCTATTTTGTTATTATCAAGCTATCGTAAATTTATCTCCCTTTTTACATATCTTTTCATCTGTCCTTCCATATCCTTTTATTTATCCAGTTGTATGTCTATCTCCATTTACATCTATGCTTCATATCTTAATAGTCCTACCAAAACATGATTCATGTAGTCTATTTGTGGCCACAAGCATGTTAAATCTTTATAAAAGTACATTGTATCCGAGTTAATGCCAAGTTCTGGCACCAAACAGACAATCATTTGTATTATGTTGACCTAAAATATATTCATCTTTACATTAAAAAAACAAACTTTTTGTCTCTTCGCAGAATCAATTTATATTCAGACTACCTACATGTATATTTTCACCGAAAGGACCCGCATAATTTTGTAACAACTTATTCAATAAACCATTAAGCCATAATTGTATTTATACATTAACAATACAATTGATTGTATTTTGTGTACATGATATAAAAATATCATATTTTGAGTAATTTTGCGCAGACTTGGTGCCAGTATTGGTAGTAAAACCGTTCTTTTCAATAGAATCAGGGCAGTTTAGAGTCATAAATATCAGATAAACAAGTTTAGCAATCTGTCACTGATGAATGATTTTTACTATTGGGGTGGAAGTGAAATAAATATTCAAAGAATAAAGAAAATTCTAAAGTAGCATCATTTCTGTTTTTCAAAATTATTGGGGAAAAGGCAAATGGCAATGGTAGATTTACTCAATTTTTGACATTTCTCTGGAAAATGAGGCAATTACAGATTGAACCTTTGCAATTTAATTTAAGCTGCATTAAAATTGCACCCCAAACCCAAATCTATACCTTTATTTTCGCAGAAATTGTCTAGACCATTCTTGTTATTGACATGCTCATTTTCATGGAAAGAAAATGTCCTGGTATATGTTTGAATAATGACGTGCAATCTAAGCTGATAATTTATGTAATGGTGTTTTTTTGTTTAAAGTTTAGATTTCTTTATCCATGGCTCGCCCTTGTTCAAATCTTCTCCTTTGCACACATAAAACTGTCTCCAGGCGTCTATTGAGTTGGCTTGTAATACATGTCTTGTAACACAGGCCGTGTTTACTTTATCAACAAAAATGCATGCACAAAATATCCAAAAGGACTTTGCAGACTTGCATAAAGACTTGTGCTAACACTTTCTGTATACAGTCCCATGGTTGTTACACAGATTAAAGAAAGACAGATTGTAATTGGCAGAAATGAGTTTATTTAAGAGTTCCATTGTACATGTATATATAGGCATTGAATGTCTTAAGTTATTTGATTTCCGAGTCTTAGATGTTCGCCTTTCTCATTGTCTTACAATAGAAGAAATTGTTTGAGCATGTTTTGCGTCATGTTCTTTGCTTTTCTGGCATTCTGCTACATTGGCCAGGAAAACCCTCAATTATTTCAGCTGCATTTGTGATTAACGTGTTTGTATTTCTTTGTCAAAGTTTCCGCCAAATCATGGGCTAGGCTCCAGATTTAACTTTTGAAAAACATTGAGGTTTATTTCATAGAATCATTGACCCCCCAAAAGTTAAAAGAAGCCATTTTCAAAGTAGAATAGACCTATCAAATTCCACTTAGCTTAAATGTAATTGTGATATGTGATTTGTGTTGGAAATGTGTATTCTTTGATAATCACTCCTTGTTCTGGCACATGTGATGGAGCTCATGATAGATGTTTTCCTAAAAAATGAAATGATATTTATTATAAGACAAGTTTTGTTAGTGGTGGATATGAGTATGGTGAATAAAAAATCTGAATGCGCGATTTTATGATTCTCATTTAAGGTATATGTATGAATGTCTGATGATAGCTTATATCGTCATATAATCATGTTTTTTGGTTAAGAAGGGTTGTTCCCAAGATAAAGGAACCTTTAAAAAAAAAACTGTCAGGTCAATATGGGGACAATTTTAGTTTGTCAAATGTATTTTTTCCCCATGGGTTGAAAGGTTGAATACGATGCCCATTATGTAGATGATTTTAGACTCAAATAACTATGACAAACAAGGGGAAGATACATCATACTTTATTATAATTGTTCTCACACACTTGACTCATTTTCAACCTAAATTCATTTGAAATTATAAAAAAAAGAAAATCCTTTCCAAGATTTAAAAAAAAAGGAGAATTTAGAATCATAAATAAGTCAATTTGATGCTCCATTTTGCACATGATAATGAAGTGTCTTTACAGAGCTCAGCTGTAATCATTTATTCCACACACTACAATGATTTTGTGTTAAAGTTAATCCATGATCACAGTTCATTTGTCAAATTGTGATCTGTACTTTTCATGCTCCAGTTGTAGACATTAGATGCATTTACCCTACAATTTTCCCCTTTATTCTTGGAGGTACTTGCAAATCTTAAGTACATGTACCTGTATATATGGATGACATATGACTTTGAATTCTTAACTGGAAAAAATATATAGTTCCTTTCTGATACTCCATGAAAGTAACAGATTATGTTTGAAAGGGATCAAAGTTCCTTTCCAATACTTCATGAAATTAACTAGTCATTTTGAAAAGGATACAGCCTCTAAACCTAACTATCATTCTTTTCTGATATCCCATGAAATTTACAGATTAAGTTTGATAGGGATTCAGAGTGAACGTTTGTCTGTTACTCATGTTCAAATCACCTCTGCGCAAGTGACTAGATTAGTTGGATTTTAATGTTGTTGTGATAGATCTTTCAAAGAGCGTTAGCTTTAAAAAATGTTTGTCATTCTCTGCTTTCTCTCGATGGCATATTGTAGACTTCCTGAGTATTCTTACGGGCAAAAATCACCACTCTCTTGACTATTTGTATTCCTTTTCAAATATATCCAAAGTTATTAATAGCTGACAGACAAACACACACAATATTTGTCCCATAGCTATTTTTGTTTGAGTGTCTATCCCAAGTTATAAAAATAACATTGACTGCAGTATAGACTGCATTGTAGGGTTCAAGGGTAGGTAAAGAATTATTTTGATAAATGATTTATCTACTCACCGGAGCGGTCCGTTTCTGTCGCTCTGAAAGACAATCGTCATTCTGCTATTGGCAATGCAGACTTCCCTTCATTTCCACCACAGACAAGGATAATGAAAGGCAAAGTGTGTCCCGTGGAGGAACAAATTAGACACTTGAACTTCACTGTGGGCCTTGCAAGTGCAATTGTCATGGTTGTTTTGATAGAATGCCCTAAAATTGATCACATGGATGAAAAGTATGATTTCTTTTGCTCTCATTTTTCTTCGTGTGCGTGGGTACCATGTGTTTCGATTTATATTTTGTGCTTGCGTTAGAGGTAGAGCTTATATGCATGTACGTGGTTATGTTACTTATTGTCAGCTACATTTTGTAAGAGATGCTTGATTTTCATTTTGAGATTAAGCTTCATTCGATAGTTGACAAATTAATGATAATGGTAATAATAATGGTAATGATAATGATGACACATTCATCCACCTCTGTGACATTGCTTAGAAATATGACCCATAGAACATACTTTACGCTATTAATTCTGAGCCGAATGCCTGTGATGGAAAGCCCAAAATGTTCAGCCTTTGTAACAATACTGTTTTAACTTTTGACATAACCCGAAACCATCCTATCGATGCCGACCATGTCATGTGGTGGTGGTGATCGATAACCTGATAGATCCTACAATTAACAGGAGAGGGTGGTAGATCTATGACCAGCCAGCATGGCTTCCAAGGGACTAGACACCATGTCTGTTTTTCTTGTCTTTCTGTAAAGTCCAACCCTCACACATCCATGTCAATACGCAAGAGATAAAACGCCACACTTTACCAGGCAGGCAAATGGGTTGACCCTAACATCAAAAGACCATTAAACCATGGACGTACATGATTAAACTAAGCTTTAATATCTAATCACCCTGATAGGCAAAGTGGGTGATACCATGGACCTATGGTGATACTGATAAGAGGGGCATTGATAATGGGATTTGGGGGTATGGATACCCCTATTGATGATACCCCTATCTGTTGTTTGATAGGGGTGCTGGAGTGGACTTAAGTGTAATGGATATGGGTTCAGAGAACCAGTGTCTTAATTTCTTCATAAGCCATTCAAAGAGGGGTCTGTACTTTATATAGGGTTACTGGAAACAGTTACATTTGAACCCAATTAAGGTCATAATGGAAAAAGTCACAATCTTTTGACAGGTGTTCTATGGTCACTGATGATGACCTGACATTTGCTCCAGGGATACTAGTTTTTTTGCATTCAAATATTAGGGTTAGGGTTATTAATGCAATAAGGATTTAGAAACCTGTAGTCTAGGTTTAGGTTTAGGGTTAGGATTAGAATTATGTTTCGTGTTTGGTACAGGGTTGAAGTTAGGACTTTGGTTAGTTTGGAAATCGACTGCAGGGCAACTGTCACCACAGTGTGTGTTGTGCAACTACATGTACATGTATGGCCAAGAGCTATGTATAGTTTGACTGCAGAGCAATTGTCACCAGAGTGTGTGTTGTACAACCATGGCCACAAGCTAGCCATAGTAATTACTCATAACAGGTGTACAGGCCACCTGCATAATGACCAATTTCAAGAATGTTAATTTGATTGACTCATAAGAACTAATTAATGAAAGGCGGAAACTATTTTTACAGTTGAAGGAAATGTTTTCTATTGTATGATTATAAATCTATTTTATTTAGTTACCATGATGATTATCTTTACATTATAGGAGGTTGGATATTAAATGTGGAAAGATAGGCTAAGTAATGTTCATATGACACCTCTCACTCACAAATTAGTTCCTTGAGACACTACATCTCGTATATAGTGCAATCAGAACATATGCTGACAATAGAACACGCTTTCATTCCTGTTTAGAACATTTAGATATCTACATGGAGTGGAGATGGTGCATATTGTGCGTGAATAAATCTGATGAGGGGGGTAATAAGCGCTTAGAGACGAGCGCTTTATATAAATCCAGATTATTATCATTATTATTTAGATTTGAGGTTCAAACTGTCCTGAATGCCAAAATACAATTAGTTATTGATGTGCTTTATCTCATTTCTTTTGTTTTCTCTCTTTTCAGATTATGAAATAGCTCATCCAGTTCAAGTGGATTCTTCAGGGGTCTACCTTACACATCATTTAAAACCAGTGAGGAGAAAAAGGAGTATAGACACTGAAGAGATTGAGAGGACAAATACAAATATTTTATCATCGCCAAACTTTACAGACTCGACAGAGAGGAAAAGTAAAAGTAAAAGTAAGCTTCAAGATTCAAGTGCCAGCAAAGGTAGCACGATTCATCTTAAATTTAATGCATTTGCTCAGGAATTTGTGCTGGAGCTGGCGGCAAATGAGGAGCTCACGGCACCGGGATTTACGGTGCAGCGCCGAAAGGATGGTAAAACGACGGTGGAAGCGTACATTCCGGAAATGGATAGTTGTCACTACCATGGCAGGTTAACCTCTCACAAGGATTCATCGGCAGCAGTTAGTCTCTGTGATGGCATGGTAAGTCGAATTGCTCCTTTTATTTGTTTTTCAACTTCTTTAGTATGAAAGCAAACCCATTCTCAACAGCAACATGTTATTTGGCCTCCCTCTACTGTAACCAAAGTTTGGAACCACTAATGTGATTGATCACAATGTTCACAAAGACTTTTGAAAAATTAGCCTGGTCAATCACCTTTTGAAATGCACAAACATGATGATGAAATATTATGTACACTGTAATCTGAACATGACTTTTATGTGATCTATACAATAGGTAATTATGATAGCCCTTGAATCAAATTCTCAGAAATCTTTGAGATCATGTTCACACTAGGCATGTCCTCATCAGACCGAAGTTGCAAAATAACCTGCTATTTTCAGACTCTGAATATTTTCCCCGAAGATCGAAATTGTATCTTCACTAGACCAATACACTTAGCCCGCTATTTCCCAAATAGCAGGCTATTTGGGAAACAAGACCAAGACGCAAAGTAGCTGGCTAATTTGAGATCGGGCTAGTTAAAATAGCAGGATATTTTGCAACTTCGGTCTGCTGAGGACAGACCTATTGGTACTGCCCTGATCCAGAGCAGATTGGGCATTCTTTCAGAAAGAGAGTGTGTGCCAAACAAGTTTTTAATTTAGATACTGCATAGACAGTCATTAATCATAATAATTAAACTCCTCAACAAAATATTAGGAATGTATATTTTGGTTAATCATAGGTCTTTTCAGCACTATATTATACAAGTTATATCCCTTGAAAGTCCTTTTGCCCTATAGATATATACATGTATATATGTATATTGATATATTCATTGAATGAGAATTACTGGCCCCTACATCAAGGGCTTCTGATGACTGGTTGTAAGAAAGATTAATGGGATAGTGGAAATAACAGAAGCCATGGAAGTATTGACTGTATATGATTGCCTACATGTTGTTGTTGTTGTTGATTTCACTCTTGGTATTTATGATCTGTTTACATGTACATGTTATGCCTGATAAGTTAAGTAACTTGTTTATTTGTTTTCATCAAGATTGCACTTTTTTGACAATTTTGTTTTTTAAATGCCGACTTCCTTTGTCGGCATCAGAGCATATCAATTAAGGTCTGCTCTCTTTTGTCATAACTCAAAATATTTCAAAACTATATGTCGAATTGTGACAGTGTTTGATGCTTCAAACAAAATTTGTTGTAATTATTTGTAAGCAAATATCTAAGCTATGATATCAGGAGCTTGCATTTATGGATCACTTCACCTGGAATGTTTGTTGATTGAAACAATGATTTTTCTTGTTTTCTTTATTTTGATTGCCAGCTGTCAGATGATGAAGAAAATAAAAGAGCTAAAGTTTCTAAGAGAGAAATAGAGAGAGAGAGAGAGAGAGAGGGGGGGGGGGGGGAGGGGGGGGGGGGAGAGAGAGCACGCAGAGACATTACAAACAGCGGTCAAGATGAGAGGAAAACAGTTGTTTACCAAATATACAAATGTATGCAATGCTGAAGTGATGATTGCATTGAAAATGTTTAACAGACTGACAGCAGAAAATGATTATTTGATCTTTGACAAAAGTTTGGCCCACAGAAAACTACATATATGGTCTTTATACAGTCTTTATCTGTTCCAAAGTCTTTCAGACCTAGAGAGCTGAATTGCAAGGTTAATAAAGTGTAATCCAACTACTCTATATATCAATTAGGAGATTATTGTATCACAATTATCACACCTTAAGTTGGTCATTATGTCATTAAGTGGATAAGATATTACCATCTTCTCTAGACTTAAAATAAGATACAGGGAGAGGTGTCCAATGTTGTTAGATAAGTTTTCTCCATTTTCTTCTTCCCATCTATATATTTGTTTTCTTCAATTACAATTATAAGTAATTTCCTTTACAAATGTAATTAAAAAAAAAAAAAAATTCACCCCAATACTCAAAACGTTTCTGCATTTTACACACATGGATACTGTACACTTGGCCTTTAATAGATATCAGTTTATGGGTCATTAGGCTACTTGCCAAACATGAGCCCCAATCAGAGAGATTTGTTATTTGTTCACCTGAATGGTTATCAGTAGCTGCCCCTTGTAAATCAAGTTTTAGCACTCAATCTACAGTACATCCTACAGTCATTTTAAAGTTAATTATGTTATAGCAGCAGTGGCAAATCCTTCCAAACTTAAGTTTAACACGATCAAAGCTAGTTTCGAAAAATCAACTCAACTGCAATTTTAATAGCCCATTGTACATCCCATAGAAATCATGTTTGGATTATAGATTCTTTGATAACTTTTTATGTAAAGCGCTGTGAAACAACAGTTTGTTTGTAAGAGCGCTATAGAAATGACTTTATTGTATTGAATTGTATTGTATTATGAAATACATCATTGTCATGTTTGAACATAGGTGAGCCACAAGGCTATTGCTATTGTATAGAATGATTTTTTAAAAAAGTAGTTAGAATCATGTTATTTGTGTAATGTGTACACAACACACTTAGATTATGTTTTATACATAAAAAGAGCATGCCTTCTTTTTCAATTAAAAAATAATGAAGTCATTCAATGAAACAGTGGCCTTTCAAGGTGAAAAAAGAGGGGGGGGGGGGGTTTGGCCATATTTAAAGATAATTACTCCAGAAGTGTAGTTTGTGATCAAAACTTTATGATACATGCAGTAAGGGTTAATGTTACCTTCTTGATCCCTAGGCCTGAGAAAAAAATCATATCAGAGAGCCTTGATATCCTAGGTCATGCCAATCCCGAACCAGTATGCCAAAAAGCACACCGAGAAGTTCCAGATCGGACAACTTCAAGCCAGACCCTGAACGAGCTAAGATGCCCCAAAGCAAACTCTCTGACTTTCACTCCTTAAGAGGATGCCGACAAGATTGTCTGATCCTGGCCGACGGACATTGGATTATCCTCCCAATTCTATTCCCGAAGTTTGCTCGGGCCAACAGGCCATGTTTGATATCTGGAGTGCTTTCTCATACAGTTTCATATTGCTAGAGCTGCTCAAAATATCTTAGGCACGTGTGGGAGTACTAATTTGTTATTTCGGCGAGCTGCAAAGCTATGATATGTGTGCACTGCACTCTCCGTGTCCATTTCTAATCCATAATACCAATTTGAATTGCTATTATACAGCTTTTCTGTTTTTCACCTCTTCGATCCAACCTTAGTTTGGAAAACAAGATAATAAATGAGTGTCGTAACCCACTAGCAATTTATCATGATGTTATCAGTTGTATTGGGCTGAAATCTTTAATTAACTTTGAGGTTGACAAGATGTTAAGATGGTACATGTACTTGTTCTACACATGCAGCTGTGCCATTAAAAGCTTAGCTTGTGTGCCTGATACTCTGATAACCTTGGTATTTATAAATAATCTATTGCATTGGTAACAAGTGCAAAGGTGTGATTTTCTGTACACATTTTCTTTTCACTGTGGTAAAGAGCAAGATTTTAAGTTGTTTTCTTCAAAGAAATAGCAAATTCTTTCAGCCTTTCTAATCTATTAATTGAACTGTGTTTGACTGATTGTAATACTATTTAGCTCACTGCTGTTATATAATTAAGGAAATGGAAATTGAGGAAACCCCGGGATAAGATGGCCCAAATGAGGTCATCATATTGTCCCTCCTAAACATCATTTAGAAGATTACCTTAATTTAAAATCAGATTTTCCATGTTAATGGTATACATGTACCGCACATGCCTGGTCGAACTAGCTCAAATTTGACACATAGACTTTATTACATAATAGTTGTAATTGTTTTATAATAGTTATTGTACATTTACAATGAGAATGATTATGAGTTACTATTGGCATGTATGTGTCCATGTATGAATATAGCAGCAAATCTCTTGTAATTTTTTTTAAATACAAGAATTTAATTTGCTAATATTAGAATCTAGCTCTAGACTCTATGGAATGAACTATTTTTGTCTGTAAAACCAGATGATGAATCCTCTGATATGTCTGAGGCATTTCCCGCAGCCCCTTTTGATTTGGGCCGACTCTGAGGTCTAATCCCTCAGTTGTTTGGGGATTAAGATTAAAAGGGGGCTGACTTAATCCCTGAATAATATTTCATTTCCGTTCTGCCTTTCCCTCAAATCCCACTGCAACCGAATAGAAAGATAAAAGATGATGGATGTAATAGAGTGCTGAAAGCTGCCCAACATGGAAGGCTATGGGGAACATATTCTTTGTTTGTTTGTGAATAGTTCTGCCAATGTAGCTACTTCTAGAATGGACTAAGCATGATAAATGAACATAGTATTTGAAAGCATCATTATGTTTTGTGAAGTAATAGAATAATGTAATGTTTGAGAAGGGAGTGTAGTACACCCCCCCCCCCCCCTCAACAAAAAGAAGGGTTTTCCTGTCGTTGTGGCTTATAAAAAAGAAACTGAATCCTATGCAATCAAGGCTTCAATATACAGACCCCCTTTTCCTCATTTTGTTCTTTTGAAAGCCAGGAGGCCTGGTATCAACTGCGTGTTATTTAACACCCTTCTGGTTCTTAACATACAAATAAGGTAGCTCTTACCATAGAAAGGCCATCTTTATTATCTTTATCATTCAGAAAATTACCAATTCTAATATAACCTATGTGTGCTTTGTACATGCAGTGTTAAGAGGATGTAGGCTTTATCAATGGGTGGGCTTTTATTCACAAAAAAATTCCATCCACACGAAACGAACTGCTTCTCCCCCCTCCCCCAAAACCCCTCTCTCGTGTTAATTTATCTTTTCATCAGGTACAAAGCAGGGGGAAAAAGCCCCGCCATGTCCGGCAGCTATGCAAGTCAAAACTACCGTAGGCTTATTATATCCACACACAAAAAAGAGAGTCCATATATTTGTCCCACCCCTTTAAAACTTTTCAAGGCTTCAATTGACAATGAAATGGGTCTCTTTCTTTTCTATTCAGCACGGAAACTCAAACTGTTTTGGGAGTGAATTGTGAATGAAGAGTTATTGTGTCTTTTTTCATTTTAATTTGTGTACTCACTCTTTTCGTTCGCAACCAGTGTAACACTGTTGTTCATTCACCATAATACACAGGCATGTACTGTATACATGTACATGCCTTGATAGGGGGAAATGCTTAATATTTCACCCTGAAAATTGAAATATTTTAATGTGTTTAAGTTTGCAAGTTTTACAGAGTATGAAGTTTAATAGTATGAAGGATGGTTGTTATGGGACCTTTGACATCATACCATTTTGTTTTAATCTCTATGGAGTTGTAAACAAGTGATTACCAAGGATGACTGCTACATGAACATGAATAATAATTATTATCATTAAGAAAAGCAATTATCATAATCTTTTTCATTGTCTTGGTTAGCCATATTAACACTTTTTGCACTCTCTGCACTCTCTGTGTAATTAAGTTTACAAGCAGGTATTACAAATACATTTTCTTACTGTCCATCTTGATTATTTCATCAATAGTATTTAACCTCATTATTCATGGAGCATTTTTGAATTTCAGGACAAGCTTTCCAAAGTCCAACAGTAGCATCATACCGTATTGTGAAAGAGTTAATTTACTGTTACTTGTCGACTATTATTTAGCTATCATATTTCCTATAACCAACCGGTTTCAGGAGACAATGGGTTATGTATGCTACCACCACCACCACCACCACCACCAACAGCAACAATACCACCACCACGTACCACCACTACCACAGTTAACACCACCACTACCACCACTACCACCACCACCACCACAATTAACACCATCATCAATGACATTGGCATCAGACAAACATCTCCATTGTGAAGGTACTCTATAGAAATAGAAAACAGAACATCTTAACAGAGAGAATAGATCTTTTGATAAAAGGATTTTGAAAAACAGTTTATACACAAGATTTTGAATTGTTCAGTAAATGCGTTCAGTCAGAGACGACAACGCTGGTACTGGTTATTTTTATTTTACAAGTTTTATTTGTACAAGTGAGCACCAAACCAATGAAATCCTTAATTGCCACCACCTTTCGGGTGAAGCTCATTCTACCCAAGAGTGACGCATAGTGGCAGCTAAAGGAATCATTCGGCAGTTCTCTGGAAAGGGAGTGTCGTCTGATAGTTGGATGCGGTGTTTGACTGATGAGGTGTACCCAATGTTTAGGTCATCTACAGAGAATTACATCTTGCCATCTTGGTAAGAAAGTAGGAGATTGGTGAATCTCTCTCTGTCCTCTGAAGTTTGCGGGAATGTATTATTGTATTGACTTGTAATTAAAGATGTCGGGACGCCATGATTCTAGGAGGGGAGAGTGTCAGACCCTGTTTATTAAGGTATATTCTGTTTTTTTTAGTAAACCTATATTCTATTTTTGAGTAAGCTTATATTACTTTAAATTGTTGAACCCCTATTTAAATTGTACCTTTAAACTATGTTTCTATTAAGATCACCTCTCTGGTATATGCCACTGGTGAAACAAAGAGATGGGAACAAAGAGACCCCTATTCTATAGGCCTTGTTTATGTTTTAAACCCAGACCACTTCCTTTATTCGTAGAGTACATAATTCATGAATGACCAGTGGATACATTTGCTGGTACCCCTTTGTCTTAGGGATAGGGAATAGTGGGGTTGTTTGCCTGGTTTGGGAGGAAGATTGGCTTTCTCGTTGAGAGCAAGTTTAGACTTCAAGGCAGATAGACGTGTGATGTATCTTCCCCCAGAAGTTACTATGTCTCAGCTTTTTAAGACCTGCCTTGATTTTGTTTCTTAACAGGTAAGCGAACACTCACCTTCCTAAAAGTATATTCATGTTCTATTCTAGTAAATTATAGAGATATCATAAGATCCTCATGCAATTTGAATGAATAATTTTGTATGATATTGTTTAGTGTGATTCTCCTTGCGTTGGAAAACCCATTGTATTATATTTTCATGTGTTTGTCCATTAACCTTTGATACAAGATGGTTGTGACTGTGTATGGATTAAGATACTACTTTTCACAAGCCAGACATATTTATAGTTATTTCAGTCATTGTAAAATAGTTTTGATTAGATAGTTTAGTGATAGCCCAATAACTACTTGTAAGACGATAAATACTTTTGTTGAATTACTGTGTTCCATATAAAGAAAAATTCTTACTTGATTAAGTAGGAGAGCAAGTTTAGACTTCAAGGCAGATAGACGTGTGATGTATCTTCCCCCAGAAGTTACTATGTCTCAGCTTTTTAAGACCTGCCTTGATTTTGTTTCTTAACAGTTCCACCATGGTTCCACCATGGTTCCAGTTCCATTTCCCTCGGGACAAGAGTTGGGACTGCTGTCGTTGTTCAGGCAACGCTCTCCGCCTGATCGATGTATTTAGTGCTTATTGACGAACGACTCGTGTTTTATCATTTGTACTTTATATGAACATCTATTCTTTTGCTCTTTCGCTATCATTCTTCTATGTACAGTGTAGTTTACTTTGCTCCTTTTCTATCATTTATTGTATACCTGTACCAGATATTGTAAAGCTTTGCATGTAGCTGTTTTGTAATATTGTTTGTTTGAATTCAAGATGCCAGTTGTCACACTGGGAGTTTATTATCGGTGTACCTTTCACACTGAATATTAATAAATACCTCTTTGGAATCATTGGCACAAAATATATGTTTCAGACTTATGTATTTTAATGGATCTCCGCGTTTTCTAATCTTAATTAATTGAACCGGCGCAGGCATATAAGGCCTGGTTAACACTTACTTTCAGGATGGGGTCTTTATCTATTACTTCCTACACTATCTCCCGTCATTGATATACTGACAGCCATCCAGAGCCAAAAGATAATATCTTTTCTTGTTTTTATTTAGAATGATGGAAAAAATGGCTTTGTGTATCACATCATTGCTTTCAGTAGGACAATTAATTTTCTGTTTCAGTGATTTTTTTTCTGTTTATTTTTGTTGTTGATTACCACATTGATTTCTAAATAAAAATGTTAATGCTTGTTTGAAAAGTCCCTGTTAATATGATTGTTTAAACTCCATATTTCCACTGATGTGCATGATGTATAACTTAACACTAGTAGTAGAAGCAAGAGGTTGTGTTATTCTGATTACAGGCTGGTTAATTTTTGTTTACAAGACTCACTGTGTAGCCTATGGAGAGACACTACCACATGAATTATTCATTTTTCACAAGGTCCTCCCTCCTGACAATCACAACTGCCTTTATAGTATTCATACACAAGTGTATGTGAACTATGTTGATTACCCGAAAGTTTGTACTAGTTTACATGTCGTACGAGTGTAAAAAATGAAATGCCCACACCAAACGGAGCCTTGAGATTCATACGTCTAGACTTCCTTTTCATCAAACTCAAATGGCATGCATTTAGCTGTAGCACCCTAAAACCTTCTAACAAGTGGTATTGTTCAACTGTACGGTACTCTGATTACATAATTTGTATTCAGTGCCATTTCTTGATTTGTTGGAAGGTGGTCCAAAATCTCTTCCATTTTATTCCCTGCCTTTGTTGCCGAGACCGCTTTCACTTCCATGAAAGGGAAATCTTTGGTTCAATGCAACACCTTAAAATGCCGTGGGCAGTTTGTCTTTGGGAGGAGCAAGGATTTACCGCTTCAGAACGTGATGGAGGAGTTTATTTCACTGAAGGTGCTATATTATCATTTTGAGACGGTGTGAGAATTGTTTCATCACGTAGGCTTCTAGATATATGTTAAGAAAACATCCAAAAGTTTCAGGTAAAACAATCAAGGGACAAGGGAAAAGGGAAATTCCCTGTTAGAATAATTACAGTTCTATTCATAAAATGTATCAGATAAATAATAATTCAAATAAAATCATAATAACCACAAGAGTAATTTGTAAGAAATTCCATATATCTGATACCACTTATGTAGCTTACATATATACTCTTGATTACCATTGTCTTTTTGACTGATATTAAACAATTTCCTATTAAAACAAAAGTTGAACTGTACCTTTAACAGTGATTGTAAAGTCTTAATTCCTGACTTGTTCAGGAAGCTAAAATTTACTTTTGTTGAAAGAATAACAAAAGGAGAATAAGAAAGAGAAAAGAAAAGGAAATCCTCTCAATTTGGTGTTTTTGTTAAAAAAGAAAAAAGGAGAAAAGAAAGAGAAGAGAAGAGAATAGAAAATCCTCTCAAATTGGTGTTTTTGTGCTTGAATAATAACCATTCAAGAGATTCTAGGTATTGTGCACACACCTCTTGAGCTTTATGAATATCATGCTACAATGACTCCTCAATAACTCTCCCTATAATTGTTTGGGGGAAATGCATCCTTCGTACATTTCATTTACTTTGGCCATAGATATAATCCTCATTCATTTGCAGAGCTCAGAAAAACTGGGACAGTTTATACCACTTGAAAATACAATATCAAGAGAAAGGCAGAATCACTATGATGTGATTTGATATACCAAAATGGTGTATTTCTTGATGAGTTATTACTGAAATAGACAAGGATGTCGCTCTCAGCAGAATGTATCATCTGTTAAGAAAGTATGACTTAATGCCCTTCTGGCTCCACATAGATGATATAAACTTCATTATTGCAATCGCTAGCAGAGAACATGTTTGGTCTTTATCCTTGGGTAAGGTGTTGCTAGGTAGAGCAAAACCACCAAGTCAGCATGACGCTTGAATGTTGGTGATTACGTGGGCCCTTGGAGGTAGGGTTCCGAAGCCACTATCAGCAAGGGCTTGTCGGGGACTAGTTAAGAGATATATCTGGAAAGGATTCAACTTGATTAGAAACAATTATCGATCAATTGCCTACCCTGGTGCGATGATGGAGGATTTGATAGTAAAGTCTTCTTTTTGATGTGATTTTTCGACAAGTCATTACGATACGCACCAATGGCAATGTGAAACATCTAAAAATACCTATGTTGCCTTTAAAATAGAATTACACTTTATGATCGTGCAGAGTTCCAGACAGATTGATATGAATTGCTGTCATTAATTCTTATTCAAATTAGGTAGGAAGAGTGAATAATGGATTATCAATGGGAACATGTACAATTGTACATGGCTTTACAGACTTGTAAGAAGGGCACACACGGCAAATGATATTTGTATATAGGCCTTCATACATGTTTCATGGAAAATATTGAGAAAATAAAAACTAAGTCGTCATCCCACTTCAAACTACCCTGTCACTTGCCACATATCTCAATTTGATATTATCTCAAGACTCAAAAGAGATCTTAAATGTTTTGAAACTCGACTTCATGGTTGGCCCATTTTGAAATGTCAAGAGTTGAAGGTATTTTTAGGACACAGCTACAATCAATATATTTTTCCTCCACACTTTGTATAAGATTGGTGAATGTGTCAGTCAATGACACTCTCATTTTCAGCGGCTTCCTTCCTTCCCGTCATCTTCTGTTTTTGAGGACGTCACTTTCTCATCCTGGAACTCTTTGTGGAGAAGTCACCCTCGCAGGAAGTAGCTCCTCCGTGTAACAGAGTGCTAGAAATAAATGAATAGGAGAGAGGGTGGGAGGGAGAGAGAGGGAGAGAGAGAGAGAGAGAGAGAGACAGACAGACAGAAAGAGAAAACAATCTGAGAAAGCAAGAAAGATGAGATGAAGGATTGATTTGAATTATAGAGAGATATAATAAATAGCGAGGAGGGGAGAGTGTGGGAGAGAGAGAGAGAGAGAGAGAGAGAGAAAAAAAAGATGGGTTGAGAGGGGGGAGGGGGATGGGGGGTAGAGAGAATAGGTGGCAAGAAAATGAGGGAAAAAGAGAGGATGAGGGAGAGATGATCAATAGAGAGAGAGAGAGAGAGAGAGAGAGAGAGAGAGAGAGAGAAAAGAGAAAGACAGAGAGATGAGGAGGAGGAGATGAGAGAGAGAGAGAGAGAGAAAAGAGAAAGACAGAGAGATGAGGAGCAGGAGATGAGAGAAAAGAAGACAGTTTCATACTTGCTTTCTGATGATCCAATCACGAATGCGAAGAACAGAGTGGATGTCAAGTCTTTCTTCCGAACCTGCAGACAGACATCTTCCCAGTCACAGGCCCACAAATTACATCCCCTGTCAAGAAAATACTTTGAGAAAAGTATGATGTGCATCTGCAAGTTGTTTTCCACTTGCGGTATCATCGGCATCATCCATGTCATTACCTCCCCTTGTTCCTATCAAAAGGCCTGTCATCATCAGCTCAAGATTGCCAAATATCCAGCTATTTCAAGTATCCCGATGGCAAATTATCCAGTTAGTTTGTGTCTTAATCAGCCAGAAGTTGCAATTAGCGGGATATTTGGTCGGGATAATCATCCCAAGATGGGCTAGTTTGCAAAATATCCCGCTATTTGTCTGGTGCGGCTTCACCAGCCCGAAGACCCGCACTATGTGTGAACGCTGAGCAAATAAAAATAGCGGGCTATTTGGCAATCTTGAGCTGATGAGGACATACCTACTGGGATGAATCAGGTCCATGGATGAATGAAGGTCATCAAGTTCAATCATAAACCAGACTAATTCCAGACACAAAAACCCTTCAAATCTGCCCTCTCCATATATGATCCCTTCCATCATTATATTTTGATCCAAAATAACAAATATTTGATTCCCCTGCCCTTGACTCCTCCAAATGAAATTTGGTTTGGTAAGCGGGCGGGCGGAGATGGGATCTTAACCCTTTTGTAGTGACAATCCATCTTGAGTAGATCTAATAAACCATCAAAATATGGATTGTAGAGCGGAAGACATGTTGGGTATTGATTAACCTCCAAGCTCATGGTTTTTTATGTACTGTTACAGGGTTTACCGGTGCTATTTTCGGCATTTAATCGACAAGATGTGAACTGGAAAGAGACATGAGGTCACGGAGGCGTACGGCTTAGGAAACATCACCACTTATGTTTAATAATGATTGGACTGCCAAGAAGGCAGAGGGTGGCAGACTGACTGACTGCCTATTTGAAATGTATGGCAAAGATTTGCTCTCCAAATAAATCTTTGAATGTTCCATGATTTGATTTATGATTGGATAAACATAGGCATGCACCGATTTAGTACCGGTGGTTTAGGAAATGTAATTTCTGGAGATTTGTTACTTGCTGCAATGGATTGCCGTGTGTGATAATGCGACATTTGATTTTCATTGGAACAAACTGAAAATACCCCAAATATCAGAAGAAAGTTTTAGGTTATCCAATTGGAGACGGTTTGAAGAAATCTAGAGTATTTAAAAACCCATACGTGAAAATGGAACTGTTTTCACCAGGTTGAAAGTTCATAGAAAGGCCTGTTTGTAATGTGAGTGTGATGAGGTTCATATTCACATCCTTCCCGAAACGTATTATACCCCATTTCCACTTCCACAGGTAGATTGATGCCATTTTCCCCTCCATGGATGGGGTACGTGGTAGCCACAAAGTCTGGGTGACAAACATCTGCTTTTGGTTACTCTGAAGTATTGGGTTTATTTTTGCTCTTTCTCAAGTTTTGCTGCCATCACACCCCTCCCTATACCCTCCTCTCCTCTCTCCCTCTCTCTCCCTCTCTCGCTAGCTCGCTTTTCCTCATTCTCTCTTTCTGTCTCTCTTTCTCTCCCCCTCTCCCTTCTCCCTTCTTTCTCTCTCTCCCTTCTTTCTCTCACTTTCTCTCTCTTTCACTCTCTTTCTCTCTCTTTCTCTCACTCTTTCTCCCATCCCTCTCTCTCCCATCCCTCTCTCTCCCTCCCTCTCCATCTCTCTCCCTCTTTATTTTTCATTCACTCTGTCTTCTCCCTCCCTCCCTTCCCTCTTTCATTCAAAGGCCCTGCTGTGTAACCGGAATAGTAGTGACCACAGCCTAAACAGTCTAATGAGTTCGTAATTTCCCCTTTTATTCTGCACTGTCTGGGACTGCATCTTGGCTAATAGATTCTGATTCTTGATCAATTCGTCCTTGTTTTCACGAAGTGACGGTAGTGAGGAAAATCGTCACGCAAAGTGAATGCAATTTTTTTTCACTACCGTCACTTCGTGAAAACAGCGACGAATTGGATGTAATGTGAGAGGGTCAAAAGCATACTATTGACCAATCCCATGTTCTTGTCTAGGAGACGATAGCTGTGATCATGTTGCCAAAGTTAAAAATGAACAAGTAGGCTGATAGAGTGAACAAGCAGGTCTTGTATCTTATGAGGCAACTTCTTTTAAAGTTTATGTATATCAGCCAATGACTACACAATGTGTTTTGTGCAGTTTTCGTTCATTGAAGTTAAATAATGATGATAATGATAATGATGATAATGATTATGGTGGTAGTGGCTTATTATAAAGAGCAGCTCTGATCATAGAGTAACAGTGCTCTTGTCCATTATGTCTGTGACATTATTGTCCCAGTCATAGTTATATTTGCCAAACAGCTACAGTATGGCGTAAGAATTTTGTATTGGCAACGTGGCTAACACACTATTGCATAAGAAAGAACTGGGTTCTGCATATGTGCATTATGTGAGCTCTGAATACATTCATTATTATTACAGGCAGAGGGAACACTCTTCATCTTTCTGTCTGCAACATGACCAGGGGCACAACATTACTCCCCCTTTCTCCTCCTTTAATCCACTTGACATTTTCCTGGGTGATAGGAAATGTGTTAAGAGTCAATACTCTGAATGATTCATTTCAAAACCGGTGTAAGGGAAATTAAAAAATGGGACAGTAAACTTTGAAGTATGTGAGCGAAAGCATGATGTCATGGAAACATACAAGCAGCGTCTTAGCTTATTCAGTGCTGCATGGTAATGTTTTGTTTAGAATTCAGTTTGTCTGTGGAAACTGGAACACTGTTTGATTTTGTACTCGCCTTCTGATGCCAAGCAACTCAACAACAGAATTTGGCAATGAGGAGCAAGCCTTAGCCCTAAAAAAAATGGGTATTGCTAGCACACTCCAGTTCCCTTCCAGCCCTTCCAGCCCTTCCAGCCTCAACGTTGCTCTTGATAATGGTTCAAATTACACCCTTTCATAATGAATTAAGTAATAAGAGCCCATTTTGTATCTTTACACCACCCCCATTGTTCAAAGTTAAAAGACTTTTAAATTGAAAGCAATATGGGTCAAGGGTACCCCATTCATCAGTGTTTTATTTACTTCCAGGCAGCCTGGTCCAATTTCTGTTTTTAAACTTCACCGTTGTTTTCTGCCCTAACCTCCAACTTGCCATGAGAATAAAGTGAGAAGCTGCCGGAGAGTTTTTTTCGGTTAATACAACATCCCCTCTAACTAAGATCCAATTAAATTGGTGTAGTTTGTCATTATAGTTTAATTTGTTTTTCATTAAGAAAAGTGAGGCATGGCTGAAGGCTGATATAAATACACCAATCATTGAGACAGCCAGTACAAAGATCAATTCTGTAATAAGTCGAGTCAATATCTTGCAAGAAAATAAAACTTCCCTCTTTTGACAGCAGATTTTAAATCAAGACAGAGCGTCAATTGCGTGGGATGGAGATGAGCTGGAAAATTGTGCACAGTCTTGTGAATTTGGGTAATGATTATAATTTTACAAAGACAAGCAGTGTTGCTTATCAGTAACAATGAACGTAATTAACACTCAGGGATGTGTGATCGCCACGGTGATTGCATGAATTCATTGCCAAGTACATGTATTTTTGATGAGGATTGATTGACAACACCAAGACAGACTGACAGAGTTAATGGCCACTTCAAAATACACTTGTAGTAATAATGTACATGTATGCTCGTTAGAGAGATTAGGTAACAAAAAGGTCAGAGTAAAGAAAAACAGTAGATTTAAAAAAGGGAGACTGGTGGAAGAAATAGAATATTGAGAGAAAGAGAAAGGCAAAAGACTAAATTGATGAAGAAAGTATAGGAATGATACAACAAGAACTAATGAAAGAACATAAAATAGTTGTCAAGATTTCATTTTAAAGGAAGGTGTAGGGAAAAGACAGACTTAATAAATGAGTAAGACATGTATGAGGGAAAAGGGGCTGAAGTAGGTGAAGGCTCAAATCTATTTTGTTTCTTTACAGATTGATCACATTCTTTAATTATGGAGAAAACTTCAGTGTTAAATAATCCATCTTGATTAGTTAATGATATTATTTACCATCCCACTGTCAGATTGTAGCTCAACACAATACTAGCTTCACACAGATGGAAATACCTTTGCTCTAACATTTTATCAAAACTAGTGATAAATGTCTTACAACCTGTCTTCAAAAAGATGGCAGGCATTAGTCGGTCAATGAGAGTTCAGCAATGTAAATTTGCCAAAATGGTAAGGATGTCCATGCTACATGTAAGTCTTTGAACAAGCACTTCTTGTCATCAATAAAGAATCTCAAAAACTCTCGAGAATTCTCAGAGTGGTCTACTTCAAGAGTCTTCGGGCTGTTGGGGAAAGGACCAGTACTTCAAATTCAAGAGTTTCATGCCATTGTTGCATCATCAGAACCTTAAAGGAAGGGGAAGTCGGGGGTAAACATTTCATGAAAAAGGTCCTTGGTTACATACCTGAGAGACTGTTTGAATATAATGTACTGAGTTGTTACTGGTGCACCTGGTACTGCTACACTGCAACACTTGAAGAACACCTGATTAAATGCTCTGGATAGGTTTGAAATCTTTGGAGAAGATGGGTAGAAAGTTGTCATGTTAATGACGAGTACATCAAGTGGAATGTTTGTGGAGGGGGGGGGGGGGCGTCTTAATGGGCTGGCCGTGAGAAAAGAAATGTTCATTCTATTAAAATTGACTGATATAAATGTGATGTTAAAGAAATACGAGACACAGACAGAGAATGAAAGAGAGAGTGTGAGAGCGAGTTTGAGTATTTGTTGAAGTTATCAAAGATTCAGAGGCCTTTGGAAGAAGTGGAAAATGATGGGGAGGAGGGATATAGTGATGAGAGAGGCAGTGACTAAAGAAAAAAATACCAGAATATCACCACCATGTGAAACAAGCCATTGACACCTCTCCCCCTTGTGACTCAAAACAAATGAAGATCTCATTTTCCTACTTGTACAGGTTAAACCTACTCCCCCAGCTAAACACTCCCTGTCAAACTATTCCTCTATGTTATGATCCGTGTTATGATTCGGACAACGCCACCTCGGGCGGGGCCCTTTTGTCGTCCAAGCGGAAAGCGTTTTCCACGAGTCCTCTGCATTCCGTGAAGAAAGTTGTACCGTAACTTATTCTCTTCTAATTTCTCTTTGTCGCGGACTTTGTCTCACCTATGTCCACACCTAGGTGATTTCTATAAAAAGATATGTGTCAATCAGATTGCTTTTGTCTCCCCCTCTTATTTTCGTTCAAAACTCTATCTCTTCGCTGATTGAGTAGACAATGCCGTATTTCCCATGGCATATTTTTAAACGAAAAGCTTGGCACTGTCTGTCATATTTGGCCAGGCACAGAGGTGAATAACATAATGATTTGTGCTTTCTTTAAAAAAAGAAATTTGTGCTCAAAATATCCAAGTTCAATTGAACAAAATACAATACTTATATGAAGTGCATGTATTGATAGTGGACCTTACCGTACCTTGTTCATAATGTGAGGGAGACTCTGAAAAGGAAATGCAATATTAAGCCAAGTGACCTACATTAATTTACAGGACATGTATGATTTATTTTAGCTTTCTATTTGGTACATTTCCTGTACAAGACTCGTTTGGAACTAATTAATTTTCTTGACGAGCCCTTGCAGATCTTGAGTAGTAGCTAAGTCCATTCACCCCTCTTAAGGGGCCAAGCCAAGTATCTGGATAAAGTAATTTGGGGAATTAAAAATTTGTCTCCTGTCTTTAACTTGATTGCGGAAAAAGTGATAGACATTCGTGATTAGGATTGTATAACATATGCTATATAAAGACCTGTCAATGTGTGTTTTTTTTGCAAGTAATGCTTTGGAATTTTGAATTTGTATAATAATTTTGTAAGTAATTTCTCTGTTAAATACTTTTTTATTTATGAAATAAACATGGCATCACATTTCTTCTTTAAATGACACAAATATGTTAATAAACTAAAGTGCATGGATAAAAAAGTAGATCTAATAATTACAAATTCCATAATGTCGGGACCCCTACAACATTTTCAATTAGAATTGATTGTTTGATTTTACCTGACAGATTAGAAAGCATGTATATGCTCATAAGTAAGCAACCAAAGAACCTACAGCTTCAAGTCCTCTTTGAGGGATCTGGTAATGCCTTGACAAAGGGCGCTAATTAACTAACAACACATTGTCTTGGTTTCGAACCTGGGAGACTCATCAAGGAAGGAGGGGTACATGTGCCCAAAGTTCAGGCTCCTCTCTGCTGGTTTATACCCCCATTAGACCCAGGAGGCTCGTTATAACACCCATAGGGGGATCATGTTTTTGTGTGCATGTTTCATGTCATGTTTCACAACTCACTTTTTCCTTCCTTCCTCCTCCATGGGCATAGGACTACTCGGTACAACCACGCACCTCCTTGTTAAAACATGAGAAAAGTAGGTTATATCAATAGTTCAATACCATGGAAAATTATGAGCTTTGAATATGTTTAAAGATAAACTCCAGTACTGGTAAAAAAAAGAAAATTATTTCTCACAGAATCAAACGAAACTTACACTGAATGTTCAAGATTACAAATAAATGACACGTGCCAAACAATTTTGGAAGAAAATGTATACTGGATGAGTAATGAGCATAGAAAGACAAGGAATCAAGGTAGTACCAACCCCGACACCATGTGTGTTGTCCCATACATAGCTGGCTGTGTATGTGCTTGTTACTTTACCAAGACTCGGTCAAATTTATTATGATTTTGATGACTCCAGAACGTTGCAGTGCACACCAATACTTACATGCTACATGATCAACTGTTTCTGATCCTTTCCACACCTTTTCTTTCACAATGCAATCGCATTACCAGTACTAAAGTTTATCTTTAATATCAAATCAATTGCCGAGAGCAAGGAGGGCATTAAATTTCATCATTTTTACCTGGATTCAATGCCCATCTGACCAGCAACAAATTTGTTGTACTGCTGTTAGTTTGTTAATTATCTGGAAGTGGCTCATAATGATTTCATAACCCATTTGGAGAGGAAATCTTGCATTTTGCTTTTTTGGGTTTAATACAGACATATCTAGGATAATGTATTTTTCTTTCTCATCTTCTTTGATTTATCAGTGACTTTTTTTAAAGGTATATACATGTAAGGGAATGGTTAAATGGTTAGAAGTTTAAGTTAAATGTTTTTCATGTCATCTAGTTTTATAACAAAAGACGAAACGGATCGGTCTTTCAAATATAGAAATTCATGAACTGCGATCCTACCATTGAAAAGGGGAGAAAGAAAAACAGTATTATTGGAGCTAATAGAAGTATTTGTCTGCAAGGGATATAGGGCTAAATTGGCAGTATCTATTTTGAGGGGAAGAACTGCTGTCTCAGTCATTTCAGCTTTTTGAAAGGAAACTGACTGGATTATGAATCTGACCGGATTTGTGTCTACATGTAGTTGACCTGTTTGTCATAGTCCAAAATGTTGATGTTTTCGGGTGCAGTTTTTGCTATTGATAGTATTCTTATTGTTTTCGTAATTTCCGCCTACTGTTTAGAAGATATGACTGGAAATGAAACTGTTAAGGCTTCTATTTCATCCATTTATCTCTTCATCACTTCCACATAATTGGGAAATTTCAAGATTGTCATATTTTGAAAAGAAACAGGGTCTCTTTTTTTTTTTTTCTCCAAAAGTGTGAGTCACAGTTGCCTTTATTTTCTCCTGTTTACTACAAATATTTTCATTATTTATTACTCCATTTGATATTAATATATAGGCTTCAATCTTGTTTAAAACTTCAAAGAATATGTATGATATTTGATTGCTAGCACAAAATTTTGTACAATGATCATGGATGTAAAATTTAATTTTCATCTTTTCTCAGCTTTGAAAGGCCTATTATGCCAATACTCACCTGATTCTAACTAGGTCTGTTTTGACCTGTTTGTCAAGAATTTTGAGTTTTGGCCATAAACAAGAATGCCTTTGAGTGTTTCTACATATCCCACAGGATAGCTACTAAAAAGTGCAGCATTTTTTGGTTAACTTGAAAGCCCCTTACAGACTGACCAACAGAAAATGGTCATGGGGATAGTAAATCAATCAAAAGTTTAAACCATACTTTTGCTGAAAATTTGTTGATAAAGCTTTTCCAGGGAAAATAAATGCCTATTTTGACAGCGCAACAGGGGAAAACTCACTTGTATAGAAGGTTTCCTCTGTACTTGCAAAAGTACAATAGAGATCTAAAAAGGCTAGTATTTTCATAAGCTTAAAGTCCAATGTCAAATAAGCAATTGTGTATTTAATGATGTTTAGACAGTGACTCAAAAGAGTTTTGACTATATTGGAGACCTTTCACTCTATATTGCTTTCTTTTCTGATCATATTTTGACAGGACGGTAGGAAATTATGCCATCTGCGTTTATGGTGGATATGAAAAAAAAAACCTTTTCTAATGCAAACAAGATTTTACTCACTTTGTTTTATGCTGAATCAGACAATTTATATTCTCAAATTTATGAAAAAAAGTGTTGGGGGGGGGGGGGGGGCTGTAAAAAGATATTTCTTTACATTCCTTTTGGTAGGTGTGAAAAGTCAATCTAAATGGCTGGTGGATAAAAATCTGGTTTGTGTCAACTTTGCCATGAACTTGAAGAGAAGTACAATTTATGGCACATGTATGGTGGGGGGATGGTGTATTTTATCACCAAGAAATGGGTATTGACCTTGCAGGGTTTTGACACAATTTTTTTGTTCTGTCCCGAACTACTAGTAGGTTATCATCTTGGATTGTATATCTTATTCAACAGATGTTTGTGTGTTTTCTCCTAAGATTTGTTTGAAATAGACCGAAAATTGCACTTTGTGCTGTCACAAATCACCCCTCCCCCTCCCTTTCTCTCTCTCTCTCTCTCTCTCTCGCTCTTTCTTGTTTTCTTTTCAAAACAGAATGCATGCTACTAGCAGGCAAGTTCATTGATCAATGTAAATTGTTTCTGCAGCATTATAAGAAGTTTAAGTCTTTAAGCTACAGTCCCATATACGTCCCGGACCGTCCCGGACCATCCCGGACCCCATCCGGGGTGATCCGGGATTCGGTCCGTGTTGACACCGTGTTGGCACCGGGGTGGTTCTGGATGGTCCTGGGCGGTCCGGGGGTCGACCCCGGATGTTTTTGACGGTCAAAAACTGCCGGGGTGGTCCGGGACGGTCCGGGACAATAGTTTGATCCGGGGTTATCCGTGTAGCCACCGTGCTGGGTCCGGGGTCATCCGTAGTGGCGCCGGGGCGGTCCGTGTTGATCCGTGGCAGTCCGGGAGTGAGTTATTGACCCCGGATCACCCCGGCGCCCCTACGGATGATCCCGGACCCAGCACGGGATGATCCGTGTTGGCACCGGGATGGTCCGGTGTCATCCGTGTAGGCACCGTGTTGGCACCGGGGTGGTCCGGGACGGTCCGTGGCGGCTCCGTGCTGGGTCTGGAATGATCTGTACTGCTGCCGGGGCTATGCCCGGACGGTCCGGGGCGGTCCGTTGTGGTACCGTGTTGGGTCCGGGGAGACGGTCGGCGGTTGCGATTTTTTGAACAAAACATCCCGGACCATCCCGGATCACCCCAGACCATGGTCCGGGATGGTCCGGAGTGGTCCGTGCTCGTCCGTGCTGGTCTGGCTTTATATGGGACTGGGGCTTTATGCAAAGAACTTGAAGCCAGGTGAATAAATAGCTATTTTGAGAGTGACTAACTAAACTGACTTAATCCTGGTATTTTATCTCGAAGCTGCACTCATGCATATTCAAAAAGTACTTGGATGCACGTTGACAGTGAATAGGGTTGGGTTTTCAAAAGCTCATATATTATTCATGAGTCACCCCCACTGCACTTGAAGCATTGTGTGTGTGTAGGGGACACTACATTTTTATTGTGTAGCAGAGAAAAGGATGTGTATTGAATGAGCTCTCGTGATTGGCTGCTTACTTTTGACCAATCACATCCAGGCTTTCCTTTGATTGACAGATCAGTTGTAAACATGCTGCTATTAGGTATTCAGCTAATTGAGGTAGCTGAACTTCACCATCTAAACAAGTTGCCTATAGTATTTATGTTTTCCAGGAGAAGGCCATTAATTATTTTCCTATTCTTTGTAATATTCCATTGACAAAGTCAAAATGTATTTAGGGTCTTGGAAACCCACACACTTTGAACAATCTGTGCTGGAAATCGGAAGGGAAGTGGGTATGACTAACCCGATTTAGTTGTAAGAAGTCTGAGAAAATGTTATCAAGCTTTTTAGCCGTAATGTTTTAATGTAGCATGAATGCTTAGTGTATTACAGGAAAAACTAATTACCTAATCTAACCCAGACACTTGGCATTTATAGCGCTTGGTGTCGGCTCAGTGACAACTCCATCAAGATTGTCAAATATCGCTTCTGATAAAATTTTCAATGTAGCAATTATGAACTTTATTAAAGTACAAACTATTTTTGAAGACCTTTTAAAAGGTACCTCATGAGGCTGTGTGCAACAGACTTACACACATTTCATGTAAAGTACTTGTATTAGCTGTAGAGTCTTAAAGGTAATACAAAGTTTTGGTATGGGGTCATGAATTTGGTTCAAATGAACATATTGGAAGCATATACGATCTTACAATATTCAGTGATCGTTGTCGCGGTCGAAATCGGCTCTAAACTTATGAAATTGTAAATAATAAACACTTTATGTTGAATAGCTCCTTCTCAAGGTCAAGATATTAATTAAGCTATAAAACAATGTCTATTGACTAAAATCGACCGATTAGCTATTCTCGTTCGGAAATTATATACCACAACTACATGTACATACTCTGAGATTTTCATGGTCGCAGCTACCATTGTACGGCCGTGGGAGCTATTTGAAATATATCAAAATTTACCGGGAGCACCGGTAAATCTTTATATTCAATTTTTCTCGAAAGCAGAAATGTTTTAGGGGCTAAAATTTCTGGTGTTTTTAATACATCCACAGGAGCATCAAAATATATACAAATTGTAAAGAATCACTATCCACCCATTTTTCAAAATGTCCCAAAACTTTGTAATACCTTTAAGTATTTGAAAGTAATTAATGGTTTATGTAAAGTACTTGTAAAATCATTAATATTTGATAGTAATTAATGTGGTTGATGTAACAATTCAAATTGATTTTAGCAGGGTAATTACCAGGTATTTGATGGAAAACTTTATACAACTTTCCTATTTTAAATGGAAAATACAGATTGTTTTGATCACTTATTCTCTCGGATAGGATAATGGAAGAAAGAGAGGGAGTTTTCCCCATGTTCAATTTATAGGACATAACTGTCCATTGCCCTAGTCCATTAGTTACTTCAAGAATACTATTAAATCATACACTTTTCACATGTACACAAACACGTCCGACTATGCCTTCAAAGAATGTTCACGTAGGGCTCTACAGTAACAACAACTTTCAGACAAAATTGTACTTGGTCTAATATTGGTAAAAGTTTCATGGCATGGTAAATCAATCAATCACAACACTGAATCTTTGCAATTCATGTAAAATGTCATCCCTTAAAAATGGCTTATGTTATGTTTAAATTTCATGAAAGTTTCATGGACCCACACAGGTAAGTTCATGTTGCAAGAGTGTCTGGTTTCAGAGTATCACAGAGTATGTTTTTCTAAGAATGTTAGATGGGGGTCATGGCTATCATAATGTTGAAACCTTGCCCGAACAAATCAACTAATAAATTCTGAAACCAGTGTTGCTACTAAGAAGAGAAGATTATCTATTTTGACAAGTCATTATGAACGAGCATGAATGTTTTTTCCATCCGTGACCACAAGGAGGAGGTATCGGTATAAATGTTAATTCCATCATGATCAGGACAAATTGATGCAGCCTTGGTATCGGTTACGGAAACGAACATAGTGACCCTCTTTGATCCTCTCTCGTTCGTGTTCGCACTCTTTGAAATCATGTAAAATCATGATGCAAAATCAGATGAATGAAGCAATGTTTAAAAACTGTCAGAAGTGAGATGTAAAAGGGAACATAGTGATGGTCTTTGACCCTCTCTCATCCTGTTCATACAAAGTGATATAATGTTTACAAAGTGTCAGAAGTAAGACTTAGAAGGGAATATACAGCTACCCACTTCAACCATCTTGCATCCCATTTATAGACTGTGAAATGTAACGTATGAAACGATGTTTTAAAGGGAAAGTCCACCCCAGGATTTTTTTTAGCTGACGATATAGACCTAATAATACCATGAAGAATGATACAAGTCTCATTAAAATCCATGATCACATAACGAAGATATATCGACTTTTTTATCGAAAATCAGCCGCCCCCCAAATGCAAATGCGTTACATGGGCAAAAAACGATCGCCAAAAAATAACCGATAGTATCGAAATTGTGACGTATGTTACGAGCTGCCTTCTTATTTCGCAGACATTCACTTTCGCTCGCGGTACACTGTTATCGCACTGACACGACGAATCATGAATGAAAGTGAAAGCGAAAGTGAATGTCTCCGAAATAAGAAGGCAGCTCGCAACATACGTCACAATCGTTTCATGCCCATGTAACGCATTTGCATTTGGGGGGCGGCTGATTTTCGATAAAAAAGTCGATATATCTTCGTTATGTGATCATGGATTTTAATGAGACTTGTATCATTCTTCATGGTATTATTAGGTCTATATCGTCAGCTAAAGAAAATCCTGGGGTGGACTATCCCTTTAAAAATGTCAGAACTGAGATAAAAGGGAACATAGTGACCATCTCCGACACTCTCACATCCATTCACACAATTTAAAAGCCACGATATGAAATGATGTTTAAAAAACATCATATATGAGATTTAAATGTGAACAAAGTGACCCTCTTTGATCCTCTCATATCCCGTTCACACAATGCTAAATCCAAAATCAAACGAAATGCCCGAACTGAGATATCACAAACGTCATGTTGTCAACAGGAATTTCAAAATTTAGTTGCATTTTCATACTTTGTGTGGTGCGAATTGATGAATGACATTGCAGGGGGATTCTATATCTGAAACATCATACCTTATATGATCTGCTGAATGCCAGTAGGGCATTAACTCATATACCTGTACATAGTTAATGCCCTTCTGGCTTTCAACGGGCGATAACATCACATTCGTGGGTGGAGCTTAACCTATACCACCCCTGATAGCATCAAATTGTGTTGTTTAGGATTCAGAGGTTTCTCCTGGCCTCAGGTTTTATATGTCAATCAAATTTATGTCATGCATTGGTAGTAAAATATTGTATTGAATGTTTTCTGGGAATGAATGGTTGAGCCCCTATACAAATTTCTTACAAAATGCGTTTGACAATGCACCTTTTAGAGCTATACAATGTTTTATGCTACCTGTTTGAACGTGAGAATGGGAAACGAGTTTGAAAAATCATCGTCTTAAAGCGAGCTGACTTCTGCACTCTCAATTCTTTCTCTCAAGGGGCACTTACATGTAGTCAAGTTTAACCAAGAGTGCAGTCAGACAATGTGTATCCCAGGGGCCCAATTGAAAAAAAGCTCATTTGAGAGATTCTTGCATGCACCGGGTGAAATATGCGAGGCATTCATGTTTTTCTCTCAATGGTAGTACAGAACAGCTTGTTGATTTCGAAATGATTTGAAGTTTTGAGTACATCAATATTATGTTATTCATAGTTTCTCACAAAGAGAATTTGTGGGTCATTCACAGTATGTAAGTTGAATTGGAGTGTTATATGAGACCACAAGTGTTTATCAATCTAAACAACAGACACTCAGGATGTCATTCAGTATCTTACTTCAGTGTAACAATTGCTACAGCTATCATCTTTATCACTGACATTTGATAACAAAGGTAAGTCATATCACGCCACACATACTACAAGTATATCTGTCTGGTAATGTCCACTGTAAAAACAGCACCCACTAAAACTACTTTCCTCCTATTTCATAACTGATGTAAAATTCCACAAATAGGCCTACCGTTAGTAGGACAAATTCGAGGCATAACATTGCCACCAATTCAGCAGCACTTAGGCCCCCCCCCCAAGTCCACTCACACTTTGCCAAGTTGATTCAAATATCATTTCATTAATTTAAAAAACAGAATTTCATCTAGGCCTATTTATTACACGACCATATCAAGAAGATCATGCAATAACTGGACATTTCCTCTTCCTTAGGTCTAAATCATTGTACTCTCCCCTCGTAATACTGCATGTTCTTTATGCAGTGGCTATCCATATCATAATTTCATACTCAATATTTTTCCCCCATTAAATCCCAGATTGGTCCAGACATTTTGCCCCTTTGTTGCCCTCTTATCCTCCACTCAGTAAGGTCATCATATGATTTTTGAGGAGGAGATGGAAGAGGACCAAAATGGGGACCAGATGTCTCGATGGATTCATGGATGCGGTTTTAATAGGAAGCAAGAACCAATATTTCTTTCATATTTTGGAATATGATCATGTTTTCCTACTCCATACACTAGTTTTTTCTTCTCAGGAAGACTTTGATATCCACTTGGTGCTGCATAATCAACCTAACATTTGTTTGTTCATTTGTTATTGATTTCAGAGCATTCCACAACTATTGTGAAATTTGACACAATACATAATTATGTCTATTATTTGAGTTAGATGATATACATTGAGGTCAGTGACTCAAAGACGTAACTCCATTTTGGCCATTTTGAGAAAAAGTGGTTTATGTGTCACTGAGCACCAGGCTTTAAGGAGTTACGTCTTTGTTTCACTGAACCCTCGACATAGTAAAAGAGAAAATAGTGTATTTTAAACCAGGAATGGATACTATTTGCTTCCATGATTTTTGTATTGAACTTTTTTAGTCTAGATTCTAGAATACTTCCAGTGTACCTCCTCAGGAACAATAACAATGGATGAAAGGAAAAATGGAGTACTATTTCTAAGGTGAATTTACTATTAAAAGCTAGTTTACGCTTTGAGAAATCATATCCCCCAACATACTCTCTTCACATGTGGTTGTAGTACATGTATGTACAGTGTATGTGAACACATGTTGATGTTGATTTTCATTCCAGCTAGGTCGAGGAGCAAAAATTATGACTCCTGTGTCAGGGCATTTGTGCGCTGTAAGGACAGATTAACGACCCAAAGATACACAAACAGCTCATCATTCTCTAGGATGTAAAGCTAGCTGCTTTGGTGGCCTGCAATAAAGAGGAAACTGATCTAGCATACATTCTGAACTATCATTTTTGAAAGAAATAATCAATTATGAGTATGACTATATTCTCATGAGATGATCATTATTTGCAATGAACAAAGCCGAGGGGATATGACATGATTCATGTTTAAAGTGCTGATCTCATAAATCATGATATGATCCTATGCTGTATTTTTCATAGTCTTGGAGGTTTCATTTCTGAAAACCTCATCTCAGGGAAAAAATTAATATTAATTTTTGGGGGGCTACTTTTCAACCTTGCCTGCATGAAAATAACATTCTAAAATTTTGTTTGCATTGAACTCTATGCAAATTTTCGGGGGCTGTTTTAGGCATTTAAGGGGCTATTTCGCCCTGAGCCCCCGTGTATTTTTGTCACTGCCTCATCTTGTAAGTACACATTGCTCTTGTGCTTCTATAGTCTATAGGTCTATTCTTGATTTTTCTTGGTCATGAACCTTAGAAGTAAATTACAAGACAATTTGGGGATTGTGCAAGAACTGAATATTTTGGTAATCTAAGAATGTGATAAAAACTTCTCATGAACATTTACCATTGCTCATTTATCACCTCTCAATACCAGTGGTACATGAACAAAGTACAATATGCTTCTCTTCCGAATCAAATAACTGTGTTTACAGTTTGAGTTGATTCCAAAGGGCAGTGCATGCATACCTTTATAGCCAGTGCAGTTTTCCTTACAAATTGCCTACAAATAACCCCAATAGACCATCATGAAAAGGTTTATGACATAAGATGATGAACTAGCAAACAAACTGAATGAAATCCCCAGAGCAGAATCACAGGTAACAATATCGATGGCGAGACGTAACTCCATCGTCGCACTCCTGCAACAAACAAATATCTATTCCTGTTGCTCAAAGTAATGACTGTTTGTATTGTAGGAGTTAAATAGATAGGAAGTAAGGCCAGGGGCTGCAAGAAAATTGTAAACATGGATATATTTTTTTCTTCATAGAGGGAGATTCTGGGATTCATATTCATTTTTCGGCAGTATGGGTGAACCTAGGTTAATCCTCACCTCCCTCCATGCGGAGGTCGTGTGGAGGTCAAGTTTACAGCTGTTGGAAGTCTAAAAAGTGTATTCCAGACCCAAGAGTGTGATGATCAGTTTTAAGGAATGGAACAGTCTTTAATTGTTTGCGTAAGACAGATCTATAGCAATCGCACAAATGCTGCATGTTCCTTTTAAGGAATGGAACAACCTTTAATTGTTTGCGTAAGACAGATCGATAGCAATCTCTCAAATACTGCATGTTCCTTTTAAGGGATGGAACAGTCTTTAATTGTTTGCGTAATGCAGATAACAATCTCACAAATACTGCATGTTCCTTGATGCAAAGACTTTTGTTCTTTTCAAAGAGACGTCATGTACTAAGAATACTTTGTTGAAATGAATTATCCAGCATTTTGCATTGAAAAATCTTATCAATCAATCATAATTTCAAAATGGAAAACCGCAACATTTTCGTGAGATATGAACATTGACATTTTAGCATAACATTCTTTTTCTGCCACGTACGCAATACATTCCTGATGGGTGTTCAGATAAGTGTCATGGCATTGTTAGCTTTACAAAGACATTGTTACATTGCATATCAAGTAATGTGCGTTCAAACTATTTTATGAATTACCTGTTGATTTGGAAACAGTTATGACTTGACAGAGCTGTCATGAATGCATTTTCATATTAAAGCTGTGACAATTTCTCAAATGGGAGATGTAATTCAATGTGTGTTAGGAGGTGTATCCTCACTGCTTGAGGTTGATAGTTACAAAAGAATGTATTCAGGATAGAGGATATAATCAAAATAATACCAGTTATAGAGTACCGAAGCTGTGACGTCATAAAAATCTATTTTTTAGAATTTCTCATTTTTTTCTTCATATTCCGACAGAACATCAAAAATAATGTCCAAATGTCGACAACCAATTGAATATATTAAGTATTGGCTAAGATATGACCATCTGAATAAATATACTCCCCATAGGAACTCAGTGTTATATGCTCTGGCTCCTAATGGTTAGGAGCCAGAGCATATAACACTGAGTTCCCATAGGACATATATTCATTCAGATGGTCATATCTCAGCCAATACTGAACATATTCAATTGGTTTTCGACATTTGGACATTATTTCTGATGTTCTTTCGGAATATGAAGAAAAAATTGAGAAATTCTAAAAATAGATTTCTGATGACGTCACACTTCACCACTCTATTAAATTCAGTTCAAAATATGCAATGAGTCACTGAAAATACAACCTGAAGTCAAACTAGAGAATCACGTAGTGTGTATTCATTTCAAATCCTGCATTGAGGGTTACAACTTGTAGCTACAGGCTAGAAATGTTAACATATATCAGCAGAAAAATGTGCACTTTGGTTCAGAGAGGATTTAAAAAAACACATGGTTAATATTTTGGGAAATATCCTGGACTCCTGGTGAGATGACCGGGTGTGAATGAACCAGAGAAGTAAGCATGAACAGCTACACCGTGGAACTGCGATCACGATGAGCGTTTACGATGAGCGTTTCAGATCGCTCATTCTACCTTCAAAATCAAGCATGAACGCGCCCTTAGAAGTGCCAACGGGGAAGGTGCCAAAGGAAAGGTTTACACCAGGACCAAAGGCAATAAGGTCATAATCGCACCTGCAAATTAAGCCTGTGCTTGTGCATATATACACCTTAAGCAGTGTTGAAATATTTGAATGGTACAGCTGATCTTGATTGATGCTCATTATTTCTAATCCAGTTTTGCATGTTAAGAGTCCACTAAGAGTTAAATGTATCTTTAAACTTTGGAAAGAGATAGTTATCTTGATTGACTGAATGATTACTACAGAAAATCAGCCACAGATGAGAAAACTTTGGTGTTGGTGGTTTTGGTGGTGGGGTGTTATCTGTTGGCTTAGACTTATGCCTTTATGTGTATTCTAACAGATACAATGTCAGTAATCTTAGTTTAATAATCAATACAGATTTGAAAAAGAATAGAAAATTGGTCTCTTATTTCTTGTGGGAGGTCCAGGGGACCACCACTTTAAAGGTAGAGTATGACATCAATTTTGTTCACAGAAATATAGGTTTATTTTGCATTTGATGTCTTTGGAGTAAATCATATGTATCTTCAAACTGGTTCGGGGGATTAATTTGATGCATTCCAAATCAGACTTGACTATTAATATCAAGACTGAATTAAATATGATAACAACGATGAGAACATGGACTTTTATAAATCTAGTGCAGGAAAAGAAAAGAAAAAATGAAATTTACTATGATTTTATTATTCTATTGCTTGGAAGAATCTTGAAACTTAGTTTTGCTTCATACATTGCAACCTTCCCTTTAACATCATGTTAAGATTAATGTTTAGCGCTAATTGTCTTGAAAGTTCAATTTTCTTGGTAAAATATCAATTAGTAACATGTTGCTAACATGAAGGAAAAAAAAGGCACCAACTGAACAAATTCCCCACCATCCTACCATCTAACCATCCCTTTAATTTCATGGTGGGAGTTTACCCTCTAATCCCGAAGCGTAAACTCATTGATCTCATCCTTTGTCAGTTCCCCTCCTCCAAAAGGCATGGCAAGGGATTGAATTCCATTTACTGACACAACGGTTCATTATGGATTGGGTTTGGGACAAAACTATGATTATAGGATTAGGATTAGATTTGCCTTATTACTATCCATAGTAATCAGTAGGTTTCATATTTGGTTCCAATCTAATGAAGTTTTTTTTCTAGGCAAGTTGACTTGAAGGCCAACAAGTTCACTTCATCTACCACAAATCAATATTTGTCACTTGGTGGGAGATAGAGGATTAAAGTTAAGCTAGGTTTAGTGAGTCCAGCTGATTTTACAGTTACATTGGCAATGATGGGAAAAGTTTGTGAAACAGTTCTTTTTTTTGTTTACCTGATGTTATAGCTGTTGCTTTTTACACAGTCAAATGAATGTTAGAATCCAATGCAAATTTATCATAATTCATAAGAACATGAAACACAAAACTTTTTTTTTGTTAGGTGGGGAGGGGGTGGGGGAGGATAGGAATAAACCCTGCACTGAAATATCAGTAAATTAGAACCATGGTTTCCTCCTTGGCTTTATATGTTTATGAATAAGTGGTAAAAATAGAATTGATATTGAAAACATAAATGTATGGTATTCTGTAAAACAACCAAGAAGGTAAACAAAAAACCAGTACCCACTGTATGATTAATAGATTGACTGGAATAGGGCCTCTTACATTCATTTTACTCTGGTGTCACCAATACCAAATTCACCTTTTGTGGAAACCTGTCTGGCAAACTGGTAGCAAATCAATCTAGTTAAACAAACCTTGTCCTTTATTTGTTTGGATAACATTTCAATGTTGAGATAACATTTCATGTTGTGCAAGGGTTGTTAAAATAAACTCAGCTTCATGGCCCAACAATCGTGATTTATTGTAATGTTCATCTCTTAGAGCTGGCCCGATCACTTTCAGCCAGAGGGTGGAATTTTTGTTTTCCTGTCTGGTTTGAAGCTGAATAGGGAGGAAATCATCACAGAATTTCCACTTGAGAAAGGAATTTATTTGATTATAATTGGTTTATCCAACTCAGATATTACCCCTTTTGAAATGATTTGTGTGAAACTTGAAGTAACATTTGCCATTGTGCGATTGATCGACCTTGGATGAAAATCTAACTTTTCAGTATGAGGACCTGTATAGTTTTTGCTGTGTGCAAAAATCGATTATGGAAACTTCAAAGCATCCTTTTACAAATGTAATTCAAATTCAAGCCTGTTAAACTATTCTACCTTTCCGTTTGAAAATGTGTATGTGCCCCCTTTGGCCCTTGCATATATCAAGTATTGTAAAATGAGAGACTTTGGCATGCGTTTGAACTTTCCGGAGTTTCACAAATTTCGGAAATGATTGCAAAGCAAAATTATTGAGTACTATTAAAAATTTGCAGTGTTTAATGTCACAAATTTCTGGTTTCACTGCAAAAGGAACTGAAATTATCAATGACATAAAGTACCTTGTGGACTTCAGGGCAGAATCTATATTTATTAATCTTGATCAGGCCATTGGATGAGGATCTAGCCACGCATTACAAAGCCATCAGGTGTCAATGATCATGATAATCAGGTATGAACACATCAGATCCCAACCTAATAGGTTTATGATCCATAAAGCAAACACAAGTATTCCCTTTAGATGACTGGTAATTGATATCCCCAGGGGGGCGGGTAGTGTCACCCTGGTTATCCTGGGTTAGGTAAATATTCCTCTGCTTTGAGAAAAAGCAAACATCGTTTATCAAGAATCAACAAAGTTTTTTCGGAGTTATTCCATATCCATGCAGTCACACTCTTTATGAAAGGAGATTAATTTCTGAAGGGAAAACTTCCGAAGTGGAAAAAACAAAATATGTGGTTTCTCCCCAAAAAGCTGTGTTGTCAGGATGGGGAGATATGACCTTTTGACCTGACCCGTGAATCCGAACGAGTTTGAATTAGCACATTTTGCCTCGAGCCATCTCATAGTGTAATTAGATGCCACATTAGTTCTGGCTTAGTTGAACCGTAAAATACTAGCACCTCTTTCACATTTTTCAAGTGTAGCGACTTTGACCGCCTTTGATGTTGTAGCGAATTGATGCCTTTAACCTTTTTAAAATGAACTGTGAAATATACCAGCTTGATGCATACACCTTCTATAATGTACCATGGTTCTCTTGTAGTGATGTTGTCAAGTTCAGTTGCTTATCTTTTAGTTTTCATCATCTTTGGGAGTGGTTGTCCTTCAAGTGTGTGTAGTTTTTTATTTTTGTCAAAGTCAGTGGGTTCATGGTCAAATCAGGGTTCAAGTATAAGTCACCATTTGCGATAAATATTATAATTGTTAGATATTTTTCGTGAACAGAAGTTATTTACGAGACAGATAGGCTACTTATAAACATGAGCTCATCCTAAGACTAGCTACCCTGCCCTGGCATTGAAACATTTATGCTTCACAGCTGGATGAATGTTCCAAGTGAACAAAAATCATAATTTATTCAAATTAAGGAATTCCGCCTTGATCGAAACTCATGCTGATTTTCTTCTGTGGCCAACTCTTACAATTGTAAGTGCAATCCACATGACATAATTTTGGAATAATATGTTTACATCATTCTCTTCCAAGAATTTCTGAAACAGTTTCAATGATGGGATAAATAATAATGGAATTAACTTCTTATGGGATTTTGATCTCCGAAAGGCGAAAGCTAAAAAAGTGGGTCATGAAAATTGGTCATACAAGGGTTGAAGGGGAGGGGTATAAATTTTCCTATTGTATTTATTGTATCAATGTTGAATGGTGAATTCTTTAGATTGTTTAGCGTTTGGTGAAAACTGGATCAAGGTAGTGTTTCGGGCAATTTGGAACAGTTACACTCACTCGCCTGCAGATGAAAGACAACCTGTGAAATAGAGTCAAACTCCATCCTGCAAATTGACTGAAACTGCCCGTGAAATGGATTCTAACGAAGGGCACGAACTTGAAAGAAAAACGTCTTCCATGCAAAGATTGAAATCGGCAATGAAATCAAAATTTATCTTTGCCATGAGGTGAAATTCAGAAAGCCGATCTGATATTACCCCATATTTCTTTCTCTCTCTCTCTCTCTCTCTCTCTCTCTCATAGCCAGAGGGGAGGAGTTGATTGGTCTCTATCAGATGACCTGACCCCTTGAGGTCAAATCCCCAGCTGACCTAGGAACAGAGGGGTCATTCATTATTCTCTCATCATGTACCTAGATGCTCACATCATGCGTGCTTGAAGAGAAAAATGGATGAGAAAAGTTATGAAAATGTGATGGAAGTTCAAATTTGCGAGTTCATAGTGTGACATGAATTAAACTTGGAAGTTTATTTGCAGATTTTATTTCAATATGGCAGGTGGGAGGGGGGGGGGGTGCATAGAATTGTGAGTAAAGAGAACAGGAGATTTCATTTCTTTGGCATATTTCAGAATTTTTGCAGCAATAAATGAAACATTTCAATGATCAAAACAAAATGAACAAGATTCAAATATGTTTAAAGATAGGAATTCTGTCAATGAATATCGATGTCAGAATTTCATTTCCTTTTTATTCCACTTATAAATAAGATTTTGATTTTTTGTAGAGGGATGATTTTCAAACGCTGCATAGAATTAAATTTATTACCATTACCATCATAATGTATAATCAGACTCTAGAGAAAATTTGTTTAAATTGTTAATCGGTTGTACTTTTGGGGGCCAGTGACATTTGTCTCCTCAAATTCATTCAAATTGTAGCTGCCAGCTATCCACTGAAGGAATACCTGTCACAATATGTTCCCCTAAATAAATCATAATTTTACCCCCTGTATTTTATCAAAGTAGATGGAATAAGTCCTCCATAACTGGTTCAGTGATTACCATATAGTTGTACAATCAGTTGCAGTACCCATCGCAGAAGAACAGGGGAGGTCTGTAAGAAATTTTTCATCTTGCCGCCAAAAGTGTTAGGGGGTAATTCCTTTTCATCAAGAAACGTCCCCAGTTGCATCAGAGATGATTCATTGGGGATCCGTAATGAAATCAGATTTGTATTTATATCTAGGGAATTGGAGTTTAATCTAATTCCGCTCTGATCATATCCAAGGGAAGTTGGCAAGGGAACTCCTACACTCCGTTCAGACTCGATAGAAGATATCCTTTTAGGAACACTTCAATGTCTCATTTTATTGTGAAACTCTTCAAATTTTTCATTTGATATTCACATTGCGAAAAGATTGAAATTGGAAATTTGATGCCTGATCTACCATTAGAGCTGGAGAATGATGTAAGATATAAAATCATGATTTGAAATACTTCTTGTTTGGAAATGTAATGACCATCATCAATGTACTCATCAACAGAGAGTTGCAGAAAGTGTCAATACAATCATATGTTTTTTTTTATTGCTTTACTGTTGTTGTGCAAGTTCTATAGTTATGTAGTTTTCTCAATATAAGCACCAATGCATTTGGAAATATTGAAATATTATGGCAATTGGGATAATTTTGCTACAATGGTGGCAGCAGTGGGATATTCGAATCAACACATTGTGGATCATAATTAATTATGATTGTTTTCTGTTTTTTTCTCTATTTTTAATATAAGGGTGAATATATCAGCTTTATAAACTTTGTCTAAATTCAATTATAGATATATACAAGGTTACAGTTTTTGTTCAAGCCTTGGTTGTCTGAACAGGAGGTGCTATAGACCCCATTTTCCTTTCTTCTGGGAGGAAAGAGGGTCATATCTTGCCCCCTTCATAACAGGTGGAACTATTAGACGGAGGGCGTGAAAAATCTGCCATTCTTGCAAGTTAAGATTAAAGTAAAATGGATATGCATTTGGTATCTTGACAGTTCTTGCTAAGGTTCGTCTTGCTGACAAAAATCCTCTGTTGTTATTATTCAGTAATATGAAAATTGAGTTCCAGATTACCACAGCACTCCCAGCTTTTTTTCTCCATAGCAGAGGTTTTGTATAGGCCTATACTGACATACTGGTTCACCAAGTTGGAAATCTTGATCTGCGATTCTGGTAGTCTTTACACTTTGCAATGCCTAGTGTGATAAAAATGCTTGACGTGACATTCATACCAGTCATTTTACTATCATATTTAACTTGTTTACACTTGATTATATCCCCAAAAGTTGTATTACTGCAGCCAAATCATGTGATAAAATATGATTGCATAATGCATTTTGTCAGGGTACACATATACATTTCTCCTGTATGAAAGTGAAAGGGTGGGGCTGGGGAGAGAACAGTATTTGAATTGTTTACCTTTGTAGTAGATGTTCTACTTTAGCAGTCAAGCAAAATGTTATGCTCCTTTTTTAAGGGTTGGAGGGAGGAGTGGTCGATATATAAGGTGACTGCCCACTGTAAGCTGTAGTTATTTTTGTTCGAGAAGAAGAAAGAACTAATCTTAAAATGAAGAGGATTAACTTGTGCTAAATCAAGGAGACACATTTATCATGCCTTCTTTAACACAATCCCTTGTCATTTTCACCTTTGTGCATGTGTAAACAAACTGGCAATCAAGCAAGTGTGATTTGCAAAAGAACCGTATAATCCTCGCTGGTAAGTCTTTACAAACTTCTACAAGGAACTGCAGAAGAAGATTTACCTGTGAATGAGCTACCAACACTTTCTGAACAATACAGCAGATTTTCAGAACCTCAAAATAAAGACACTTAACCTTTGAAAGGCATTCTTCCTATCCCTAGATAGGTTTTAAAGCATTCAACTCTAAAGAATTTCTCTCACAACAACTTTACGAGTATCAATATATTCTGCTGCTCCTTCTACCTTCCAGCAAATCTTAAAACATCTGACCATTTTCCATCAAAGATGCTGCCACTCAAAATGCCAAAGAAAAGCCCCCCCCCCCCCTTTTCCCCATACAAATAATACAGGAATATACAAGGAATGGATACGGTTGCTAGGATACGCATCAAATCTCTGCTGCCACCTGTTGTGCCCATGTGGGAGCAATGTGTGCTGGTGGAGGGCGAGCACCCGGGGGCAGATGTCATTCCTTACTCTTGGTTTTGTAAGAAGTCATATCCAATTATGCTATCATAACAGTATTGCAGGAACTCGCCTGTTTCCTGTACAACTGTACGGTTTGATAGCATAAGAAATCCAGATCCATTTCTGATCCCATATATCATATAGCTCGATGTGTATGTGCGCTTGCAAGGTACTTCCATTTTACTAATAGTAGTAATATCTCTTTCTCTAATTCATTTGTTCATATGTGTTAAACATAAAATGCAGAATCAGGATTTTGACTGAAATACTGTTTTATAAAAAACCTCTGTGTGTGAGGGTAGATGTGGGTGTACAGTATAACTGCAGGATTTCATGTTAATCTTGATACAGTGTATATCACATAGCTGTGTCTGTTGAAAGCAACATGAGCATGAACTCCTAACTTTTGCAATGACATTCTTTACGACTTTTTGAATTTCAACAGACAATTTTGTCTTATTCAGTTCTTTTGATGATGATGCTGATATCGATTATGGGTTTATACTCATCATCGGACATTTTGCCTTTGCATGATTTTAGTCCAGTAGACGAGGAGTGACACTTTCAAATACAGACCAGTGCCAATATGTAGGCTTAATTTATGCAAGCTTGCAAGTACTAAAAGTATAGACAGGTTGTCTTTAATCATGTCCATTACTGGGAAAGTACCTGAATTAAATCCATTGGTTTTTGGAGGAGAAGATATCACCTAATCAATGACCTTCACTAGAGAAACTGTGCCTCGATCTCCCTAAACAAAATTTAGAAAAAAACTCAACCAAAAATAAACTCATAAATTTTTGTTTGTTCGTTTATTTGTTTTACCTGACTTCTAAGAAAGCATTTGTATACTTGTAAATAAGCAACCAGGGGACAGATGACTTTTAGAGGGCAATTGTCCTTCAACAGTTTATTGGTTTACAAGCCCACCACATTATATTTACCATAAACATTTTTTGAAGAGGCATGTCTATCAAGAACCACTACTACCAATACATATTTGGGCATTTCCACGGTAATAGGGTACTTCTGTGTGTGAAAGAATAAAGCGCTTACAGAAAAATTAAATAAATATCCTGTGGCTTTCTGTGTTTTTATTTTCATTGTTGATGGTATAAAGAAATAAAAAAGACAATTCCATGCACTAATAATGTCATTTGGTTGTGTTGTCCTCTTTTCTTTAATGATTATTATTAAAAATTCCAAAGTACAATCAGTAAATGTTGAGTGGTGTGATTTTGAGGGTGATGCAAATAAAAATTCTAAAAAGAAATTGATGTTTCATGTTTTGAAAAGAGATTTTGATGCGGGTGGATTACGGCATTGATCATAGTTACGGCGATTAAGCTTTAAAGAGGGAGAGTGAGAGAGTTGAAAATTACATTGGCTGAATGAGAGATTCTGTCCACCTGTGTTACGTACGTTCAGAGTGAATTTTCCCACAATTATTAGTTGTGTCACCCAACAGTTTTATGTGCTTTGCAACTCTTTTGATGAAGGTTGAAATGTAGACCAAGAAAAAAATCGTCAAAATAAACGCAAATAGAGATAAAATCTATTCAAAATTTGGAGTGCAATATTCGGTCCAACTCACGAACGTACGTAACAACTAAAAAACCGGACCGTGGCGTCCGCGAATATGACGCATGGATAATCCACGTATCAGTCAAGTGAACCAAGGCACTGCAACGTTTGATTGTACTTGCAATCCATGCGCTGACTTCTACAATCGCGGGGCCGTGTAGCTCTATATAACTTCTGTCCAGTTTGTGCGTACGTTCACGGTTGCTGGTAGTTAGAACGACACGTACGCACGTATGACAGAACATGTTTTCTGTCCTATTTACGTACGTGTCGGACGTGAGCAGCAGACGACATCCGATCGTAATTAGATTAGGCTTTGAAAATCGTGGAATGGTACGTATTTGTTATTCAAAATCTTTTTGAAATACAGTAAAAGATCATAATATGTTTCCGAAAATGAGTCATGTGTAACTTTAGTGGTGTACGATTATATTTTCCTCTTCTGGTCTGCTAGTGCTAAATTTTAACGTGTAGTGATATTATTACATTACAGTCCCATATGTAGCTTTTCATGTATGCAACACTGGTAACTCTCGCCGATCTCGCATTTTCAATAGGTGCAACCGCAACCCAATTTAGCTCACGCAAAAAAAAGCAACTGCAGTTGCCTAAATCAGGAAAAACAAAAAAACAAATTTATACTTACCAACAGCTTGCTTGATTACTTAATGTTGGTTATCTTCAATAAATTGTGTTTTCTTCAAAAGGTCGCATTAAAAAAAAAAATTATTTTACTTTTCAATGGATGACATTTTATACACAAGAATTATTTCATTATTGAGCCTACACTAAATTATACAAAATATTGCATCTACATTACCTGAGTCATATCATTGCATTGATATTTTACAATCCTTCTGTTAATCATTTAATGCCTTCATGTTTCAAAACCAGGAAATATCTATCTGTTTGGAGTGAAAATGTGCATGATTACTATTAACGTGAGAAAATCTTAACAAGTCAAAAAAGAAAAAAAAATACAAATACATTTAAATTTGAATTAGCACAATGGATTTTAAACTCATGATTTTTTTCATCTTTAATTCTTTTGATTTCAGGTGAAAGATGTTGTGGGAGAAGATCTTGTCATCAAGTACATGGCCGAGTCGGAGTCTCATCCGGGGCTATTTATATGGCCAGCACGTGAGGATGTGTCTCGGGAATGTAGAAAACAGATAGTGAAGAAAATGCCTAACCCTGTCCTTCGGGAAGACATCAGCAGCACTAGATTACAATTTTTCACCTTTGCAGAACTCTCCCCAGAATCATGACTTGTTCCATACAATTTATGAATGTCTTATTACTCATAGATTGGTTAATAATGAATCGAGTCATTCCAACTTCTTCAGAGAACTTGTGTAAAGTCCAGCACACCCGATATCGTCCCAAACCATCGGTTTTAAAATCCTTACAATATTCTCTGACTCTCGTGTAAGAGGAAAACCTAGAACTGCGTGTATTGATGTTAAAAAGGAGACATGATTAAATGGCTGGATCGTGCTAATTTATTGTTCTCACGTTGTACTTCAGTAAGGTTTTAATCACCTCAATAGACTTGTGTGTTATGAAAACAAATAAAATTCATGGAAAATTGGCACAAAGACACAATTATTTACTGAAAATATTTAATGAATGCTCAATTGAATTGATGCATTATAATATGCAAAATAACCCATTGAGTATGCAGTGTCAAATCTTTTTTGAATTTCAGATCTGAATTACATCAAAATGATTGTTATAAATACATGTATTTGATTTGAACTTACTTGAAATGAATGATCATAATTTTGAGCAAAAATAGAATTAAATAGAGCATTTATGAAAAATTAAGAAATATAAAAGGTAAATATCATACACATTGTAGTTAGCAGATAAAAGAACTCTAGAATAAAAGCATACAAATCATGTATAGACAATTTGTAATTAACGACATGTTTGTGAAATATCAATGAATAGTGTTTGCCTTTTATTCTATATTGTGTCAACTACTTTCCCAGTCTTGATGGGAATTGATTACAAGCTAATGCTTACATGTAGTGAAATGCATGCTCAATATTATTGTTTAACAGTCTGTTATTATTGGGCTCTGTGTCCGAGACACATTTTGGCTACTGACTATTAAAGACATCACCTAGACTACTTTTAAATTTGTATATAAGGTTTTGTGAAATTTCAATTTCAATGAAATGATTAGTGTTTGCCTTTTATTCTATATTGTGCCAACTACTTTCCATGTGACTATAGTTACTATCTTATCATTTTTAAATTTGAATTTGCAATTCAGGTGTTCATAATTTTATAAATTTATATAAATGGTTCATCCATGGACAATTTAAGTTGTACACTGAAGTTTGTTGCTTGCTTTTGCAGTTGGTCAAAAGATTAACAGGGGCGGATCTAGCTTTTTGCTAAGGGGGGGGTTTGACCAAAATAATGACGATGCGGAGCATCGTCCACGAGCCGCGAAGCGGCGAACCGATTTTTTTTGGGGGTGTTTATTTGAACCCCGTAAGTGATGTTTTCCTGGCATCTATTAACACAATGGAGACCATAAAAAGCAGTGCATGATAACGTCTTTTTAAATCAAGTAACAGTTTAATACATAGTTATATCCAGAGTTATCATGTGTTTGGTTAAGTTACCAGATGAGTTTGAATATCTTCTCACAATATTTGCACTTGAAAGGGTTTCTCTCCAGCGTGCGTTCTTTTTTCTTTCTTTTTTTCTTTTTTTTTCCTTTTTTTTTTTTTTTTTTTTTTTTGGGCTGCCCAAGGGGGGGGTTGCAACCCCCCCAACCCCCCCCCTGGATCCGCCACTGATTAATGAGAGGTGAGATAAGATTTCAAAACTATCAATTAATCTATTTTACAGATTTACAAACCGTATATCAGTTGGCAAATTCATTGATTTCATTATACTTAATAATTAAAGACCATTCACATTTCACTTATTCTCCATAAATCTGCAGCTTTTGAAGTTCTGATACGGAACACATGTAACATTGGCCAGGCAGTGATTTGAAACAAAATGAATTTACAATGACCTAAACACAAAACAATTTAAAATGATCAATAATTATTCAATACAATGAAACATTTTAACCTATGCAACGCTTATGAATATATTGATTATGAAATATGTGTCCCAAAACAGAATTCAAACAAACGTTTAGATGCCTGTTCTGTCCAACCGTTACATACGTTCCCTATTCTTATTAATTGGTTCCAACATGCATCAACAATTATAACTTCTAGATTTTATTTTATCCTGGAATATATGAACATAGCATCAACATCCAGTACACAGTGACACCAAATTAATAGAGTACGCACCATTAAAACATGTGTGAAAGATTTATTCATTCAATAATACATGATACATTGCAAACATTCCTTAAATATTTGTTTTTCTGATTCACAAAAAAAGCTATAAAAAAAATTAAAAAAAGAAGCAAAATCTGAGATGATTGTTAAATTGATGTTTTATTGATACTTAACTCACATGAATGAACATTGCATTTATATATTGAGCAAATAATAAATCAGAGGTAATTTAAGTTACAAATTTCTGTCCAATGTTACATACGTTCCCCCCAATACATGTCCTACTTTACGACCTCTGCAAAGTTAACATGAAATCACACTTATCTTTTCCCTCATAAAAATATAGAATATAGATATTGGACAAGCAAAGGGAGAAATTTGATTGCTCTAGGGGTGAAAACAATTTTGACCATATTTACATCACAGAAGTACCCACTTAACATGGAAATGCCCATTTCTAAGGCCATTTGTCTCTGTCAAGGGCACGAGGCGTGGCAACGTTTGCTGTTTTGCTGTTATGGCAAATTTACTCCATCTCCAATACAGAACCACCATTAAATGGGATGATATCCGCAGAGAGCCAGAAGGGCATTAGGTCATAGACTCACACAGAGTTAATGCTCTTCTGGTTCCTACCTGATGACATGTTCTCACAATGGGACTTGCAACTGTCCTAGATCCAAATAGTCACATGTTTGACATTCATACTGATACTATTAAAGTAATGAAGCACAAGAATGAGCTGTTCCATTGAGAACCATATCCCGGATGAACCCATCCTGCTGAATGTCTTATTCCAATGTGACTTGTGACCTTTTAAGATGCATAGGGTCACATGTGTGATCCTCTAGACATCCAGATAGATGGTTTGTCCTATCTCAGTGTGACATAGGAATGTTATTTACGAGCCTAAACATTTATGTTTGGATTCTCTACCCTCCCAACCGCAGGCTCTTGCGTGACATTGAAAATGAAAAACGCAAGTGGGCAATAGCTTTTTGGGAAATATTTATTTGATACTCTTCTTTCCCCCTAATGAGACCCCAAGGGGTGCAGAAAATAGCATCTGTAGAACAAAAGTACAGAAGATGATGTAGTGATACCCCCTTCTCAATATCCTCCTACCCTTCCTTGTCCTTCTAGCAGATTGAGTTACACCTACAGATTTTCATAATAGTCAAAATGGGCATTAGACAAACTGGGAATTAGACTGACTGGAAATTAGACTTAATGAGCAATAAACCTAATTTAGTAGACTTATTTCAGATTGGACTAAATGTATATTAGCCTAAATGGTCATTAGACCAAATTATAAGAAGACAAAATGATTATTAGACCATGTGAATAGTAGAAGGGCTAGGTGTAGACCATATGGGAATAGACTGATTGAGTAGTAGATGAACTGCTTAGTAGTAGACCAAACGTCAATAAACCCCTCAGAGAGAGATTATTTGATGTATGAGGCAAAGTAAACACATTGACATTTTTCTATGTTGTTTAATGCTGCATTGAAAACATTGCCTGCTTATCCTGCTTATAGTATCCTACAGTAGAAGGTAAGTAATCTAGAGGGATGATTTCATTATAAACATGGCCTATTTTATTGAGCATTTCAGGGTTTATGACATGATGATGAATGGGGATTGTAGCTTCTGTTTGCTTTGACAATCTTTTACATGCGTAAAAGTGATAAAATATAAACCTTGCTGGGGGATCACCGTAACCCTTGGTAAAAACCTTCTAGGATTCAGGCATCCATGTAGGTGGGTGGGACCACATGTAAGGAGTTGCTTTAAAGTACAACATAAGAGAATTCACAAGTCTATAAAATCCCATGACTATTGATCCTCATCGTCACCATAGGTTTACTGCAGGACCCACCAAGCTCCAGTAATTAAGCCTATCTATCAACAATGGCTTTTTTGATACAAATGAGAGAAAAAATATTGAATTTACTAAAATGCACAGTTGTTTGTTTTTGTGGGAAGTGTACCCTGATTTTTTTCAACATTCAAATAAATTGTTTCCTTCAGACCGGAGATTGAATACTTAGGAGAAGCTTTTTAGAGGATTAGGAGATGGGTGGGGGGGGGGGGGGGGGGAGGGGAGGGGTAGGGGTAGGGACACCTTATTTGGCCTTTCAGAAGTTTAGTGTTTTATGCTCTCATTGGGGAGATCGAACTCACACTTTTCCTTGTTCACTCGAAATTCCAAAATTCAATCCTTCCCACTGATAATTTGTAACCATAGAAACTCCCAAGTCGTACATAATCCGATCACTGTCAGGGGAGACTCGTTGAAAAGTGACATTACTTGTTACTAATCTCAGATTAGGTCCCCTTCAAGAAAAGCATGCAAGGTCTCAACGCGACATAGAATAGCATGTACATTCTGACAGTCTGAGTTCTTTAGGGTGAAGAAAATCTATTTATAACTGACAATGTTTTACAAGTGAGCAGGTGCCTAGATAATTACATTGAAATACTTTCATGTCAGGTTTAAGGCTGAAAATCATGACATTTCCTTGCCTCTCTACCTCCTGTTTCTTAATTAGATGTCGAGACATCCAGGAATAGTCCAACATGACAACTTACAAGTCCGAGGGCATTCGATCCTTTCATATGTGAAGTGCCAAACTCAAAGCAAGGCTAATCTATTTCTCCAAACAATCAACTTTTCTTCAAGTAGCAATCTAAATATATTGAAAGGCTGAAGTAGGGTGATAATGACATTTTGTTAATAACAAGCAAAAGAATGCAAGGTGCTCTGATACATTGATTAAGCACTCACCTTGGCATCAGGTTGGGCTTACTCATGTTCTAATCTTTGAAAATCACGCAGCTTTCAAACATTACTCATGTTTCATCTTCTAAGAGCCCCTGAATTACATGCTCTAATCATGATATACAACCCCTGTCTAGTTCCCTCTGGACAATATACAGTTCTTAATAGTCACATGCCAACGATGGGGTTTCTACATCTGTTAATAAAAAAAAACTGTAAGTAAAGTCATTTTAAGGGGGTCTATTACAACAACTTAGCCCCCAAAGAATATTATAAAAGGCATTTTCATATAAAAGGCATTTTCAATATCCTTTTATATTACCTATAGGAAATATGTTCAGATTACGTAATGTGCCATTATCATGTTTGGACATTTCAATAGGTGATGCACAAGGCTATGGAAATTACCTTTGGTTGATTCTTGTAAAAGTCTTTGCGATCATCAAATCAAGGTTTAGACTCAGACTTAAGTACCTGTAAACATCTTTTTGTTGTGCTGAGAAGCAATCAACCGCACTTCACTTCACTCCAATGAACGTCCATTTCCACTGCGTCTTCAAGCCTGGGAGAGAAAATCCATCAAGTGTTTATCCACTTCCAACCATTCTAAAATAGATCTCGATCCTTAGCGACTTTGAAAAAGGTTTTTTTTATTGATGAAGCACGATCAATGATACACCTTTGATAGTCTTCTGGGGCATGCTGACGCACTTGCCACCCCCACACCAAGCTCCTGAGTCCTATCTCTTGGCTTGGAGCTAATGAAGTCATCTAGCATTAACAGATAAGTGGGTGAGGACTATGCCTTTCTGCCCAGATAACGTTTCAGAGACCCTCCGAAGCAACATTTCTTCGTCTATATATAGTGAGAGTGTGTGATCCGCAATTACAGGTTCTGAACTTTGCATTTGAAAAGTCTCAATTTTGTTTACTTGATCTTGTGGTTTTAGCATGATTACAGGCTGTCAAGTCCGTAAGGAGATGTGGCTTTGGAATCAGAAGTTGGTAATTCAAATCTTCGAGACCTGCTGCAAATGCTGATAAATACTCATCAAGAACAAGCATAAAGTGGTTGGTTTCATTTGCAAAGTTTTAATGTTAATTGAATTGATGTAATTTGTAACGCAAATTCTGTTTCCTTTATTTTCAACTATTTTCCTTCTAAACTGCTTTAAGAGGCAATTTGCAATTTGCGGTATAGAAATATCTTATTATTTATTTATTTATTTATTAATAATATTATTCATACAAATTAGCAGTCCAATATGAGTGTTATTGTCAGTACGTTGTAAAAGTTATGAAATGGCCAAATGAAAAATCTAACCAGGTGTAATATCAAACATCTGCGGAGAACCAGAAGGTTCTTAATACATAGGCCTATATACTTTGATACAGAGTTAATGCATTATGGCTCCCATGGGCCATAGTTATGTACAATGTTGTAGGCCTATATCTATAGGGTAGTGAAAGGGATATTGTAAGCTTATTAAATTCAATTATTAAATATTTGACACTTCATTGACTGATGCAAAACAATTTTCTGTTGAACATATTTCAAGATATAGCTTCAAGAGAGCTGAAGTTGTTGATTCAAATTGTCATTAGATGGTTGCTTTCATTTTGCCAAACTTTTAAAAATGACTTCTGGAAGATTTGTGCAGATGAATCTTGACAGTCTACTTCAAGACTGTCATTGTCAGTAACCCAACCTTACGTCTCAATACAGTCTGGTCTCCTACTGGTCCAACTTGAACATGAAGTTTATACAAGGACGTCCAAATAAGAGAAGTAGAATGAAAGCATGTCAAGAAGGTTAATAGCATTATTCGTTGCTATGTACCAAAATATCAAACAGTTGCCTTCTTTTGTCTTTTAAAATTCCAGAGGATGATGTGAAGTGTAAGAAAACACTGAAAAGTCTGAAAGATATATTGAAAATACAGTTCAGTTTCCAAAGTTATTTCTTTTTTTAGAGCGGTCATTGCGAGTGTCTTTAGAGGGTCAAATTTTTGAAGAATGCAGACTTACATATTGTCCACTGTGACACTTTTTGCACAGGATTATATTTAAGGGAAGAAATCACTCTTGGAATCTCCTGAAAAGCCTTTCAAGGATCTGAGATGTTGATTAAAAATTGCTAAAAAAGCTGGCTATAAACATTAATTGCCATATATATGCAATATAAAGAAATATTTCATATTTCATAATGAATTGTTATTCTCATGCAATTAATTGCAATTATTATTTGTTCGTTGTCATAATTAGATGGAAGTGTCACTGTAATTAATTTTGCCAAGCAATCATGGTGTGAGATGAAATGGTCTGAATGAAATTGAAAAGTCTCATTGGTTGGGTTATCATAAAGCTTCTCATAAGACTGCATTGAGTAGAGTCAACCAAAGTACAATTCAGAGGGCAAATAACAAATGTGAAACTGATTCTCCAAAGGGACCTCTGATTATAAGGAAATGGTTATTGAAAGTTCTTCAGCTGTGACTTGAATTTATTTCATTTGCACATTTTCTGTTCTCTGTCCTTTGGATACAGAGAATAAGATAAATTGACAATCAAAACATAATGTTCACAGGGGCCATACTGGGAAAACAACCAAAACATTGGGTGGCCATTTACTGCAAAGTGGCGAGATGCTTGAGGTGTTTGTGTTTTCATTGGGAGGTGAAAATGAAATAGATAGATATAGAGTGAAAGAATGGGAAGAATAAAAAAATAATGTCACTGTCTTGTCGGAGTCAGACAGTTGTAAGATCAAAAACCTGTGATTTTAATTTTGCGATTCGTTAAAGACTGACATTTTTACTGTTGTGAAGTGCAAATTTTGTCAGTGTTGGACATATTTCAAATAGCTATTAGCAAAAGTTTCATGCATAAGATAAAGGAGGGAGGAGGAAAGAGGAAGAGAGGAAGCAAACTGGGGCAAAGAGAGGGTTAGAGAGAAGTGGAGTAAGGAGGAAAGGAGAGAGGAAGGAGGAAGGGAGAGAAGGGAAATAGTGTTCTTCCAAGTGTCCTTAATCAAAAATATATCAAAACGAAGTGTTCAATGATACAAACAATAAGCACATTTGAAATATCTACATGATTTCTCAAATCGACTCCTACTGAGTCACGTCTGGGTTTCCACCTTAGCATGTTTATTGAAGCGGTTTGGTGAGTGTAACACACAGAATTGTATACATTCCACCCACCATCAAGTTTCCGTTCAGCAGGTGTCAATTTGATGCACAGTGTAGTTCTAGTTTTGATAACAAAAGTGGGATTTTGAGAGAAAAAAGTGGTGTAGGAAGTTAAAAGATCAAACCGATGTAGGAACATAATCATGAAGAAACATGGGAGGGGGTGGAGTGGGAGAGAGAAGGAGATGTAAGGAGAGAGAGAGAGAGAGAGAGAGAGAGAGAGGTAAAGAAAAATGTTATGATATTTTAGAGAGAGAGAGGGTCATTATAGACCAAAAGAGAAGGGAGAGAGTTAAAATGGAAGTGAGAGAAAAATGCCAAAAGGATCATATTTGTGCAATGTGCACACAGTCTCTATTTGTATTTCAAGTAAATGCTCGACCAGAAAAAATACAGAAAACCCCTCAATCTGGAAATTCCGGATATAAATAAGTGAGGAAAAAGGAAAAACTTGGAACTTGAGTACAAAATATATCATATTTTCAGTTGACCACACACAACTCTGAAATTTAGCAGTTTTGCTATCCAACCATCATCCCAGGTTTTTGTTTGTCATAAATAATCAAAAGAATGGCTTTTTTATTGTTGTTTTTTGGGTGCATTCAGCAGTCAGGGTTAGATGGTTCTTATGTTAAAAGGACTTAACCTAAATACAGGCACTTTTTTCCTTCTTTCTACCCAGCTATTATTTAGGTATTGTGTTTAATGAAAATGGACCAGCTCACTCAAGTATAAAAGGAGTAAACTTATGAAAAACATTCTGGTCTATTTCGCTTGCGGTTCCTACACCATGGATAATCTATGTATGTTAATGATGTAAAATTGTCTGAAACTTACAGCAACTGTTCTTGACATTTTGAGCAAATTATGAGTTCACAACATATTTACTGTTTCATTTCAATAAATGTCTTTGAAATCATGTCAAAATCCATTCAAATTCTCTCCATTTCTCATTTCTTACAGATAAAAAGACCCTAAGACCCCGTTCTCACTCACTTTGAAAGTGGTCTTAGTTAGACCGCTCCAGAGGAACGGGTCTTGAGGAACGGTTTGCGAGCGTTCACACTCCGAGCAGTTTTTTATGGCTCAAACCGCTCCACGAGTCAAAGTGGTCTTGTTGCTATGGCAGCTCAGGTCAGCGGGTCAATTTTTTGGCGCGCGAAATACAAACCGTATGTACCGTACTACATGTTTCGCACCGAAGGTCACTAGCTCACTTCCGTTCAAAGTACGCTTCCGTTCACATTGCACGTTAGAGCGCTCCAAACCGCTCTTAATAAGACCCGCTCCTCAAGACCACCTCGGAAGGTGGTCTTCTGGAGCGGTCCAGAAGTCCACTTCCTGGACCACTTTGACCGTTCTCCCTCACCTAAGAACCGCTCCTGAGGAACGGGTCTTAGTTAGAGCGCTCCAGAGAAGTGAGTGAGAACGGGGTCTAAAATTCATAAAATCAACAAAGTATTCTGATGTAAATTTGATTCATAACACATGTATGATTCATACACTCTTCCTTGATCCAATGGAAATATGGAAGAAATCTGACAAATCCTCTGTTGAGAGCCAGAAGGATGTTAACTCTGTGTTAAAACTCTAGGACTTAACGCCTTTCTGGCTGTAGACAGACAACATATAATGATTGAATTGCAAATATCCATGCTCAGCTAGCAACATGACAAGGTCAATTGTAGGTGATCTTGAGAGGTGTCGAAAGGAAGCATTTCCCCCTCATCTCAAAGAGCCGCTTACAGAGAGAGAAAGGGAGAGAGAGAGAGAGAGAGAGAGAGGGATAGAGAGAGAGGGATAGAGAGAGAGAGAGAGAGGCAGAGTCTGAGAGAGAGAGAGAGCTCTTCCTTTTAGATTTGGTAGGAAATATCAGTCTGTATTCCAATTACAAGAACATCATATGTTTGTGAGATATACGGTATATGAACATAATCATTGATTGTTATCATAAATCAGGATAATTTGTTGAATTTCGGGGTCATGCTACTTTGCCGATCTACATGTATTTCCTCTGTGGCCGCTGTGAAAGTTTGGCAATTAAGAAATTGGGTACTTCAGTCGGACAAGTTGAGAAAAATATTGGTACAAGCAATTTGATTTCGATCAGAATACTCTATGCATAAAAGTTGTGATTTTATGAAATTTTCTTGAATCATGACAAGTTTTAATCTTTTTTTTTTTTTTTTTTTTTTTTTTTTTTTAAAAATGCTTTTATTGTAACAAGAACAGAAATTACCTGTCGTACCAAGCATCAACTCTGATGTTCCCTCATTTTTTTTTTTTAATTGTTCTATATTTGACATGAAGGATCAAAATATAAAGACTTTGTATTCATTTGCCTCAACATGGGAAAGGCTATAATAAACTTCTGTAACAGTATTTTGATCACACTTTCCTCCTAAAAATACACATCTACAAGTTTTAATCTTGCCAATATGACCTTACTTTTACTCATTTTGAAGTAACCATTGATTATCATCCAATGGAATCATTCGTGTCGATATATTATATGATTTGGTTTATTTTCTTCTGCATTCCATATAAATATAAACCATTTTTAGTAACATAAAAAAACATTAAATACTCACAGGTACTTCCTTACAATGAATCATAAACAAGCAAATATACATAACAATTATTACAAAATTAAACCAAAAAAAAGATGATAAATTGTCAAAGTATCATATTTCAACACTTTATGAAATTATTTGCGGAAGAAATAGGATGAGAGCTTGAATGGCGGGTAGGGGGGGGGGGGGGGGGGGTGGCAAAGATATGTAACAATTGTATAACTTTGTTGCTGGTCATTAGCAAGATTGGGTATGATATATTGTCTGCTGAGAGCTAGAAGGGCGTTAATTCATATGCTTTTAACATAGAGTTAAAGAGAAGGTTGAGTTCTGGGAAGAGGTGAAAAATAATTTGTGAGCATTACTCATTCTTATTATGCAAGTGTGGAAGAACATCAGTTAAGACATGTTCCCTGAAAATCATGGCTCTTCAAATGCCTTCATATTCTAAATATGCATGTAACATCGTAAACATCGGGGGCCGGCTTTTTACGCCACGTGTTCGTGTAGTCCCATATACATCTTTCTGTGCAAGTGTTTGTAACTTTACCAAGACTTGGCCAAATTTCTTATCATTTTGATGATTCCAGAACCTTGCAATACACACAATTCTTATATGCTAGATGATCAACCTTTTCTGGTCGGTTCCACACCGTTTCTTTCACAATGCAATCGCATGACCAGAACTCAACTTCATCTTTAAAGCCCTTTTGGTTCTCATTAACAGACTACATGTGCACAAATTTGTCTCTTAAATTATAGTTCACTGTAAATGGGGTTACAAAGTGCTACTAAATAGCACGAGAATGCAAGGAAACGTCTTCACTACAAACACTTTCATGACACATTTTTCCTTTTCCTGACTGACTCTTTGTCTGGGAGAGGTGTGTCATGAAGGTGAAGGCCAAGGTGAAAGGATCCCATAGGATTTATGCTGGAAGGGATTAGGATTAGATTAAAGGAATGAGAATTGGATTAAAGGGACCAACGCTTTCCTAAAAATCCAGATAACTATATTTGAGAGTCTTAAATTGAACGACCTGTGCAGGAAACGTTATTAAAACAATAAATAATTTTAATATAGTGCTTTTAATTTAGTTATTTCAAGAAATGGATGCTGAGGCAATTTCAGTAACCTATCGTATTGCTTATCATGTTTTGATTTAATAATATGTCTTTGCAATGTTCACCCATTTCAAAAGGTATGCACAAGACTATTTATGTTGAAAATATTTGCAATATTGTTTCAAAATCAATACAAGTGCACATATTACATTCCACTGGGGAGCAAAATGCAAAAGTTAACTTTAATAATGTTTGCTAATGTATTAATAATGTGATTAATGTTGTATTGAGTAAACTTTAAAATATTATTCATGAACTTTGGTCATATTTCCACTTGTCACCGTGCAGATACAGTTTACACAACATCTGTTTAGAATCAGAAGGGTACTAATGATGCATGATAAAATTATACACAGATTTAACCTTAACGCCCTTTTGGCTTTTGTGTATCATAATATATTATAGTTCATTTCTATCTATCATATTTATTCTTTCGGTTCAACCTGTTCACCTGTGGAAAGTATGTCATATTTACATTGAGCTTAATCTATTTATTAGTATACCCAACAAAATTATCAACAATCAAACTGGGCTGACAGACAGGCTATGGCTGGGGCCCAATAACCTTGATGGCTATACATACATTCATAAGAAATCTTTTAGGATTTTATGATTTGTTTCAATAGAAGGTGAGGGCTTACTGCATCTCAAGGAGTGGTTAGTATGTCAGAAATAAAACTGCTTTATTGGATAGTAAATTGATGTAAAAACAGGGATCTGATCATGCTCATAAATGACAATGACTATTATCCTTGTCAAAGGATTGATTTATGGGGGAATGTGAAATAAAATGCAATTTCGGAATTGGAGGCTACTCTTTTTTCTTTGATTTTTTTAAAAAGGTGGTTCACAATGACAAAATGATTAATAGGGCTTGCACAAGGCCAGGGAGACTAGGCAAAGGCTAAATGTTGTGACTGAAGAATTGTTTCTCATATACACAAAAATATGAAAGTAGCTGGATTGCACACATTTTTGGAGAAAAAAAAATCTGCTTGAGGATACAAATTGGAAAGTTCAAAGTGAAGGTTATATATTGTAGTGTGAGTTAAGAGATAGACTTGCATTTTAAAACACTTTGGGATGAATACTATATTTGTCATTTGTATCCACATGTTTGATTGCAATGTCCTCGATACTTTTGATAGATTGAGCCTCTCAAATGTTGAAAAGTGTATTTTTATTACAATTGAATGCTAGGCTTACATATACAAATGTAAGTAGGCAAGAAGTACAAATCAAAGGAAATCTCTCCTTCTTGCTTCTGACTTCTGAATGTCCGGATCCCAAGCGTTCCGGCCAATCTCCAGAGCTTTAGGGGAACTGTGATTTAGATTGCAAGTTGATAAGATGTTACAAATGATACAGTTCTGGTCATAACTGACGTCTCCATTTGCCATTTCTACCCTATGACATTCGCAGGAGGCGGCAGATGAAACGGACAATTTCACCCTCGTGAACGGAGAGGCAGACGTTTTGAATCATCTGTAATTATTGGACATGATAAATAGATGTTTCTTGGGGAGATGGGAGAAAGTTGATGGAAAGGGAGGGAGGGAGAGAGAGAGAGAGAGAGAGAGAGAGGGGGAGGGCAGGAGCTAGAGAGGAAGAAAGTGGATGGGAGATTGATAGAAGCAGTCATTAGAGTTTGATGAAAGAAATTGAAAAATTGAAAAATTGAATAATTATGCTCTTGAGAATAAGGTCAAATCTATATTATCCACAACTACAAGTAGATGCTTTTAAGAAGATGGTATTTCTTTCTGATAAGCCTTAGATTTGTATTATAAGCCCTAGAAGTTTGTCCTTTTCAGCAGCCTTGCATTCTTGATTGTGATATGCAAGTAGCTTTATGGAATTATGCATTCATTTCACATTTGAGTGATTTTGAAATAAAAACAAATTTGTTGACAACATGAAATTAAAGGAATATCTAACCTTGATTATAATTAGTTGAATCTAGAAAAGAATACACAATGTCTTTCTTTAATTTTTTTTGTTTGTATTGTTTTGTTTCAGATTGTACAGATAGGATAAACTTGTTGGGGGGGGGGGGGAGGATCTAGTACTGCTACTTTACATCTGTGACCACAAATGTTCTCATACATGCCTCTCATTCAATCCAACCAAAGTGACACATGCTATTGTTTGATAAAATATGAGCACCTTATGGTGTCATTTTTCTTCATAGTGACATTTCAATATTGGTTCCTTCCCCTGAACAGAATATGTTTGTTATTTCAATCTTTCCATTGTTGATGTTATTATTTTGTTTTCTTAAATGTAATTCAACCTCGTTGAGAAGTGCCATAGTGTCAAGTGCAGGTAACGGAGAACTGTCAGCACTAACATTTGCTCACCTTACAGTGTCACCCCAAGAATGTATAGTCCATCATTTTTATAGGTCAACATGAATGGTTATTGGAGACATGTGACAATGCCAGCCAGTTATACCTGAGATGTTTATGTGAATGATACGTGCACCGGGGCCAATGAAAAGTCAACTTGAATATCACACTCAATTAAATACAAGTCAACAACTTGTCAAGTTAGAATAAGTTCACTCTGTCGCAAACCCAGTCAAAACACCGGTCCTCTCATCTTTCGGGAATCCTTCTCCTTATTTTATCAGACAAAATCAAAATGTCTGGAACTCCAACAATTTTGTTTGGGTCGGTCGGCACTTTGTGGTTCATGAACCGTTCGCGAATCAGATTCGCCGCTCGATAGGATGGGCGACGAAAGCGACACCTCGAAAATACGATTGAAGCACTGCCCTTGAGTCGTCGCTACCGTTAGGTTTGTTCAGGATTTTGGAGGTGTGGGTTACAGTGTTTGGAAACTTTAACAGTCGCTGTGATGTAATTACTTTCCTTTGATGTCTGTGGTCACCTATTTTTCCGTCCGTCCTCGTGCGAGTGAGTGCGACTGTTTTGGTAGCTGCCGCCAAATGTGTCATTTGTTGATCAAACCTGGAAGAGAGAGCTAGGTTAGTTTGTACAAGCCAATGACGGGCCTATGTCTCTAGTGGAAGAAGCAAGATGAAAGTGGCGATGGAACACATGCTTCTACCTTTTGATTGTCCGCATTACAAGCCGACTTTCCCTGAAATTTGATCATTTGACAACATTTAAAAATACGACTACCATCTATGGTGCATCATCCTACATAGGAATGCTAATACTTGTCATCAAAGATAATTAAAGACATCTTACAATACATATTTTCCCTTTTCTGAATGGAAATTGTATGATCATGTTCAGATCCAATTACAGGTTTTTCTCCACATAAATAGCACTTTCTATATTAGCTAAATTTCATTAGGCTACCGATAATCAAAGAATTAGTTGGAAAGATTCACTTGATGCTCAGATATATATATTCATTCATTCAGTGCTAAGCTACACAAATATTTTTGTCTTCCATTTATGTACATAGGAAGTTGTTAAAGCCATGTTATAATTATTGTATTATATCTAGGGACAAAATTACTTCCGGATCTCCCTTTTTTTTATTTATTGGTCTTGTTCTTGAGTACAAACATCCATCTTATGTCGTTAACATTAACATTTCTAGGGATTGAGCAGCCTTCATGAACATTTAGAGTAAGGATTCCAAATATTCCTATGCAATTTGCGAAGATTTGTTCACAAATAGAAGTGAAGGTTGTCAATTAATGGCTTCTTCAAATTGAAGTCTTGTCACGTATTTAACTTTTTCACAAATAAGCTTCGTAGTAGGTAATGATGATGGAATGAGAGAGAGAGAGACTGCGGGGTATGTCAATCCGGACTGCCGGGATTCAAGGCTTTTTTTCCTTCAAACCTTAAAAGGGCCGGGGAGGGGGGCAGAATCCACACGACCCCCTATCTTTTGATACCAATTTTTTTTTTTTAAATTACCATTGTTTCTGACCTTTTAAATAGCAATCAAGGAAATCACATCTGGACTGTCAAGTAAAAGAAATTGACAAATAAAAATGTAGGCCTATATCTCATGGACTACGTTCATAACAATTAAATAGTTAAGCAGAAAATACTTTAAAAAGATTAAAGATATGTATATTGCCAGCTTGTCAAATTCCAGATTTTGTGAGAACAAGTTTTCCTGCAATATTCATAACGAATCACCCCAGAAAGTTCTAAATATAAGACATTTCTATTTAGTGACTCATGCCATACATGAAGATTAATATTTTCTCAGTGCCGTTTCAATTATTGGCCCCTTGATTAATTCTTTTCAAGATCACTTCATAATTCAAGATTGAGTTTGATAAAACAGGTTTCATGCATAATCACATTGCCTCATGTTAAAGTGACAGATCACAGAACTTCACATAGCTCTCTTCTAATACATTATTTTCTCTTATTTTTAAAAATAAATTTAATGTGAACATGGTGATGGAGAAAAATGAATAATATTCCAAGTGGAAACATTTTCAAACCCTTACTCATATAACAAGGCCATTTTTAATTACCAAAAGGCAGCATTAGAAATGTATGCAAGAAAAAAAAGTGAAACATTGACTCATAATGAAGAGGCAGAGCTCTCTACCACCACCCCCCCATTCCCCCACACACATTCTACTTTTAGTAAGTACTGCATCCTGCAGCCATTAATCCCCAGAGTCACTTCTTGAAATACTCAAATACTCACCATATTTTTTTTCTTCACTCGTCCATTTAGACTAATATTGCACAATCTGATTAACCTAGAATGTGAATTGATTTGATTTCATATATTAAAGCCACACTGCAGGTTTCATAAAAGTTTTGTTTGAACTCACTGCCAGCCTCTATTTAGATATTCTAATGGCACTGTGGCAACCCTCAAAGTGTTCTGAAGATCCTTTTCCTACTCTAACCTAAAGTGTCTTAGAGCCCCTTCCCACACCCTACCTCCAAACTATTTTGAAGCCCCTTCCCCCAAACTATTTTGAAGCCCCTTCCCCCAGAACCCTCCAAACTATTCTGAAGCCCCTTCCCCCAGAACCCTCCAAACTATTCTGAAGCCCTTTTCCCACCTAGCTCCCCAAAGTGTTCTAGGACCCCTCCCTCCAACCTACCCCCAGACCACCACATCTGGGCAAGATGCACAAATGTATAGTCTATAGTGGGAATGACTGATCTTTGCCTATCATACCAATGCATGAAGAGAGAATATGATATCTTATGTTTCATGATAATATTCTTAGCGAGAATAATACTCTTTCTTGATAGTGCATTAACCATCATCCAGTCTTAGAAAATGATTAAATTACATGCATATCTCTCTACAAATTGTAAATGAAAATACATGTAGCTACTTATTGCAGTCAGCTGTGCATGCCTCAAAACCTTTCAATTTTGTCTGAATGACATATACATGGCCATTCATTTCTGACATTTCGAAGCTGGAGTCAAGGGCAACTGGTTCCCTGCGAAAACAAAGTCATGATGCTGGTGACATTGTAACACCTCGTTGGTCCTTAACAAATATATACAGTCAATACTTCAGTTGAATAGGAAAGTAAATACAATTTGAGTAATCTTTCTTTTGCATTATTTACTTGGGGCTTCAGTCTTAGCAACCTTGATGCTTTGTGTCTTTTAAGGTTGACTTTTTATTTTCTCTTTCTTTCATTGTCTGCCTTTTTGGTTAAATCAGAGAAGGTATGGCAATTTGTTATCTTGCTGTGATTTTTGGTGATACATTATAGCTTCACTTTATTCCTGGAAAAGAGGTTTGCAAATGATGGTTTATGAATGTGTGATATTTAATAGCACTTGATAGTCTTTGAATAATAATAGGATTGATCTACTTTCAAAATAGAACCATAATGTTGTTTTACAATTTTTAATGCATGTCTGTAAATAACACTTTTAAATCGGTGTATACGCCATATTCACTGTATTGCAGTATTTCGTTTATTTGAAGCTGGAGCAAAATTAGTATTGCAGGACAGCCCAAATTTGATTTTTATTCTATTACATTGAAATGAGGTTTTTTGGCTTTGTTAACTTACTTGTATATGTCCCCAATGTTTCAGGCAGCGTGCTTTAGCCTATCACCATATATGATTCTACTTTAGTTGATCACTCTTGGTGTAGTTTAGAGAGAGTTCATAGGCATAGAAGATCAAATAGAACATGAAACATTCCTAGGTCATGTGGGACATCGTCAACAGGAAACCCTGCAATCTGGAATGCTGCTCATGTGTGGAAATAGCACACCACATTGGGGTAATCATCTTGTAGTAGGGAGAGCTTCACCCCCAACTAACCAACTTCAAAGCCACAAAGCCTTCTCAGCCTTATCTAGCAGTAGATACATTTTTAATATTGACCCCACACAAACCTCAAATTCTATATTTGGGGATTTTTACATTCCCCACCTGTGTGTTGACTCCTAACCTAAATGGTATTTGGACTAATGTATAAGAAATGGTACAAAAATCCATCGCGATTTGTTAAAAGGGGCTTTGAAAGAGATTCCTCTCAACCATTAGAATATTTCCAGAGACTATTGTAAAGATGGGTCGCGACAGCAATAACTGTCCTAGGTTTTCATACTACATCGTCAAGGTATCCACTCGATTACCTCCTTCACCCTTCATTTCACCACCCCTCCACCACTCCTCTCTACTTCTCCCTCCTCAAATTAACCCTCCATCACTATCAAGAACTGGGACAACACAAAAGAGACATCAGCCCTCTCATCAGATTCATCACTTTACTTCCAGTCTTCAACTAAAATATCCAAGATCATTTGTCAGAATTAACGTTGGCATCCATCAAGAGATACGCAGCTTCTTCCCTAAGCCTTTCCATCTAGGGTTACCCTTGCGCTCTCCATATTTACAATAAGGCCTTTTACCAACGTGCAACTTACGTCAAGAAGTTTGTGAGGTGTATACTCTAGTCTAATGTATTTTCAGATCTTCTATGCATATACCAGACTCTAGAGGATGTCTCGGTTTAAAATACTTATTAAATGAACTTAAGATGTACTTTAAGGTTGGGAGGGGGCAACAATGGCCAAGATGTATGTCTGTGACCTTTGGAAATGTTGAAGAGAACATTTAAAAGCCTCTTGATGTAGTTCACATGACTTTGGAGTTTGGAGGATAGCTTGTTGCTTGGAGTAACTGTAGGCACATTTGGTTTCAAAATTATTTTGTGAAGTCTCAAGTGCAACCACTGTGTTTATTACATGTTGTCCTTGAATGCAATCTGTTGATATCATAGCCTGATATAACTTTTGGGTTCAAGAGATTGGGAAAGGGTAATCTTCATCAGTGATAATGGCACTGTTGCATTGTGACACTGCATATCTCCCTTTGTGAAATATGTTACAGAGTTGGAGTACAGGTGATTAAGTTAAGTCAACTTTTGACATCAAAACACTGCATGTTGGGATTATATTACATCATCATATAGAAACAAAGAATTAGTATGATTGTATGAACATTATTGCAATGCATTACATTGCATGCACTGTAACATTTTGCAAAAGATTTGTTAAAATCATACCTAGATGGGATGAAGCATTTGTTTTCTACACAACTACCCACTGAATGTACAGTTCCTTTTCAAACTTCACAATGTTCAGCTGATTATGGACATTCTATGTCATTGCCAGATGTAGTTCAAATCTGGTAGCCATACCCTCAAGGCTATAAATCCACTCCTTGTTATTTATCTAAACTTGATAATGCATGGGTTTCATGCCCTTTTTACTCCTATATTGCACATATGCTTCTTGTTAAATTACTGACGGAGTTCAATGACCTCCTATTATACAGGTTACTCTCTGCTGTCCTCTGCATACTCATGCTATCATGTGAAACTTTGCTCTTCTTGAACTGTTGAAAAAAGATTTCATGAATTCTCAAAATAAATTTTCTTACTGCATAATTTAATTTTAATTTCATAATTTTAAGTAGAGAAAAATATGTTTTGATTGAATGGAATATATTCTTGGAACCTTTTCAATCTGCTGCCTAAAATAGGAGAAGAGAATTTTTTTTTTCATTGTCAAGTGCTTTAATGAGTTACTGGAAAAGCACTCTGTAATGACAGTTTTTATTTTAAGTACTTTGCTTACAGGAATCAAGCTTGTTAACCCTATCAGAATAAGACAATTTACTGGGGAAAAGGTTAAGTTACTTGTCAATCATTTTCAGATTTTGGTACAGAATTTTTGTTACAACATTTTTTGAGAGTTTGGTTATTTTTTAAGATGAAGGATTTAAAACTTCAATCTAATTTGTTTTCTTTCTCTCTCTCTCTTTTTATGACAGCATGGTCTGATCAGAACAAAAGATGAAGACTTCATGATCCAGCCCCTTCCTCAGCACTTGATACCGGCCGACCACGACTCACCTGTAGTACCACATGCAGTATACAGGCGTTCGGTAAACACATCAACAATAAAGTTTGCAGAGAAGAAGGGACATGACAGAGAAAGGCTCCGAGAACATCATTCCAATTCAACCAAACAGCACTATTGCGGGAGGAGAAAGAAATGTAAGTAAAATGATTTTTTTCCAGAGTTTAAATCCAATCTGTCTTCTACAACTGGTGGCGGAGTAAAGAGGTGAGGGGGCACAACCTGCCTGTACCTGTGCCTCTGCCTCCAATTAAACCTAAATGCGCATAATTTTAGATCACCAAGGAAATATGTGATATTTCTACCATTTTGCCATTGTTTTGGTTTTGTGCCCCCTTTAACAAAAATTAGACTTTACTTGAAGGTACCTGAAAAAAGTGTGCCTCTGTAAAGTCTTGGATGTGCCCCTGTTTGCAAACGTCCGTATATCATAAACAAAATATAAAGATAATATCTTGAAGATGTAAAAATAAAGAGTTCAAATGGAGTTTTAGTATTAGATGACTCGGGCTAGTCAGTGCTAGTGTGAGATGAAGTGCCTGACTGAATACGTCTCTCAGATTTTTATTCATTTGTTGGCTGTGGACAAGGGGATGAGTATCTGTTGTTTGTTAAATCACAAAATTGTAATCTTGATAATGATCAACAATCCAAGTTGGTCTTTCTGGCTCTCGAAAGAGTCGTTTTAAAGACAACCCTTCTTATTTCATGTATGTATCTGCTCCGTTAGTAGAGCACATCTCCTGTATGACCGTACAAAGGCGGCTGAATTACTAGAAATCATGGATAGCTTTGAAGAAGAAAAAAGAGTGCTCTTATACAGATGACTTCATCTACAGACTGCAGGTCTAGCTAGGGTCTGGACACTCGGTGTCATTTGAAAGGAATCGTATCCAAATCCTGAGCCTTGGTTGAACGGTCTGATACTCCCTACTAAGCACTTTACTGGTACCCGATTTTATGCCTGCTTTCTTGTCCCCTCCCATGAGAAAAGTTTTGTTTTAGACCCGATGAAAAGATGGGATTTATGATGAGAACCTTGTGGTTGTCATAGAAGAATGGTTTTAATTGGACCCCTTCATGGGGTATTGGACAATTATTTAATTTGAAAGAGGCTTGCCATGCATATTGACATTCAATTATGATTTGATTTGGAGTCTAGATATTGGTTTAAAAGACAGAAAAGATAAGTTCCGGTAATTTTTTGTTTTATAAAAAATTGTCCAAACCAATATGGATTCTTCTTTATTGAATGCTTCTAGTAGAGCCAAAGAGGATTACAATTTCAATAAGCTGTCTCTAACTTCAGACTATGATTTAGATACAAAACAAAAAGTTGTTTTTCATAAATAGTAATAACATTGCAGGAGGTATACAGACAGGGCTTATTTGTATTGAATTTTTGAATGTACAGTTACTTCATGTTGATTGCAATATTAAAAAAGATAGAGAAAGAAGAGGTACATGTATTTTTTTAAAACAAGATATATAGACTGTTTGCTGGTGGGATATTATCATTGTAATATAATTGAAATGTTGAAAAGATGATATGTACCAATCTTTTTTTCACATTTCATCAGTCACACTTAGTCAACTTGTTGTGGTATCGGCCATATAGCTAGACATGGACTCTGTCAAACTTGTGCACTTACATTTCATGCGTATGCTCTATCACGGTATTGTACTACTATTTTCTTATTGAATGAAGAGACACAATAGATAGTAGGAATAGTGAAGGCTAACTGGGGATGTGGTTTTAAACATAGACACGCTCTGTGAATCGGCTTGATAATATCTTCACATTCTTCACAGAGACAACACAGAGACAACAGAACAACAACAGGACTACCAAAGGGAGGGGAAGCACCTGTATTGCGGTCACGAACTGGGGGGGGGGGGGTGTACGCTTATTTGCTGATATCATGTTAAATGCTTTGTGTTTAAGTTGGAGAACATTGTATTTCTTAAGTCAGGTATATATGTGAAGAGATTTGTTAGGATCAAGATGGGAGGGTCTTCAGCATAGTTGGTACATCATGTGCAGCGAAGCCTTGGAAGTGAGAAGATTAGAACGTCGCCAAATCGTGATCCGATTTTAATGATGACTCTATACTGCGCTCACTTTAGAATTGGGATTTCTAAACCCTCATTATAACATCTTTATTTCAAGGTCCATGAGAGAGAGTACCTACTTAGACATGATTAGCCAGGTAATTCAACCTCAAAAGAGTAAACGGGAAGGATTTTATCGGTTATCAGGTTATGCGAATGAGCAGAATTAATTCATGTTCATTGGATGAAACAAGAGCTGTCTGGGAAGATTGATATCTCTAGACTATTTTACAGATTTAGGCTTCAGATTTTTGTAGAAACAAACTTTTTAGGTTTGTGAGACATTATTTGGGAAAAATGACATGAACAGCCTGAAAATGTGGCATTTGTATGAAAGCTTTACAGTTAGAAGAATGTGTAGCACTAAAATGAATGTTATGTAATCAGTGCCTTTTACATTGCTTGTTACACTATCGTTGTCAGTCACATCCATCCCATATCAAAATACAAGCTCGTTACAGGTGGCCTACAGCAGACTTTGTATGAGAAACCTAAGAAGTGACCACTGACCAAGACCATACTCTTTCCCCCTATGAATCAATCAACCAATTTTCCAAATCATTTCAGTTAATCCCCGCGTTCTTTGTCACATCCACAGATAGATCAGTGGCCAGATAACCAACAATCGGTCAAGTGGACTGACCCAATACGTTACACTTGCAAAGTTTATTATTTGTTAGAGAAAACTGACTTTACAATCTGGCTAATTTGAGTTGACCTCGTACTGTCTGTAAGCATGCATTCCCCGCCCATCGTTCAAACTGAACAGCTTTTGATAAACCTGTATGAAAGAATGCTTAAGTTATGATTATTGTACTTTGAGAAGAGACTCAACAAATTACTTTTAAAGACATATGGCTAAAATAATCTGATTTCATTCCTTGGTTACATCAATACATTCTCACTATACCGTGTGTCTCAAAAAAAACGTAACACTTTTGAAATGGTTGCCAAATTGAGCATATATAATTTTATGAAAAAATGTTGATATGTATGGAAAGCTAAAGGACCAACCTTTCATATGATATGAAAAAATTGAAAAAAAAATCATGCTTCGATGAACAGTGTTCACTTAAGTTAGAGGTATGAAAATGGGCCTGCGCAGGATTTTTCCTTCCAATTTTGGACAGGTAAGTTACTTTTAGCATACAAAATAAGTTTGATATGAGATATTCATGATCGATGGATTAAGAGTTAAAAGGATGTTTTGAATACCAGTCCTTTCTCTCTGTCATTTATCAATCCCCAAACACCACCCCTGCCACACACACACACACACACACACACCAACTTCCACTCCCATCTTATTGTATCATTGATCTGGTAGATGTGAACAGGATGAAGGAAGAATGGGAAAATGTTAAATTGAAATACCGTATTCAAAATCATAATTGACATTATGCAACCCACTCTCCTCCCCCCCACAACCTTTTCCCATCCCATCACCTACCCCTTGCCTTTTCTTTATCAGTTTTCTTCCGTAAGTTTGGTGGATCATCAATCACATTTTATTCAGGTTTTATGAATGACCCAAACATGTAATAGCTAAGTACATCATTCATTATGCATTGAAAATACCAGAATTCGAGGTATTCAAAATATCCTTTTGATTCAAAATATCCTTTTGATCCATCGATCATGAATATCTCATATCGACCTTATTTTGTAAGTTACAAGTAATTTACCTGTCCAAAATTGGAAGGAAAAATCCTGCGCAGGCCCATTTTCATACCTCTAACTTAAGTGAACACTGTCCATCGAAGCATGATTTTTTTTTAATTTTTTCATATCATATGAAAGGTTGGTCCTTTAGCTTTCCATACATATAGACATTTTTTCATAAAATTATATATGCTCAATTTGGCAACCATTTCAAAAGTGTTACGTTTTTTTTGAGACACACGGTATAGTCTGCTGAAATCAGTGGTAGATGTAGAACTACTCGGTCTCCAAGTATTTGAAGTTAACAAACTTTTCTTGTTTGTTCTCCAAGCACCCTATACAAAATGTGATTTCTTAGCTGCATATTTTGGCAAATTGATGACACAGACAGGCTATTGTATCAGTGACAGCACCTCAGTTTGAAAACAAGCAACTCTAATCATGACTTTTTTTTACTATGTTCAAAAGGAACACCTACAATCTCTCTCATGTCATATACCCATATTGTTACCTACCTGAAACCCTTTTAAATTGAATTCTATCCTTCCGGAGGTGTCCCAATGTGCGCCTTTAATACCCTCAGAAGGAGAAAAGCACAAGGAACATCTAAGTTGTTAATTTGTTTGACCTCAACGCGAGTCGTCATTCACCAAGACAATGGTGGCTACAGCAATTTTCTCTGCTATAAGTGTGTTGTATTGTGACAAGTATTTGTGTTCTCTATATACCTTTCTGACCTATCCTTCACGTTTGTAACGACTAAATGAGCAGTCTATCACTGCATATAGTCAAGCAGTGTCAGATTTAGGGTAACTAGCAACTTATCTGAAGCCTTGTAAATGGTAGAGCTGATGTAAAGGCAGATTCATTACATTTTTTGAGACCATTGTGGCATTTTGTGGTTGTCATGATCTAGCATTCTGATGTCTAGGTTTGTGATACTTAAGAATGATTTATCAAGACTTTTCTGATATGCCTATAAGTATAACAACATGCTGATGTTAATGGTTAAGATTGAACTTAAGCATTGGACAGAATGTGTCGGTTCATATTTTGTGTTCTTACAGCCACAATGGCATTATAAAGTCTGTGTTAAAGTATATGATAAGCATGATACATGGTATATGATAAGGCTCCAAACAGATTATTTGTCCTATTTTGAAGGTATATCAAAACAGCTTTTTAAAAAAAATAGGATAATAGGAGGCATTTGGTATTACAAGAAAATTAATCTTATTGTCTATTAACTTGTCATCTTCAGTAGATAACTTATTCAAGAACATAATAATCACATTTTTGCAAACATGGTTAACATAAACTTAAGTATAGGAGCTCAGAGAGACTCGGCTTAAATAATAATATTTTTATCCTCTTTTAACTTAGGTTTATTTCACATAGAAACTTTCATCGAATTCGTAAAACAACTAAGTTGATTGTGTGATCCACAGTCACTATCCACAATAGTGCCCTTGATTTTCCATCTGCAAGTAAAAAATTAGCTCACTGCTGATGCAATGAATGTAATTTAGGAATTCCATTTTTGTTTTAAGTTTATCATTTGTCAATTGTTGGTGACTTTAGACCTGATTACTACCTTTAAGGAGCCTGTTATTTTTGTTTGTGTTGATCTCCAAAATAACAATATATATCTGGATAAACGCAAACTACTATTTATCTATTCTGTCTATCTGTCACTGCCTTTTCACACTCCATTTCATTACAATTTTCTTTCGTTTTGACAACCTGAAGTGTGGTCAAAAGTTTATTCACTTGATAAATGACTACTTCAGCAGAATGATTGTGTGGAAACCTGTCAAAGGCATTTTCCTCTGGAAATCTTCTTAAGTTGGAGGAAACAATTATCCCCCATGGATTAATATTCATTCAGGGGGTTATACCTGAGAGAACAATTGTTTTAGAGGTTAGCAGCAGCTGCACGATTTAGAGTAAAACTGCATTTTTTCCTTTCCCCCTCGAGACATCATAAATAAATGAAAATTGTAATATTTGATGTATCCCCTGCGTAGTAGCACTTCCGCTAAAGACTTTCGTTTTTTATTTATCTATACGCAGTATGAATTTATTGCTACAGGTGTTTGAGTATGGTGTCCGTGAACTGTCTGTAGGATTATCAATCAAACCTGGGAACTTGTGATAAACTAGGATGATTGATAAAAATATATATCTTGCTTGTTTTAACTGTGAAATTGTATTTTTACACTTTCTTTTCAAAATAGCACTTGCAAACAACATCTGAAATGAAGTATGAGTGAAGAGTATTGATGAAAGTGTTGTTTTTGGCGAAAATTTATGTACGTCAACTTCATTGTCGTTGAACATTCGTGAGTATTCTGTATGGCAGCATTGACCATTGTTGATAAGGACTTTTTTAATATTGTCTGATATGTTTTGATTTCATGAATTTTGAGTTTCCTTGAATCCAGGATCCCTGGTTATGTGTCCTTTCAATTCTTTTTTGCTTGTATGCCTATTCTACTAATCTTTAGTCTGAATTCACGTTTCTCATTAAGAAGAAAACCCAAATTCTAGAAAGTCACTTTGAGTACACCAGAAAGAGACCCATGGGAGCACCCCATGTTCCTGGTTTTGAGCTGGGAGGAAGTGATTCTGGTTGGCGGCTTCTACAAACTTAGCTTACAGAGGTTTAAAAAACCTCAAAATCTATCCCGTTTGTGGTCATTTATTGAAGTTATTCAAATTAACCAAGAAATCTACAGTGTCTTGGGAATAATTTGGTGTTTGACCGCTCTTATAAACTTTTAGCATCTTCTATCCGTGTTGTCAAAGTTTTCCCACCGTGTTGTCAAAGTTTTCCCATCGTGTTGTCAAAGATTTCCCAGAAGTCTGTCTTTGTAAGAAAATATAATTTGGCCAAATTCCACTTTTGTTTATTGCTTAGATTTTAAAAGTCATATCTTCCTGATTTCAGACTAAATGGAACTAAGAGGTAAGATGATTTTTTCGGTTTAATGCAGAGTCCAAGATTTTGACACCATGCATCATTTGACATTTGAATAAGCCATTTTTTAGATACACATTTAAAGTTGCATGGTTTTTGTTTGTTCCTGAACTTGGCTAAATATCAAAGATTATTATTGGTTTCAAGTGAAATTGTTCCAATGTTTGTGGACCATTTCATAGTTCCTCTCCTCTGTCACAGAATTGGCAAGTTGTTTGCATCCTTCTGAAGAACGAATAAGAGGTGTTATTTTCTTATGTGTCGTGTCGTATGTTATAAGAAAGCCCAAAGATGTTCTGTTTGTAGTTAACTATTGGCCACTGTTCAAATAACAGACAAATCATGCATCATGGAGTAACATGGTAAATGACATTAATGTCAAACCATATCTGGTGGCAATTAGAATTAATAGAAATTTGTCTTTGTTTGTAAATTTTGTTGGCTTAGTTGTAGATTCAAGTGCTTGTTCCTTGTTTTCATGTTCCCACTACTATAATGTCAATGTATCATGCATCAAGGAGTAACATGGTACATGACATTAATGTCAAACCATATATGGCTGCAATTCGAATTAATAGAAATTTGTCTTTGTTTGTACATTTTGTTGGCTTAGTTGTACATGTAGATTCAAGTGCTTGTTCCTTGTTTTCATGTTACCAGTACAATAATGTCAATTTATCATGCATCATGGAGTAACATGGTACATGACATTAATGTCAAACCATATCTGGTGGCAATTAGAATTAATAGAAATTTGTCTTTGTTTGTACATTTTGTTGGCTAAGTTGTAGATTCAAGTGCTTGTTCCTTGTTTTCATGTTCCCAGTACAATAATGTCAATGTATGTGTCATTTCCTTCTTGTTCTAGTTCTCTTTTTTCCTGGACAAATAACCTCCTCCCTTCTTTAAAGTCCATTATCAGTTTCTCATTCTCCCATCTCTCCAGGGAATAGCATGCTGAGGGTTTCTGAAATGTATCACTTTTTCATCGCCATCTGTTATTATAGTGATTGAAAACAATTCTGATGTTGCAAGGCAAATGAATTACTTGGAAACAAGTGCTGATGTTGTAAGACAATAGGATGACTTATATTTTGTATATCTTGGTTGCAAGTTACTGGAGTCTCGTAGATTGAGGTCATCCCAGACTCTTAACATCTTAACGTTTCATCAGTTGAGAGCCAGAAGGGTTTTAAAATCTGTGTTGAAGTATATAGGAGTTAATATCCTACTGGCTCTTGACAAATCTGATGTTAAGCAGAATGGCATAAGTTCTGTGCAGCATGGAAGATGATATACGTTAATAATAATAATATTCTGTTCTTGTATAGCGCATATCACATTATAACGTCCCTATGCACTTCCAAGGAGCTTAAGAAACTTATTACCCCAGCTTTAACTCTGGAAGCCGTTATCAGCCCACAGTGCATTTCAAGGAATAATCCTACCAGGTACCCATTTACCTCACCTTGGTCGAGGGTGGCAATTGTAGATTAATGTCTTGCCAAAGTACATTAGTGCCGCGGCGGGACTCGAACCGTGAACCTTGTGATCCACAGTCTGGTGACATATCCACTCGACCACGACATCTCTATACCCTTCTGGCTCTTTGCAGATGATTTCAACCTCTTCTTCAGCTGCTCCCTTTCTTATTTTCCCTTTTGCAAAGATAAGCACCTTGATCCTTCTCAACCATCAACCTCATCATGTCGAATAGAGATAGAATGAGACAGATGGAGAGATTGTCAAGTTTGTTGCCAACATTTTTTGCCAAGACTATTGTGTCACTGGTATGGAGGCATAACCAACATGAGTGCTGAACGATTTATATTCCAGTACAGTAAATGGCTAGATATGTGTCACACTTTATGAATTGTTTTATGATGCTCTTCTTGGTGTTTTGGGGATGGGTTCGAAGGAATTAACTTCATTCATTTATATTTTTGTAGCAGAGGAGGGGGGGGGGGTTGTGTTGTGTCTCCAAAGATGTTCATTCCATGTCAAATTTAGTAAAGTTGTATAGTCTTTTATGAGATAACTAGTTTTTAGTTTTCTGATTTGTACATTTTGAACTACCGGAAGTATATTGCCACTTCACTTCGTAGTGCCATGATATATATGTGATGAGTTCTAAATAGATTCCACCATAGATCCTTATATCAAATTATTACAGAGCTATTACAAACTTTTTCCCTAGCTTTATTTACTCTGATATTTTCGGCATGTGTGTCCATTCCTGTTGTTCATAAATGTCACCAGGTTTTCTTTAGAGGTATCTAGAGAAGATGTGGACTTTCTCTTGAATACGGCCAGCCAAAGAGCACGGTCAGCCAAAGAGCATGTGATCAGTGCTACCGGAACAAGCTGCCACGACCCACATACCACCGGTCAAAATAAGAACACCGTCGTTGGGTTATTATAGAAGTAAACCCTCCCCTCTTGAAGGGCTAGCTATCAGCCAGCCGTGCATGGCGCATCAATTAATCTAGCCCATCTTGGGTTTATTCTAGTCAAGGGATCTGACAAATAGTTGAAATGTCTGCTGGAATGATTTGGTCACCACCAGCCCACTTATTGCAAGACCCTTGATGCAGGCAGGGTGAAATGGATGATCGTCTCCATTAGCCCCAGTTTTTCATAATGGCCCCTAAATTCTGGGGCCCGTTTCATAAAACTTTTTATCTTTAACAAATGCTAAATGTTGATGACAAATTTGCTCTCAGCCAATCAGGTGCCATGATTTCAGTAGCTTATAACAGTAGCTTGTATCTTGTTATTGATATCAAGTTTTATGAAACAGGGTCCAGATCCAGGAAATGTTAACCCAATCACAACTAGTGAGAGCTAACTTGTAGTGAAGACTGAATTGTAGTGCTTCTTCACCTATGTACTTGGGATGCTGGCTTGAGCTCTTATCCAGGGCGAGCTGGGGCTTGTTCATGAAGTAGCATGCTTTTTAGCCAAATAACAGGCTGAGGGTGATCAGGAACTCCAACCTCTGTAATATCTTGAAGGGCCTTCATTGGTTCAATATGTAATATCTGAAGCTTTAAGTTGCTCAGTGGGCTAATGGAGAGAAAGTTATTGCGTGTAGTACTTCTGATGCATCTGTTACCTGGGTCCTAGATTTTGGAGATAACATTTACTTATGATTGATCAGGAGATGACCTTTTCTTTAAATCTAATTGCTTATGGTTAGGTAATGAGCAATGATTGAAAGACTACACACTGAGAATGGAGTATAAGCCCAGAAGCCCATGTATGGCCCTGTCTTATAAAGAGTTGATATTAATCGCAACTTATTTGCAATTGATATCAATTGCAAATATGTACATAAGAGATAAGAGACTGCAAACTTGTGATTGATTGGAGGACTTGATGTGGATCAATCGCAACTCTCTATAAGACGGGGCCAAGATTATGTTAATAACCCAAACATTGCAGTCGGTATATACAGGAAATGCAAAGAATGATCTGAAAAGGGATGAAATATAAATAAACCCTGGAATAAATGGACTCTTCAAAGCCAGAAGGATGTTAAATCTGTGTTACAGTATATGAGGTAATGCCCTTCTTGCGCCAAACAGATGAAAAAGACGTCAAATGGGCATTAAAAATGTCATCTTCTGAAATCTGAATCATCTTGTATAATGATACATTTTACATATGCTCCTAACAATAACATGACTCAATCAATTAGTCTGTACCTTCCCCTCAAGCCATAAATCACTTGAAATAGCATATCATTATTCCAGACTGCCACAGTAACCATATCATACTCCCAAAGCTTTAGAATGGTACCTTGCAAAGCTACTCAAATTTGCCATGGACCTACCTCTGGTAAGATATGAATAGTACTGTAATGTGTCTCCCAGAGATCTCGTTATAGAAAGATAAGTTCATTAGGTGTATCTAATTTGTGCAATCTGCATCTGTATCGCAGTAAGAGTTCCACCAGGTCTTTCAACTTTCAATATCTGTAGGGTGCAGTGGTATCGTAATATAGTTGTCCCCAATATTTTCCATCTAAATTTCTTAAAGTGAGGAGAGTTTTGGAGCTGCAATATGAATGCAAGAAGTAGCAATATGAAGTACTTAATTAATCTCCCTCTTTAATAAATGATATTAATGATATTTTGTAATGACTGCAATCAGTTTATATTGCATTTCAATTCTGGGTTTCCTCTAGAAACTCAATATCAGGATGAGGGCAATCCATATACCACACACAAAGACATATCGCTTGCCCTGTTCACACTCATAGAATATAGTCATAGCCTCTCATAACTGACCAAAGATATGAAATATTTGTCTGTGTAAATCATACATGGACCTGGCTTCTACATTCAAAGGAACTCATTGAAAACTTTAAAAAGAAATAAAATATGGGGCAAGTATTGAACTTGATAGCACTATAATGTAGTTGACCCAGATTATTTCAAATATAAGATGGAGCTTACTTTTCAAGTATGAACAGGTCTTTGTGATAACACTTATGATGGGAAGATAATTTCTTCCATATGTCATCATGACTAATTAGAAAGACACACTCCTTTTAATGTCATCAGCTTTCAAGTGTGAGTTCTCCCACTGGTCAGAGCCAGGTCAGTGTGTTGGGTTTAAAGGTAAGGAAGAAAGGTATGATGTCATCCACGATATTTAAATTCAGAAACAAAGTCTATTTGAAAAGAATTTTTTATTATCTATATGCTGGAGAATCATTACACTATTGGTTAGAATTCTGGTTTAAATACACTAGACGCCAATCAAAAGAAGTTAACAAAAAGAAAGAGGTAATTCAGCAAGTGATTGAAAAATGCTAGCTTCGAAAGTAGTTTAAAAGTCATATGTTTTTAGCCAGAAGGGCCAACTCTAAATCACATGGATATAACGCCCTGCCAGCTCCAAGCCCATGAATTTATCTATAATTTTTAAGAACTATGAGATTAAAGATATGAATATTTCAAAGTTGTTATGGTTAGCCAAAATAACACATTTCCACTCTACACTCTTGAGAGAAAAGATACTCTAATGAATCGTGCATTGTTCATTATAAAAATAAACTCTTATGACAGCCTTAGTTATCTTTGTCACAATACACAATTGAGATAACAAATGTCATGGAAATATAGTGAATTCTCCCTAGACATCTTTGTTTAAAACATAAATGAGCAAAGAGGAAACACGTGTAGGAAACCCCTTATTTCATTACGCTGATGAATATTGTGTTACAAACATGTTGCCAGTGTCGTCAAAACATAAATATAGGCTACCTTTGTGGTAAATAGAAATCTTTTGCGTCTTTCCTACAAAAGATGTTGGATGATGAAGCGGAATGCAAGGGGGAAAATAGCACCCACACTTGGGAGTTGACAATGTAACAGGATGTCCTTGGCAGACTGGGAAGTTGGATGTTAAGAACTGTTTCTTATAGCTAAACTGCTAAAGATATCTTGTCTTTCATTGGGATGGCGGCAGCACCAACATAGCAGCAAACATATGCAAAGACTGCCCTAGAAAGTACTGCAAGTAAAAAGATATATATCTGGACAACATCATATTACCCTTTGTCTCTCCAGACCATCACTCCCTGGACAACTTTCCAGGACAGTTTCTTCTTCGTCGAAAAATTGTCCTGTATTAATTTTTCCAGAGATGATAGTCCAGATGAAATTTGTCGTAGAATCATTAAAATGCAGTCCAACCCCCAGTAACTCCCAAAACACTAAAATTGTGAAATCAAGAAATCATCTGTTTGGAGTAACGAGGGTATAGATTCAATGAGTTAATGCCCTTGTGGCCGCCAACAGAAGAAATATTAAACCATATTTGTAAAGTTAATACGGTTAGTGAACCTCACAGTGCATGTTCACATGTATATTGACATTATGATTCCCCAGAGTTCAATACCTAGTTGGGGGGGGGGGGGGGGGGGGAGAGACCACAATGATGATTATGAGTCAATACACATTTGCTTTCTTATTCCAGTCTAGGCAGAAAAATATGATACATATAAATGTATAACTCTACATTTGTCCTGTTTATCATATTGGCTCCCTTATGAGATTATACCTCAAGTAAATTGAGATGACAGTAATCTGTCTCTCTTCATTTCCCATCTCAGAATATTTGAAGCCCTAGCACTCTGATAGAATAATTAACCTTCAGATTTATTGCAGAGATAATAGCCCCATTAAAAGTGGAATTTTGATGTCACCCTATAGGGAAATTTTCATATTCTGAACTTTTAAACTTTGGTTTTAACACTAAGATACTCAAGTGTGAAAAACCGCAGCTTCTCATGAACAAAAGTTTTATAACAAATCATAATTGGGTCATTTTATTGATGGCAGCTTTATGGGCAATGAGCACTTTATTTTAGATGCCAATCTAAAATGGTGATCATTTATTTCATCTTTTGTACTCTTGTTCCACTAGGTAGTTATTTGTATTTGTGTTAACAAGCGTGGTTCAGTGGTTTCTGTGCTTGACCAACGATCAACAGTAGATTGTGGGTTCAACTTTTATGTCATTGATTGATAATCATCCACAGACAAAAAGATTCTGTTTAAATTAAAGTTCCTATCATTTATTTTGTAGAATGAGCATCTATATAGATAGAGGGTGTAGTCGTAGCAAAACAAATAATAAAACAATGGCTTGAAAACCTTTCTATACATTTTAAATACATGAGAACAGGTTCTATCTTTTTTGAACAATCTGTGGTGTTTACAGATCTATCTGCGCAGTACCACAAATAGGATCAATCAGTAATTACTCCATCCTTACTCTGAGGTACCAAATTCATTTTCTCGGCATGTATTGCTTTCCAATCGGCATTCCTCATCGCCATAGCTACGACAGCGCAAAAACAGGCACATGGACGTCAACAGTATATCCTCACATGCCTTAAATCGTGCCCACCACCTCAACTTATTTTCGTCAAAAGAGCGGGATATCCCGTACATGCAGGGGGTGTTTTGTTTCCCCTTTTCGGATTTCCTATGTTGCCAGAAGTTTATTCATGTTCTATAAAAATGTCATGAATTAGCGGTCGACTGTAACATGACCTGTATGTTAAAGGGTAAAACTGAAGAGAACCTGTAAATCAAAATTGATTTCTTACGCCTGCATTCGGATGGCAGCAAGGATATTGATTTATATAATTATCCTAACAATTTGAAACAGAAAGGACACGGATGACCTTTTCGCTAAAGGCCAGATCCCACTAGGCTTAATAGATGTATTGTTTAAAATAAGAGCTTTGCAGATTTATGCATCCTGAGATGTTATCCATAGCTTTAGGAAAGATAAGCCTACCAAAACCCACAATTCTGACGGTATTTCTGGACAGAGAAGTTTGAAATTCTCCCTGAAATTTAAATTCGCTTCATGGTTATGTTAGGCATCAAAGAATAAAGCTTGTACAAAATGAACAATGTCATTAGGAATCAAGTCACAAAACTAGTCTCACCAAGTGTTACTTATGAAATAGGTTAAAATTCTACTAATGTGATGGCTTAACATGGTTTGTTGTAGAATAATCATTTTTGCAAAATCATAAGTCTTGATCATCTTGATCACGAGGGAAGATGTATAAATCCTTTAAAACAGGGACAAAATTAAGAAAAAAAAATTTCAGAAAAAGAGATTTCCTTTTTGAAACAAGGACTTGATCACATCACGGAGAATAAATCTTTCAGGAAGGGAAGCCGAAAGAAACATTACATCTTGTTGTTTTTAACAGTGGGTGGAAGGCATTGATTGACATCATATGTTTCTTTTTCTATCTCATTTATCAATGTATAATGTTTGAAAAAGGATGTTAGTACAACTTCTTGCAAAGTCTTCTTATGGTGCACCAGAGTTTACCACAAATCTGCCAGCCAGCACTTGAAAAAACTTAAGTGGGAAGTTCAAAGAAATATGGCTTAGCAAAAACCCTTCATACAACTTTCATCATAGATTTCTCTTCACAGAGTCAATGAACTAAATGCAGTGTTAGAAAATACAAATGTTTTATGGATAGAGCATTTTTCAGTAAAAACGGTATGACTAAATCATGACTCCATATCAGCTAGATTGATCTACAGCTGTACCTACATGCACTTGCGGTAGAAAGACCACTTCAAGTGATGGTGCATACATATAATTTTGTGATTTAGTGGTGAGTGTAGGGATTTCAGCTCGAGATATCATATCTGGGAGATTAGGGTGGATTATGAAGGTTTAATACCAGATGGTGGTTATGATTCAGATCAATATTTGATATTAGTAAGTGCAGTTCCATCAGATCGTCTGTTGAGACAATTTGTGTGATGCTGTGATCAAATTTTATCAACAGATTTCATTGTTAGATATACAAAGTATACAGTTGCACATTGTAATTGTTAATTGTAGAGATTTCAATATAAGAGTTCAAAGTTTGTGGTGTGTCAGCTAAACAAGTGAGCTTCTAGATCCAACTTTTTTTTATTGTGATATCTTAAATGGTATTAAATATCAAGATAAAATACCCCTTTTTAGTGGGATGGGGTTTAGGAGCTTCATTCATATTGAACCTCCTGTAAGTGTAACATATTATTGCAAAGACTTTGGAGGAATCAACTGTGGGGCAAATTCAATAACATCAATGTATATATTGTTCATACTTTTTATTGAAAGTTCTTGAAAATCTTCACAATCGTGCTCTTTTGTGACCTTAAGCGGCAGAATGTACTGAACATGGATGTCATCAAAGGGGGTAAAGACAGCGTACCCCTAGATGACTGGGTTATCCTTGAACATTCTTGAAACTCTTTACCATCATGCTCTGCAGTCATCTTATGACCTTAAGCATTGGAACATGCTGAACATGTATGGCATCCAGGGGGTTAAAGACGGGGGTACCCCTAGATGACAACGCCTTGACTGGGTGATCCTTGAAAGTTCTTGAAACTCTTCACGATCATGTTCTACAGTCATCTTGTGACCTTAAAGCAGTGAACCATGCTGAACATGGTTGGTATCCAGGGGGTTAAAGACAGGGGTACCCCTAGATGACAACGCCTTGCCACTGCGCATATGACTGGTTGATCCTTGAAAGTTCTCAAAAGTCTTCACGATCATGCTCTGCAGTCATCTTATGACCTTAAGCATTGGAACATGCTGAACATGGTTGGTATCCAGGGGGTTAAAGACAGGGGTACCCCTAGATGACAACGCCTTGCCACTGCGGACATGACTGGGTGATCCTTGAAAGGAAACGCACAGAACATTTGATTTCCTAGCTACAATTGAAAGAGGATCTGACCTTGTGATCGATGGAGAGGCTAATGTAGAGGAGGGAAATGGAACGGATTGGAGCAATGGAAAGATGGAGATTTGAAGAGGGAAGTAGTATTTGTTGAGACCCAGAATGACGTTACATTGTTAACTCTAACTTAAAGTCATTATCTCTTAAGTGCTCCACAGTAGAGATGACATTGAATATGCATCTTTGAAATTATATGGTTTGATTTTAAAGGGACATGTTGGGATACAAGTGGGTTTTGAGTAGTGAAAAATATAAATCCTCCATGGGGGGGGGGGGGGGGGGAGATGGAGTTGAGAAGTGAAACAAAACAATATTTAGGAGTAATTAAAACCATTAAATATCTGATAAAGTATCAACTCTAAACATGCTTAGTTTTACTAGCAGTTTGTAAAAAACTAAAAAAACCTCATAGAATATTATTCTGTATTTGAAATGCTCCCATGTAAGTAGACGTAGCACAGTAAAACAAAATACTGAACAGGCATTTTTATTTTTTAAAGTACTGCTTAGGAGGAAAGCGATGGAGAGGACGTCAATCAATGTTAGCCTATTATCACCTTCAGCGGCTGTTTGTCCTGCCAACATTTCCTATTTCATGAGATTTCTTTGAATTTCGTCTAAATCCCTTGGAATTGCTTTCAAGACCCTTGACTTATTCAACAATGGGTCAAGGATATTAGATGCTTTCGATAGCTTTCCAAACATCGCTGGACTTGACACATATCTTGATTGCCAAAGTCAAAGAGAAAATGTTGTTTTATTCCGGGTATGCAATATTTTGTTTAAAGGTGAACTTCAAGGTGATTTCTTATTTCAATTAAGTTTGGAAACTTACATTTAGTTTTAGCTAATAGAAAATACAATTACAGTAACAATGAGAAAACCTCAAATGATTAATGAGGTCTAGAAGTTATAGGAGTGTATGAGAATCTTATAGTACTTTTGTAATTTCGTGATTGAATATTGTTTACTGAAGTTTCACAGCTCAATGATCACAGCAAGGTGACAAAAGGTAAATGATTAAACAGATAATTTGACATGAACATATCACAAAAGGATGTCAAACACCATCATACTCATTTTTTTTGCCATTTCAGTACAATTTTCACTCACATTTTGCTGGAGTGGTGTAAAAATCTGAACGGATTTATCATAAGTTCATTATGCTATAAACTCTCTAATATCTAAATGATTTATTAAATTGAATTAAAAATCTGTAATGTTGATAACTGTTGAATACATTGACCTATTTTCCTCACTTTTAGTCAAAATTGTGAACCATCCTCAATAGAAACTAGGAAAACAAACGCTGATTTCCTTCTGCATATATGAAAAATGGTATTACTCCTTTAAAATGATACTCTACTTCAACCGAGTCAAAGCTGCTTTAACTGTGCTAACACCATCCAAACCCTTCACCTCAAGAGCCAGAGAGACTCAAAGATCTAGGCCTCGATTACCACTGGAAATTGTCAAACCCAACTTCGCATCAAATGTCATAATATTTACCATTGGGGAGATAAAGGGTGTATGTATCTAGTTTGCCATGTTTACAGGCCGGGGCCCCTCGACCTAGGGGGTTCTCTACTTGACTTGGAGTAGCTTCTTCAACTGCACTTGAAGTCTCTTGAAGTCTTATCTAGGGTGTGTTCAAGCGATTTTTTGAAGCTAGAATCACAAATATGAATCACAAACCAAAACGCCGTTAAAAAACATGGTTACTGCGGGAGAGCTCTTTTTCAGCGTTTCATGTTTCTACACACGTTTATTTTTACGACCGAGGAAAAATCACTTGAACACAACCTTGTTTTAAACTAAACGTCTTTGAAAAACGTGATTCTAGGTTGAAAAAGTGTTGATTGAATGCACCCTTGGTATCTTGGATGGGCTTTCGGATGATAACAAATTTGAAAGGTCTCCTTGGACTAATGGAAGATAAATTGGTTGGCTTTGGAAACCGTTTTCATGGGTGTTAAAGGAAAAACGTGCGTTTGCCATCCACAAATTGTATGGTAGAACAAACAGTATAATAAGAAACATCTCTTGAAGTTGTGTAGATAGACCATTGATTTTCTGTATGTTGTAAAATTAACTACCAGTCAATTTAATTCATAGACTTCCAGACCTTGTCAACTTATTATTCAATTGATTCAAACTTATTCAAACTTATTCAAATGACATTGGAAGAATTTTGTTTATTCAAAGTTTTGGGGGAATAGATTATTTCTAGAATTACAAGTAGTATATATGATATTCTAAAAACTTGGCTAGACTTGGAGAAGAATCACGAAACACAGTATTGGATAAATATATATATTTTCAAAGAAATCATTGGTATTTTCTGGTGGCTGATTGCCTTTGTTGCCAAACTGCCAGTCTAGATTAGTACATTCATTATGGATAAGTGAATTCCTATAATTGAAGTGACTGCTGGAATAAAAAGGAGACAACTTTGGGCAAAATTTCTGATCTCATAAAAAAGTAAATCTCTTATATTTTGTACCTCATTATCACAGTACCAATAAGTGACGTTAGAAACATTGTTATTTTGAAAACGTGATTGTGGTATATTCTTTACATTTTCCTTGTTAAAAAATATGTTATTCTTGATGATTCTGTCTTGGAAGTTTTCCAAGGTAAGGGTCTCAAGGTTCTCAAATTAGGCATGAAATTGTCCTGCTTGTACAAGCACATTAACTAGTTACATGCTGGGAAATGCTACAAGATTGTTGTTCTTCTTCTTATAATAGAACTACATTTTAAATCTATACCTCCTCAATATGATTGACAGTTACCATTCTGCCTGGGTATAGGTACTCTTTCTTTGTACCCCAGTCTGTTTGTCTCTGTCTCTCTATGTTTTTCTGTCATTTCAGTGGTGCTATTATTTTATTTTCACGTTTTTTGCCCCCCCCCCTCCTTTTCTTTATCCTCTTCTCATTCTTTTCTCACTCTTTTGTTTTTTCCTTTCCATATCTGTTATATACCGGGCATACGTGGCTTAGTCGTTAGAGCGCCCGCCTCATGAACGGGAGGTCGTGGATTCGAACCCCGGCCGAGTCATACCAAAGACTTATAACAATGGGACCTTCTGCCTTCTAGCTAGGCGCTCAGCATATTAGATTGGAGAAGGGTAGTAATAACATATTATGTTATGCAGGGCCTGCTGGAAGAACAGTTTCATAACTGAAGTGGCTACCCTGGGTAAATAAAAGTTATTATAATTATTATTATTATTATTATAATATATGTTTAGATCCATATCGTAATGACCCTTGCTCTGAAAAAACAGACAATGTATCGGATATTGTAGGCTTGTCAATAAAGCTCAGAAACTTATGTGGTGAGATTTGTACAGGTGGTAATATTAATAGAACAGTTTCGTAATTCAGGCTCTCTGAGGCAGAGTTAACAGATTTCTTGGATATTTATTTTTGATTGAAGCTTGAAGGGAAAACAAGGATCCTTCTTGTTTTCAAGAGTACTCAATGTAAGAGAACCAGCAAGACACCAATTACAGGATATACTCTGTATATTATTCATCCCAATTCCAAAGAAAACTATCAATCCCACGAAAGAATTGAAGAAAGAAAATGTTTTTCAAGTCGGATTCTGTTTTGCACCTCCACAAATCAATGCATGGGTGAGGTGGACCTACTTTGAACAATTCCCAGAGTGTTTCGGATTACTATTTTTATCCGCAGCACCCCAGAGAGCAACTCCAAATAAAGCCGCTATGTATGGCGTAAGGTGCGAAACGATGGCCCGGACTCCAAGAGGTGTTTCACGGGCCAAGAGAATTAGACCGAAAGTCTTTCACCAATTCTCATGGCTTAGGTCTGAAGTAGAGGTGTCAAATTTTGTCTTTTCCTCTCCTTCTCTCTCTCTCTCTCTCCCGCCAACTTTATGTTTTTCATTTCTAGGGATGAGATCAAATAGGTAACCTAAGTTATGTAGAGAGATATTGGAATGCACTTTGGGAATAACTTTAAAAAGTAGAAAGCTTTAGAACAAAGATTGGAGCAAATAAAGATTTGGTGTAAGTTTTGATCTGTAGGATGAGGCTGTCCATGGTGATGTTAATGGGAATGTATCAAGTTTTATGAACACCAAACAATACCTTGGTGGATTTTCTTTACTGCTCATACAGTAGGGGACCTTGTTACTCTGTCTTCAATAGAAAGACCCTTGTTCAGTGACTGATTCTGGTTAAAAGAATCATCCATTTTGTTGTGGTATTGCTACGCAGGGATATTTTGGCAAAAAAATGGGAGGGGGGTGGACTGATCTTGTTATTTTTCTGATTTTATTAAATCCAGCTAATAATTCCTCACATTCTTATTCAAACATAACTGGAAAAATATGTTCTAATTCCATGGTTAAAAGATGAGGATGAAAACATTAACAAATATATATTTGTTAGAATTGGCATGGAGATGTAGGTCTTCCTTGCATTTCTTTCGGTTGGTCCTCTATAGAGTTTGCTTCCAAAGACCACAACATCAAAGAATGATTCATATTCCAAGGTCTCCCCTCCTCCTCAGGTCACTTTAAGGTCATGCTAGACCCCCTGCAGTGTTTGGATAACGGCTAGACCCTCTCTCACCTCCCTCACCTCTCTCTCTCTCTCTCTGTGTTGTATCTGTCTATCCACCCCCTTCTTTCTCTCTCTCTCTCTCTCTCTTTCTCTCTCTATTTTCTCTTTTTCTCTTTTTCTCTCTCTCTCTCTCCCCTCTCCCTCTCCTCCTCTCTCTCTCTCTCTCTCTCTCCTCTTCTCTCTCCCCTCTTCTCTCCTCTTCTCTCTCCCCTCTTCTCTCCTCTTCTCTCTCCCCTCTTCTCTCCCTCTCTCTCTCTCTCCCCTCCTCTCCTCTCTCTCCCCTCCTCTCCTCTCTCTCCCCTCCTCTCCTCTCTCTCCTCTTCTTGCCAAACCAGGGGGATCCAAAATTACCGGGGTCCCCACCTATTATCTTAGTCTGTTGATCCAGACATCTTCATTGTTATCAACTCAAGTGGTTTGAGTGTAACAATCGGGATGGAGTGAGATTGATGTATGTCAAGGTGTATCCCTCTCGTCATTCTTTGTGAGATAAATCTTTTCAATTCTTATCACTACTTCAGTTGTGGATGTGATACATTCCTTGATATCATTTGTTTTAAAAGCTGAAGCCAAGGTCTGCATGCCAATTTGATAGTGTTCAAATTACATTTCTGATAACTTGTATTTTGAAAACTTAAATAATTAGTCATGAAGAGTTATCAAATGGAGAAGTTATCAGTGGCCGGAGAAAGAAATATAGTTTAAATTACAGAATTTGTTTGAACTTAGAGTATTCCTTTGGATAGTTGTATGCATTAAAAAAAATTTAAAAAAATTGTCTTTTGTTGGTCTAAACCTGTTATACACTGTATATTTCATAGAGATTTATATTTATAATCTTGTTTTTTCTCACCATAATTCATCTTAATATGTTATTATGATATTTGTTGTGATTTCTTTTGAATATAATTGCTGTAACCGTTTACTTGTTGAGTTCAATTGTTGTTCAAGGCCTTGCTGAAAAGCAGCTTCTAGCTGATAGCAGGCTTTTTAACCGTGATTGAATCAATAAAATACAAAATACAACAAATTTATCAGGGTATCTGGATACATCATGATTTTTGTATTGCACATTTGAGTTAGTTTCAATAGTACTACTACTAGGAGTCCCCAGTGATCCAGTGTAAAGATGTTTTTTATCCATGAGAGTTTGTTTTGGTCTGGTGTGTAAAAGTGCAGTTTTCCCACAGAGGTTTGTATTCATAATTTTGTTTTTCTCACCGTACTTCTTTTTGAGCTCCTGATTATTTCTGCAATGGTGCCTACATTAATGATCTGTCTTTAGGTCGTAAGTTAATGATATCTTTATAATCTTTATAAACGTACCTTGTCAGAACTTTTGGCAACAAATCCTTTCCAAATATTCACGTTTTGGCATTTTCTTCCTTCCAAGAGGTGGGATGAACCTCTTGAAGCGAAGAAAAAAATGTTGATCTTTGCCTCGCATGTTCAAACACCCTTGGGAAAGAAAGGGACCCACATTACCTGTTCTCCGGTAGCTCTATATATCCAATCAGTCTGCGTAATGAAGAGACTTAACATTCCCCGACCTTCCATGCTATTTGATGTTGATTTTCAATTTTCCAATCCATTGTTGGGGCTCATGTGACTCTTTGGGCGCGTTCATGCTTGATTTTGAAGGTAGAATGAGCGATCTGAAACGCTCATCGTAAACGCTCATCGTGATCGCAGTTCCACGGTGTACTGTTCATGCTTACTTCTCTGGCTCATCCAGGCAATTCTCCTTGTGTGGCCTTAATTGGTCTTCCAGCTGGATTCGCAAACCTTCACTGTGCATGCTACGTAGACCCACTAGAGGTCAGTGCGTTGACCCCATTTCTTTTTGTGAGTTTACGATCGGCGATCGTGATCGCCGTTTTTCGGTGATTCTACAAAAGTAAGCATGGACGCAACCGTGTTTTAAACTAAACGCGTAACAGATGCCTGATTCTGGCCAGAAAAAGTGAAGCATGAACACGCCCTTTGAAGTTCCAATTCTGGTGGTTAAAGTGCGCTTGATTGGAAACATATTTGCTAGAAATGTTATTCAGGATTGATCATTGTTACGAGTACAGGTCTTTGACTTCATCAGAAAGAGAAACAGGAATCGAGGAGGGAGACAGAGAGAGAGAGAGAGAGAGAGAGAGAGAGAGAGATAGAGACAGACATAGAGGGACAGAGAGAGAGAGGGAGACTGACAGGGAGATAGATACAGAGAGAGAGAGAGAGAGAGGGAGGGAGATGGAGGGAATGAGAGGGGGTGGGGGTGAAATCAATGTCTGATTGTAAAGATTATACTACTACTACTACAGGTGGTTGTGGTGGTGATGGGGGTAACAAGTTAATACAATGAACATGTTCACTCATTTTAAGAACTTTTTGGCAACTTTCCGTAGATATATTAGACATCCTGGTATTGATTTTGATGAAAGTATGTGTCCATAGTATGAACTTCTTACATTATTTTTTCAAGAATAAATTGTTTGAGCATCACTGGAGGCTATCAATATCATTGAGGTTATCCAAAGTGACTTCAGAGATTTGCTAGAAATATTATAAAAGAACAGAGTACTCTTTATTGATTTCCATAATGATTCATGTTCAACCATAATTTATTTGAGTGATCCTTGCAGTAGATTTGATGCTAGCTAGCTGCTGATGCATATTTGTGGTGACAACCATAACACGATTGACCACAATGAACTGTCATTGTACTGAAGTGAATGCTAGTTTCGGATCTTAGTGCGGTCCGACAGAAGAATTTATTAAATGTCACTCGCACGCTACGCAGGTATATATGAACTTGTTAAATGAGCACTGTTGTCTATTGCAATGTTTATGACATATTTTGTTTGTCAACTGAGGTGATGATCCAGAAAATTTGTATTTATAGTGGGATATAGTTTGCTTGCAAGTTTATAAAATGTGGTTAGAACCTATGTCATAGCATAGCAAAAAAATATTGAAAAACTAAATAAATGATACAGAACTTTGAAAAAGAGGGCACTAGCATCCCGCTACAGAGAATTAAAAAAAACATGGGGTGATGGAAACATCCTTCATGTTCCCCACCACCTTTGAAAACAATGGAAACACTTTAAAACTTGCAACATTTGGACCGTAAATCTTGCAGAAGTGTGGTCCAATCTTGAAGTCACCTATAAAGAATCTTATCATTCATGATGTTCATACTGTGTGGCATCTGAGGTATAACTCCACTCCATGACTAATTCCAGAGGATAAAGGATCCACTGAAGAGACGTTTGAGATGTGGTCGGTAGATATAAATCTGAAGTCTTGAGGTCCCATATCAAACAGTCCTGACATGTAGGTGAGCCTGCAGAAAGAATTGCTGGAATGGTCCCATTGGTTACCACCAAAATTGTCTGGTATAAAATTTGAGCTTCTTCTTGGAAATAATGCAAGACAACAATGTTTTCTATGTTCATAAAGATTTATGACACATCGTTAATTATCTCCAGACTTCCCTTTATGTAGATAAACAAGGGAACCATTCTTTCCTGCATCTACTTTGACTTGAGAATATTTGCAAAATAAGTGATATATATATACATGTAGACAGGCAATAGAACATTTTACTAACATATTCAAATTATATGCATATTTTTTAAAGCAAAGGTTGTTCTTGACAACCTGAAAGCTTGCCTGAGGTTTGCCTGACATATCAACAAGTAATGTTTGCACATTTGATTCCAAGCATTGTAGTTCATTCATTCATAACAAGTTAATGGGATAACTTGACACTAGCTCCCCAGAAAAGGAACATTTATAAATGTTGATATATTAGTAAACAGGTATATTGAACCACTACCAATACCTCAAGAAAATGTTGATTATACCTTTTAAAAGGGCAGAAAGAAAAAGATTCTACGAAGGGGTTTCCACCAGCTGTTATGATCAGCCAGACACTTGTAGTGTCATCCCAGGTCAACTAGGGTCAACGGCTAGACACTAGTCCCTTTCTATAGCTGCGTTCATACTTCACATTGTGGAGTGTGAACTTGTCAAGTTACATCCTCATTATACTTGTTTCTAATCAATTGGCTAATTGTTTTGGCTAAGGATGTTATATTGTGTATGTGTCTGCAGTAAAGGGGGTTCGGTTTGCAAAGTGTTGAATATAAGGATTCTTTTTTACAGGTGTTCCTTCATCCCCTTTATGTAAGGGTGGGTATTCATTCCTTCAAATCGTTATCATGTTAATCTTATTCCTCTTATTCCTTCTTCAGTACCCTTAAATTATTAGTGGAAGTTGAGAACCGCAGCAAGTCTTGAAATATTGCACTATGTTGCCTTTCTGAAAAAAATCATTCACATCATAAAATTGTTACTTAGCTTCCAATGTATTATGCTGAGTATAATACGGTGCGAGTGAAAACCATTTTTTGTTTCAATTTGATTCAATAGCTTAAATTGTTTGTCGAAAAGCATAACACTATTGCCTTGGTTCCAAACTTCAGCAAAGTGTCTGGATACCATCCTTCAGTTAGAACACAGCCTCAAAACCTGAAAGTACTTCTCTCTTATTCTATGATTCACGATGAGAGAATCAATTGGTTTATGGGGACGGGTTATGTTATGGTTAGTGACTGTGTGTCAGTCAGTGAGGTTTGGTAAGTAGCTATCAGAACGCATTGTGAGTAATCCATGAGAACTTTGCTCAAATGGTCTACTCTTCCTTGGTGTTGGGTAAATTTTGCCAAGTTCCATTTCCGTACTCCTTGAAAAGAGAAAATTGATAATAAAAGAGGTTAGAAATCTGTGACAAAAGAGGCTTAGATAGGACATCATTTATAATGTGTATTCTTCATATTCTTCCTTCTTTTTTGTTTCTTTTCTTTTTAAAATGATGTATTTCCTTCCTCTTCACCCCCCTTGCTTCTTTGCCTTATTCTTCGCCTTATTCTTCTCTTGATCAGTATCTGTTTGATCATTAAAAATGTAGCAAGGTACACGTAGTGGTCATATTGAAAATAGCCTTACAGTGCTCCGACACAATAGATGATGCTCGTATATTTTAGAGAGATAACTAATCTTGACATTGCTGTGTAGACATACATCTCACCAGAGTCCTTTTAACCAATTGACTACTGAATTGTCATATTCCCCATAGGTTTAATAGAGGAACCACCCAGTTCCAGTAGGTAATGTGTTAAAAAAACTACCCAATCTCCATTGAATGAAAAAACAATTATTATATGACTAATCTCTATCATAAAAGTTGCACAATATACACATGTTTTGAAATAGCTGAAATCTCACAAAACTGACTTGTAAATTGAAAGTAAATTGAAAATTAATATTGTCATCAAACGTATATTAACCTAGTGAAATGATTTCTACATCTGTATTGATGCTGACCCCGCCTGTCACTTAAACTTTGTGATAGAAGTATGCTGGTTGAAATGGTTGCCCACCGAAGTGGTAATGGTATATTCATAAGGGTAGATATATGACCCTCCTAATTGCTTTACCAAACAATCTCTATAACAGAAAGGAAGGATGCAATTCATCTTTGTTCAGCGATTATGACGTCAAGTGGTAATTGAACTGATATTCATATAATGAGCTCTATGAATGAAATGGTGGCCTTTGTGTAGAATTTATGTGTATGGACGCTATCAAAATATCTGATTCTTCTTCCAGTGACAGAATTATTTTCTTTGACTCTCTGAAAATGTATTCCTAGCTTATTGCGTTGCAGGTGTGATGCTTAATGAACAAAATTCCCAATTTCTACCAGAGTTATACCCTGACTGTAACTTTGTAATTTTCACAAAACTTAACTAACTACACTAAACCTAAACTAAGGAAAGCTTTGAAACTAAATTGTGTGTAGACTTATTTTAACAGGCCTTCATTGTTGATTTATCTTATTTTTATTGTAAGACATATTGTCATCATATCATTTGCTTTTGAGAAGAAATGAGAAGAAATAAGAAGAGAGATCACATGAATATAATTTGTCACATTTATTTAATTTTTGTGACTGTCTAAAGGCTGTTACCATAAAACTCAAGTGTCAGCAGATATACAGCATTCAGAGAAACCTTCTTTTAAAAAAAAACAAAAAAACTATGATTTAATATAGAAAGCAATTTGTCACATTTATTTAATTTGTTGACTGTTTGAAGGCTGTTAGTATAAAACTCATGTGTCAGCAGATATATAGCTTTCAGAGAAACCTCTTTTGTGGTGAAGAATTTTTTTTTAATAGAAATATAAGAAATTTGTACTGATATATCTCTCGGCTATGAATTTGTTCTTGACCTCTATTCCCAAAAGTTCCATTCCAATTTAGAGTGCAATTTTATTGTTATTGGTAGTGATGTTTGTCATTCAGAAACACTTGCTACTTCTAGACCAGTGGTCTATCATCCAGACTTGGAATTGTGTAAGGGTTAAATGGAACATGATGATAAAAAAGTTTGTTGTTCAGATAAAGTTCAAGCAAAAGTTTATGGATTTAAAGTAAATGAACAGTGTAAAATATATACCTGTTTGATATTAAAATGCCCTTTTTAAAATTAAATGGTAAAAAAGTTTGTAATAAAAAAGGTCTACATATTGATAATCTGATGTGTAACTTTATCATCTGTTCCGGGCCAAAATGGCATTAATTCTGCTTTAAAATATACAAGTTAATGCCCTTCTGCCTCCACATATTCACAATTTATTTGTTTGATTCGCGTTCTTGAGGTTTATTTGCTGGGTATGTATGATTAATGTACAGTGATGAAGGATAATGGGGTCTATGGACATTACATTTAGTCCATGCTCAATCATGATGAACTCAAGGAAATTTGGAGCAAGTTATGAAGGCAAGAAAGGATGTAATTGAAAGACGAGAAGAGAAAAAAGGTTTGGTTTATGAAGGAAGGATGGGAGACAGCGTGGGTTTCGTTTCGCTCTTCAGGTTGGTCAGGTTCCCTGTGTGTCAAGGTCCTAGGTACAATGTGGTGTCAAAATCCAGATGAGACTTCGCGTAGTGCATTCAACCTGCTCTGGAAGATCAGCTAAACTACATTTTAGTTGAGTGGGATGCAAAAGTAGAGAGGATAGTTCTTATAATCGTCAATGTACTTGGTATTGAGATTGGTAGGGGAGATTATACAATTCACATGTCTCTGAGGGCTTTTCCCCATTGTGGTGGAAGGATTTTGAATGTGCGTAGATCTGTCCATGTATCAAAAGTGCTTGGGGGTGCCCCCTCCCTTTGTGAAAGAGTAGGGGCACCCTTGCTACCGGAGGCTTCTTACAATAATATCAGGAAGAACAACTGTCATCAGTTATAGAGGAACAAGAGTATTGTTTTCTATATTTTGGAGGCCTGAATTAATATATAGGTGTATATGATAACAGAAAAAGAATAGATAGAAGAATGATATAGCAGAATGATATAGCAGAATGATATAGAATAGAATGGAATGAACAAAACGGCGAGATGGATAGAGAGAGAGAGAGAGAGAGGGGGGGTTCAGATACAACAGAATAGAAACAGGGAGAAAGAAAGGAAGATGAGGGAGAGAGAGAGGGGAGAGAGATAATGTCATAATGTCATTTTGTGTTATGAGATGACTATGCACAAGCTATTAAGGGGGGGGGGGGGGGAGTGGGGGGGGGGGGGGGACGATGACCACCAGTTTGATATCACCCTCCAACAGCCTTTTCACACACAGCTAAAATTCATCGTTTCCAGAGATGATTAGAATCACTCAACAGTTTCAAACATGTTTATAGAAATTTTTTCCCAGTGTGAACATCGTTTATACGATGTTGGGATAGATACGAAGTCGCGATCCATACGCCCCTAAAAGCAGGCTGCCGATACAAAGTTCGTATCTAGAGAGCTTGACATTTTGTGTGTGAAGGGTTTTTTCGTGTTTAAACGTGTTTAAACTGGATGGAGCGACCGCTCTGTTTGATATGACCTGACCTTCAATGCACAATGGCACTACTGCGCATTTTACGAGCAGTAGTTAATCACGAAACGATTACGATCGCAACAAAATTTCTGTGTGTGAAAGGCTCGTGATTAGTTTAAACACGTTTCAAACACGTTTATACTAATCATGTTTATAGAATTTTGGCTGTGTGTGAAAAGGCTGTAAATCAAATCAGACATTACAGCTTTCTGGTCTTGATTCATTATTGAGACCATTTGACAAGTAAATGTGCTTTCGATAATGAATAGGGTGTGAAGTGGAGGGCATGAGTTTCCTACTTGCTAATTTAACCCCGTTATCCTCAAACCACATTTAGAATATAAAGGGAATGTTATAATTATAGTAAGTCTTCATCGTTAACTACAGAAATGTGGAATTACATCATATCAAGTTATTGCATTATCTCAATCATTTCCTTTTACTCATTGAATTGCAAGATTTTATTGATATCTCTTGTGGATCAGAAAACTGTGTTACATCTCTGTGATAAAACAACTTCATCTGGTACTTTCAAAGTATTTAATTATCTTGCTACTGTGAATATATGAATATTGTATCTTAGAATCTCAGGGGACACCCTTTTTAATTACATAAACAGTAATTTTTATGATCCTTAATCTTGAAATCAATTTTTTAGTCTTGTTCTTACCATTAAAAAAAAAAAGAGTGATGAAATTTATTGCAGATTTTTTTTCTTCACATAGTTGACTCTTCACCAGGCTTCTTCACAAACAACCTATTTTGATTTATCACACTTGTTAGTTTTTAACTAGTTTACGAAACTGACCAGTTGTACATTTCATAGTAACCATTGCATATTGCATTCATTAATGCTAAAATCAGACATGACATTTCTTTTGACATTCAAAACCGATTTGAAGAGATGCAAAGTTATATTTTGTTGAAAATAAAACACATTTTACTTATCTTCAAATGACACCATGGGATAACCTATAACATGATGCTAATAGGAACGGATTTGATTCGTAGACTAGGGGGTACTACTGCAACCCCCTGAGAAAGTTTATCTGAAGCCTGCACTCTCATCTTTTTCCAAAACATTTGTTTCCAATTGTCTGAATCGAATCATTTCAGGAAATGAACGTGAATGAGTACCCCTTGAAACCCCTCGAAAATATATCCAGTTGTATGTTTTCCTTGCACGGAGAGAAAGTCAAGATGATTTAATTTCTTATTTACTGCAGAAGCCATGTTTAGTATGTTATCTTCAGTAAATGTAGTGTATAGCAGTAAGGGAAAATGCTTGTTTTCTATTTGAAAATCACTAAGCACAATGAGCTCTGCCATTAAAATAAGTTCTTTCTTAACTGCACATCTAACATGTAGGAGATCTATCACAAAATATGACTTTAGCATAAACAAGATCGTAAAGGTTTTCAAGAAATCTAAACTAGGACTATATCAAAATTGAATTGTATCGCCTATAGAAAACATGTTTCTAATATAAGAGGTGATCGTACGGACGACACATTACAATAGCCAATGCTCTAGGCTATCAAAATTGCTGGAGATCTATTTTCTTGAAAGTCTAAGCAGTAGTGTTCAAATTTCTCATCCCATTGGTATTTGTCAGAAGTGGAAGAGATTTTATTCATTCATACAAACACTTCCTTCCCTTTATCACTGTAGCACTATTATACAGATGGTAATATTTTCTATGCCTCCATCAACATCTATCCGATGAAGGACGGAAATAACCCGTGTGGGTGGGAGGATGGAATCCTAATTCAGGAAATCTCTTTGAACAATATGTGGCTGACAGAGAGGAAAACCTCAAACTGTCCAAAAAAATCCCAATGTGTAGTGTTTGAAAAACTTATGTTATCTAAACAGTCTGTTTGAAATCTTAGAATTATGTTATATAAACAGTCAAAAGTACTGTATTGTAATCTGCTTCCTTCATGATTCATTCTAAGTTTAATTGTGATAAGTTCTAGAGTATGAATCAAATGATATGTACTAAATGTAACAAACAGGAGCTAGAACAATTAGAGTACCATATCTTGTGAAGACGACCAATTAGGAGTCCATTTTTAACATTATTCGCATAGGAAAAGATCAGAGGCAGCCTACACATTATTTTTTTCTTTCTACTTTGTGTAACCGCACTAACCATACAATTCTCCAATTCCTCTGCTAAAAAAAAGGACATCTTGTCATTGTTCTTTTGGTATATTTGACCCATACACGCAACATTTTGAAATGATTTTGTTACATCTCCATTGAGATCGTTCTGTTGAATTAATCAATCATTTTTGCAATTAATAGACTAAATTTATATCTAATCTATTGCTTCTTATCTTTCTTTTCATTTGCACAGTTCAACCACACCTTCCTGAAGAACCAGTCTTTTTCCTGGATGAATATCCTGATGCGAACAGATCCACGATAGAAACCAGAAAACGCCGTTCAATAGCAGGGAACGTTCACAGAAGTCAATATGTCGAGACACTGGTTGTTGTGGATAAACATATGATCAAGAAACATGGAAGTGATAAAATCACAGCATATGTTCTCACAATATTTAACATGGTATGTATGATCAAAATGTAAACTTCCTATCCATATAAATGAAGTTTTGTAAGTGTGTTTTTAAGATTTGTGGGATATTCATTTTCCTTTTTATTGTAGGTGATTAATTAGATCATTTTAATAGCTGATTTGATACTCTATTTTTTTAATGCAAAAATGAATAAACCTATTTTAAATAAATTTTTGCCAGCACATTTTCTAATCCTGCCCCTCCCACATGTCAATGACCAAATGAATCAAATGTCTGACATAATATAAATGCCAGCAAAAACATTGATTTGAACGGTTTAAAAATATGAGTTACAATACAGCAAGTTTTTATGGCAGTTTTTACTTTTCATCATTTATAAAAAATGATGTGTTAAAATAATTCATAGCAAGTGCTCATCACAGCTTTCATGCACATTTGAACAGACTTTCATCTGTGATTGCAACATGAACCCTCAAACAACGACCCCCAAACTCCACTTTTTTCATATCGCCAACCAATTTGGGGTATCCAACGTTACCAAGCCCTAATACTTAGTAATAGTAAAATGTAATAAGGCGGGACTGGGGGAAAGCCTTAGCGCCTTGGGAATCAATGGAAACAAGTGGCCTAGTTTCCATCCAATGATCTCATTGGCGTAAATGCTGTGAACTTTTGATCAAGGGCATTTCTGTTATGAATCTTATCGACAAGAGCTTCATTTACACTGCAAGCAAAAACGTGAGTGTTTTTTCTCACATTCAGGAGTTTTCTTGGAAGTTGCTAGGCAACTGCCCGTAAACACAACAAAAACCCACCTCTGGAATTGTGTTTTTTCTTAATGTCTCCTGAAAGTGGCGAATGCATACAACTCACTCCCAAAATGATAACAATAACAATGTTTCCCTCGGATAGGATGTTAAATGGAGGCCCTGTGTAGAGGAGAGTCACCACCTTTGCATGTTGAGAACCCACTGCACTATTCGTATAAGAGTAGGGGGAAATCCCGGTGTAGTGGTTCACTTGCACAGCCCAGTCAGTTTTATCAGGAGGAGGGACCCAAGGGTTACAATGATTCAGTTCGCTTTTCACCTCCCAGGCACAAGTGACACCTAAATACTTAAGAATTATAAAAATAATGATTAAAAAACATTACAAAAAAAGAATAAGCAAACATGGATGGTTTGTATGGGTTTTTGCAGTAGTGTAAATGGTAGATGGTTTTTCAAATTGTTTTTTTCTGCAATGTAAATGAGCCAAAGTTCTAGTTTCTTCCCCCCCTCACTCTCCTTTGATGAAAGAAGGGTAAATAACCCCAGAGCAACTGTGATTTTTTTCTTCTCTTGCGATGTGTCATTTTTTCTTGTGTTGATAAATTTTCATATGCATTAGGGCACAATTGAAGCTGCTATTGTGAGGGGATTAGGAATATTAGGGAGGAAGAATGGGAATTCAACAACTGTCAAATTGGATAAAAAAGAAATTTTTCACCTCCCACAAAATTTGTGTGCATTCAGGGCAAAAATACCTTAGTATTCTTGTTTTAAATTGTTTTATAAAATGGGTTTCCCGTGTAGACATTGTGTAGAAGTGCCCAATTGATCTAGTTGCAAATTTAGAATGATGATGTGGGGAAGGGGATGGGGGAAATACTAATATCGGCATTCTTTGATGTATGAGTAATTCTTTGCATTTTACTTTATAGTTTGCCTTTTTAGTACCTGAGGTAATTTCTATCAAGTCATTTAGTTTTCATTGACTATTGATGGGATTGGTTTATGGGGTTAGGGATTTAGAAATATGGTGCAAAGCTTAAGAGTATACAAAGTTGTCAAGGTGTAAATTATTTATGGCGATATTTCAAATGGCGATATTTCAAATGGCCCATTTCAAAGTTATTGTATTTAGAAATCTGTTGAAGATCTTAATTAGAAATTGAAAGAAATCCCCCCTTAAGAGAATTAACGAGATATTGGATAAGTTATCAATTTAAAGTTATTTAATGTTTAGTAGTAGATGCAATAATTGTTCAACAAATTGTCAACAATTGATAAAAGTCCTTGGAAGGGAATTCAAGGTTGTCAGTGATCGCTTCTTTACAGCCCACCAAATCAATTTCTTTCATCGGCAATATTGGCTGTCAACTGCTTCCTTGAGCAGCTTTCATCAAATCATTTGTCCAACTACACCACTCAACAAATTTGAGCATGGACAAAGATGAATTAATTCAACCCAGCAAAGCAACAACGCTGACATATTTCTGTTTCATTCACTTATTCATGGTCAATAGCACTTTTTTAGACTGGAATGCAGAAGTTTTGAGCTTTTTTTATTGACCAGTGGTAAAAAGTTTGAGCGCTCGCTCCGGAAAGCGGGCGGTTGTCAATTAAGTGGACGTTGAATGACCGCAATATTGGAAAATCCACTCCTTCAACATGCTGAATTGATTGTAGCTAATCTGATATGAATTACTAGGTTATGATCAAGAGAGGGGAAATTGAATGGGCAGTTTTTTTGTATTTATTCCACAGTGTGTGTCCTGTTTTATATTGTTGAAGTATAAATCAAAAGGATTTGGTAGGATATTGTTTGTTTCTAAACACAGAATTGGACCAATATGCCGGTTCTTCCGAGTATGAAATGGAGACTTAAGTGGAAGTAGATTTATTACACGTGCAGTAAGATGAAAATTGATTTTTATTTCTCTGTTGAGCATGTTTGTTTTCAACAATTGGCCTCTCCCCAGATAGTTTGAGGGATTAGGTGAAATCTGTTGCTAATTTTGAAATCCAGATTGCCAGCATTTCTGGGTTTTAATGGATCAAGACAAAAGAGTGAAACAAAACTTTAAATAATTGTAATTCAAACGTGCTTTTCAACTTGGCTGATGACAAAAACACATTCCTGATATGTTTATGAGCTGCATTTAAATTCTAATAAAACTTCCAATTTAAGACACAACAAGTTGATATTCAACATCAAGTCCAATCATAGTTTTTTTGTGGATGATTGGTAACGAAGAGGTGTCTTGATGAAGCTGGCACTTGGCTTCCATTTTCTTTTTAAAATTGGTGATAGATGTTTTCACTTTAAAGAAGAAGAAGAAAAAAAAATCCCTAAAATTCACATGTTTCACATGACATGAAAGCTTTTTGATGTCTGTAACATCCTTTATGTATAAACCATCCTTTGAAAACTATCCTTTCCAATATGAAAAATGTTTAAAAGTGAATATTCTTACCTCTCAAAGTTAAGAGTTATAATTTATCTTTTTTTGTAATAAACACCAAAGTTTTTTTCTTTTTCCCATGTCCAGGTTGCAAAATTGTTTCGTGATTCATCTCTGGGTCACACCATCAACATGATGCTTGTGAGTCTAATGCTCCTGGAAGACGATCAGGTGAGTTAAATTTCATTCTCTATGGTTCTATTTAGCATTGGTCCTGTGTGTTTCTGGTTGCCCTAGCTATGTGCCATCGGTCTTGCCTCTGGTCATATGTGGCATTGGTCCTGTGTGTTTCTGGTGGTCCTAGCTATGTGCCATCGGTCTTGCCTCTGGTCCTATATAGCATTGATCCTGTGTGTTTCTGGTGGTCCTAGCTATGTGCCATTGGTCTTGGCTCCGGTCCTATACAGCATTGGTCCTGCGAGTTTCTGGTGATCCTAGCTCTGTGCCATTGGTTTTGCCTTTGGTCCTATGTGGCATTGGTCCTACATCTGATTGGCATTATATGTCATTGGTCTAATGGAACCTAAGCCTAAGCCCCTAAATACAACCATGCAAGACCTTAAATAGGATGTAGAAGACACAGGACTAGATGACCAGTTGGACTAAAAACTTAAAAAAAATGTCCTATAACATAATTGCTATAGACCTACCCTCGAATGCTCATATGTATAACCAATTAGACTTGGGACAAATAAGTTTGTTGTGCCTTATATTTACAGGAGGAATATTGAAGCACAACTCTGTTTCCAGGATCTAACTCAGATCCTTAAAAATTGAGTAAAAATTCCTCTGAATCTTAGGACATCTATATCTCACATTTGCCTTCATTTTGTACTCCATATTAGTTCTTGATACATATGTTAAACACTAGTCCTTGAACATGATGTTTCTTTCATACTTTCATGCAGCGAGAGTGTTTGAAGGCCATTTCGTCATTCAACTGTATGCTCTCTTCTCTTAACGATCGATATACAGGTACATTTGGTAAATCAAATGTAATTGAATTTCTCTACACTTTAACCCACCTGCCTTTGATGCCGTTAGTTTCAGTTTCATTCCAACATGGCTGTATCTATAACAATTTACCATCTGCTGAGAGCCAGAAGGGTGCTAACTCATATATTTTAACATAGAGGTAACGTCCTTCTTGCTCTTCAGAGATACCATCACCCTTGTTAGCTTTTCAAAGCAATTGGGGTCTCTTATTTGGGGATCTATCAACTCGCTCAATTGAATTTGCCTCTCAGTGCTCCAAGAAGAACTGAAGGCTTGTATCATTCTAATTTCTCCAAAATGTTCTTGATTGCTCAAGGCAATGTGATAGTTTGACTGGTTTAATGTTCGTCAGTCTCTTTGTACATCATCTGTTTGGAGTCACAAAGTACACAACTTATTACCCCTATGGCTCCAAACAGTCGTTATGTACTCATGATAAAGATAGTATCACTAGAAGTTTCAAAGAAAAATGTTGAAAAGTTGTAATTTGCAAAACAGTTTACCCTCGTTTAAGAAGCTTCTTGAGGGTCACATCTTTTAACCAAAATCTTTGTGGTATTTTTCAAAACAACATGAGAAAGAAATTCCAAGAACTTTTTTCTTGGGGCTTATGAAAGATCTTTGGTATTTTGAAAGAAGACTGTGTAGGTGGATCATAATTTGACCTGAGACTTTATGAACATATTAGCTATTTATCCTGGTACCTAATTCTCCTAGCTAGGAGCTAGGTTGATTGCAACATTTTTCAACACATCTTTGTTCTCTACCATTCTAGTGCACTCTTGCAGTGATATTCCTCTTCAGGTCTAAATGTTTTCCTCCCATTTGGTTCTTGGCTTTTCAAATCACAGCAAAGGAGAAAATGTGTAGAAATGTGTTTTTGCCATCTTTGGCTGTTCTATGACGCACTTTTGCGGTATGGTATCGCACACCAACATGTCTTGAACGCTTTCCTAGGCTGTGTATACATACAGGTAGCACGGTATTCTCATCAATGCCCTTGAGGTTAGGTGAAGGTCGGGAACAAGATGGTCCATTCATCTGTTCGGAGTGGGGAATTAGCGATGAGGGTGGTTCTGCAATCTTGTCCCTTGAACACCTCTCATGAAGAAGGTACTTTCCCCTTATAAGATTTAGATTTGTACCTCTTCAAATTTTGGGCTGCCTGCATTAAGCCAAGTGAAGCCATGTCGGTTGGTTCAAACGCTTGACTTGAGATAGGAAGGTCATTGATTCAAGCACCAGCACAGCATTAATGTCCTTTGGCAGGACATATATCTACATTGCCACTCTCCACCCAAGTGTCATATGGGTACCTGGTAAGACCAAATTTCTTGAATGTTGCGGGTGCTGATATTGGCATCCCAGCTAGAGCCAGGATAATCATGGAGTGACCTTATTTAGTGCAGCGATGGATTTGGATGCTGTTAAAGTATTCAATATTATTATTATAAATTACACTGTAAGCTATCAATTTAAGAGACATGAACCTTTCATGAATTGAACTACTCGCAAAATTCTTCAAAGTTTCATACACACAAAAGTTTCTTGTGTTCAATGTTTTGCCAAATAGTAGCTTTACAGTAGGCAGTCGAGGGGATAACAAAGTCTAAGCCCACACAAGCACATACAATACATTAGCTGGATATCAACGGATTTACAGGATTGCACGACACATCAGAATTTTGACAGCCGGTTATTGTATCAATTAACATACCATGTGTTTGCTTGGGTAACATGTTTCAATACGCTCGTTCAGATTGGTTCAAACAACAAAAACAGCAGTGGAGACGTATTTTAAAAAATGTACTCACAATGACAGAATAGGAAATGTGAGTAAACGCCTGATGTCATTATTTTGGATATTTCAATTTTAAACCCCATTGTTTGCTCATTCCGTGTGGGACCTAGCATTAAGACAACCATGTGGTTTATTTTTGGAGTATGTCTTTTTCAAATTTGAGAAAATTTGATATCCTTCCGGTCCGCTAGCCCTAACATTCTTCCCAGAAAATAGCAATAACATGTAACGTATATATTACTTTGGGGGAATGTGTGAACTATTCTCTTTCACTTTTGTTTGTTTCAAATGTATTATTCATTACTATCTGTTTTGGAGTGGATTAATGCCAATAAATTATCTCTCAATGTGACTAAAACGAACTATATGCTTTTCAGTAACTCCATAACATCACTACCTGGTAACATTTCCATTAATGACATAAACATTTTATTTGTTGAACACACAAAATTTCTTGGTCTTGTTATAGACTGTAAACTTAATTGGAAAATGCACGTTGGAAATTTATGTAAACTTTTATCACGAAATACCGGCGTCATCAACAGACTTAAACACTTTTTTCCTATTGATGTCCTGTTGAATCTATACTCCACCTTAATTTTCCCTTATTTAAATTACGGTATTTTAGCTTGGGGCAACTGCTCCAAGACTCAACTGCATAGTTTATTGGTCATTCAAAAAAGAGCCCTGAGAATAATTCACAATGTTGGTTTCCGGTCACATTCAAACATCTTATTTTTCAACAATAACCTTTTACATGTGTCTGATATATTTCTCTATAATTTGGGTATTTTCATGTATCAACTTACAACAAATGATTTGCCTGATTCTATTGCTTCTCTTTTCACTAAGAACTTGGATATTCATTCATACCCTACCAGGAAAAGGAATGATTTTCACATCCCCCGTTTACGCACTTCATTTTCTCAAAAAACAATTGTATATACTGGTCCGTCTTTTTGGAACAATCTTCATCCTGATTTACTTCACTCTTCTTCTATTCATAAATTTAAATATAAACTCAAGTTACATTTGTTGAATGCCTACAATAATAATGATGATTAGACATTTCATGTATAATGTTCTTTTTTTATAACATGTACCATTTTACAATTCATTTTACAATTCATTTGCAATTTTAGGCGTTCTTTTGCCTATGTGACATTTAAGTGGATTTTAACAGGAAAGGAATAAATAATTCATGATTTCTATTGTTCGGTTTTTGTAAACGTTCAGGTGGTGCAAACATGTGTGGTGCATACTCTGCTATTTATTGGCTCGTTACTACTCTTCGGTTTAATGTATTTCTTTTTCTTTCTTTTTTCTGTATTGTATTGTATTGAACTCGCAAACAACTATTTGTCAAACTACTACCGTCTTAATTTTAATTGTGTACCTCTCTCTACTGTAAACATTTTCTGTCCCTGTTATTTTTCAAGTCGCCCAGGAACCTATTCTTTACAAGCTCTGCTTTTCTATAGGTTCCTGCACATTTCACAGTTTGTACTTTTATCTGGGTTTCCTTTAAATGATATTAGTTGTCAAACAAATGTGATGATTACCTTGTCAATTAATATAATCATTGTGTTATATTATGAAACAATATGTCTTTTATGTATATTTTGTTATCTGTATTATTTCTGCATGTGAAATGTGAAATCAATAAAACTCAAACTCAAAACTCAAAACTCAAGAAATAATGTGATGTCAATGTGAATTATGTGTCGACAGATGGAATTATCACTTTAACATCTTTGATATAATGTGATGAAAGTTATTGCAGAATAGGATGTATTAGATGATTGGTATTCTGAGGATAAATCAGTTTGTTTAGGCTCCACAATTTTATATCCTTAGAGATTTTTGAATTTTCAGTGAAATAGCAGTCTTTTAACAGTTAGACATGGAAAACGTAGCTACATTTTCTATTGAAAATCTAGTTTCATATGCTATTGTGGTTGCTGTTACAGAATGCCTAAAATTCCAACCATTTTAAACATTGATAAGTTGCATTCATTGACTGAAACATATTTGAAATATTATCACAAATGAAAAATACAGAAACAAATTTCCAATGGGAAAATCTTCCCACTGGGAAAATCTTCCCACTCCAGAGATATAACTCAAAGATAAAAATATATGTTTTTACAAAGAATTATTTGTTTGATTGATGGGGACAAATTTGTACCCTTTAGAGTCTCTGGGAGGGTATGTTGCTTCATAGTCCTTTTCTTTCCTTCGTACAAAAGGCAACAAAAGCCAGATTTTTAAGTTTGATAAATGCAGAGAGAATTCATTCTCAGATAAGCAACGATATGCCTCCACCACCCCCATATGGTTTTATTAAAGGATAACCTCTCTTAAGCTTGAATGGGTAATTTGGCAACCTTTTCACAGTACTACCAATCCATAAATCTTGTAAACATTTTTCATATGGCATATCTGACAGCCTGAATTGCATTGTTCAAATTAGCAGGAGAAGATATGGCTTTCTATTTATTAACGACCTGTCGGGTAGTGAACCCTTTTGCTGTCCAGGTCAGTGTTCATATGAAATCACTTTCTGGATGAAAGGTTAATAGAAATATTTTTGTGTTCCATCCTACAATAATCCCTTCAAATATCATCATATGGCTAATTTGCAGAGCAATTAGTTGCACTTATGCTCACTGCCATACACTGGTCAGGTCAGTTAGTATTATTTATCATTAGATCCATTTAAATATACAATTTCTTGTCAAAATACGATAGTATACAGCCAGTGTATTGATCTGGATTGTAATATACTTGTTGGATATTTGGTCTGTTCGAAGCCAGAAGGGTGTTAACTCATACAGTTTTACACAGAGGAAACGCCCTTCTGGATCCAAACAGACGATTTACAAAAGTATTATCTGGTAAAGAGAGGTCAGAATATAGTTTGATGGAACAAGTTCAGGAGACAATTGTATAAAATTAATGATAGAAAGGTAGGAGACAAGAAGAAGGAGATGAAGGGGGCAAAGTGAGAATAGGAGGGGCGGGAAAAAAACTGCTTATGTGAGAAAAAGTAGGAGATGGATGAAAGAAAGAGACAGGGGGGGGGGGGGGGCAAGGTGAAAATAAGAGGGACATGAAGAGATACCAGTTATGTAAAATGGAAGGTGGGGGGGGGGGGGGGATTAAAGAAAACGATAACAGGGGCAAAGTGAGGATAGGAGAGGTAGACACCAACAATATGAGAGAATGAGTATAAGATAGATGAGAGAAAAAGCAGGAGAGAAATGAAAGAAAGGAAAGGAGGGGGTAAGGTAAGCATAGGAGGGGCAGGAAACGATAATGAGATCGCAGGTGTTGCAGCATCACATGAAAAGCTTCTTTTGTATGGAATCTTGGAATGTTATCCAGCCACCTCTCCGTCAACTCCACTGGTCCCACCCTGAGCGATGGATGACAGATGATTCTATCGTCTGGGTTACGGCAGACACAATAGACACCAGTATGTCCTAAGCCACAGCAAACAAATTGAATCATCCGTCTAATCTATTACATTTTCAACCAGACAAAAACTCAGGGTTTGGACTTGGGCCATATGACCAATAAATCAACCTTTATCGACTTTATTTGAATCAACTTTTTATCGGCTTTATTTGAAGTAAATAGTGTGTTGACTCTAACCTTTCACAAAGTTTTCTTCTTCCTAAGGGTAATAGTTTTATATAGTTATCATCATAATGGGGGAGAGGGGATTTGAGGACATTGTTGTTGAGTACCTGGTCACGCAGCTGTCTTTGTGAATGTTGTGATTTTATATTGAATTTAATGAAGAGTCCTGAAGATTTAAAGATGTTTATCTCTTCACATTGTGTATAATTGCAATATACGTCCAATTTTGTTGGCCTCCGTTGGCCTGGAGATGGAACAAGAATGACACATGGCAATGGTCTCTGATTCGAGTATGGCATTTTGTGATAACCATGATGAAATTAAAAGGCAAATAGAGAAAACTCAGGTATAAGTTTTCCATTACATGTAATTTCTCTTGATAATAAGAGAGAGAGAGAGAGAGAGAGAGAGAGAGAGAGAGAGAGAGAGAGAGAGAGAGAGAGAGTTGAGCTAATCTATTTGCAGTTACCATGGGGAACACATACAGTCAAGCTTCTATACACTGTACATTCAAAAGTTGTGGTATTTAAAGCCCCATCGCACTAGTTTGGCTAGGGGGGATTATACCTCCCTCGAAGGTCTCTGACAGTTGGTTATATAATCAAATCAGCTCTCAATTAACAAAAGAAAAAAGGGATTATGGGGAACCAACAGGCACCGATTAGGCATTGTTTGCTATATAGAGGGCGCAAGTAGCTAAAAGTAGTGCAGTAGGGCTTTAAAAAGTTGTTGTATTTAAGAAGGGCCTGGAAGCGACAGCTCGGCCAGCAAATTGGCCGTGACAGAGTGAGTGGGTGAGGACTGAGTGATGCTGGTTTCCAGGGTATTGTGAATGTGTCTTTGATTGGAGTATGTCCATGGAAGGAAGCAGGATGCGGGGTGATGATGCCATGTAGCCCTGGCTGCTGCAGGTGAGGCTGACAGGAATGAAGAGGGATGTCCCCAGGAACCAAAGGCCATCATTAAATGGCCTCAGGATTGATTGCCTAGAGATTGTCTCAAGAGAGTCACCTGAAGGAGAGATATATATTAAGAAGATATTGGAACAGAATTAAAAGAAAGGGCCAATGAATCAATGTAGCCTCAAGTGAAAATAATGTTAAAGGAAAATTCAGTCATCACCTGAGCAAATTTGATTATGCAATATCTGTTGAGTTTTACTCATGTGCACCAGAATTTCACTGAGGATGAATTTGTATTAGTGTAGGGCTGTGATCCTTGAGTGAATGGCAATTGCTTTGCATACATGTAGATAAAAGATAACATTGCTCTTTGATGTTAAACGCGACAGGAATTCATACTCGCTATTAGGAGCAACTTGTGGTGATACACCATACAAAGAGGGGACAGCTCCCACAGGGGTAGAAGTCTAATATGCTGTGGTCTGACATATAAGATTTTTTATGCGTGTACATCGGGTGAAAGGAGGGAAGTAGCATTTGCTTTTCCAAGAGAGAGTAATTCAAATTCTGAGAAGTTTAAACAATTGTCATTTTTCTAACAATACTGTCGCCAGACCAACCCCAGACCGAAGAAAAATATTACATTGTGTCTATGGCAAAACATCGGTCATGGTTTTTTGGTGCGACCTAGGTATTAGTAAGTAATATTTTTTCTGTGTTTTTAGTGAGAGTTTAGAAGAACAGTTTGGTCTCTCTCTCTTTCTCTCTCTTTCTCTCTCTCTCTCTCTCTCTCTCTTTCTCTCTCTCTCTCTCTCTCTCTCTCTCTCCACCTCTCTCTCTTTCTTTACTAAGCTGTCCCTTTTTCATTCCAAATCCATCTTCTTCCCCCTCCTTATCTCGGTACAATTGCAAATATGTTATGACAAGAAATCCACTCTATGGCCATTTCATAATCTCATTAAACTGCCAATATAAATTATGTTTGCATCGTACAAGAAGTGATTGTAAGGATCACACATTTCAATATGGGATTTCAATAGAAGGTGTGCTAAATTCCATCGACTCTTTCTCCCAAACATGATTGCAAAGATGTTCTCCAAGAAATCCACACTAAGACCATTTCAAATCTTTTAGCTTTGCTCATAGGAATTATGTTTAGATTCTATAAAACGCAATCGTAAGGATTACGCTTTTCAATAGGCAATGTACTAGACTATCTTTCTCTTTTCTTCTTCTACCCCCTTCTCCTATCCCCTCTCTCTTTTTAACACAATTGTGAAGACTTCAAGAAATCCCCTCAATGGCCATTTCAATTTCTCGCCCTACTGACTATGAAAATTACGTTAGGGTTACATAATGGATTACACATTTCAATAGGCGATGTGCTAGACTATCTTCTACTACCCCCTCCTCTCAACATAATTGCAAAGACATGTAAAAAGAAATCCACTTTGGGGCTTCTCAGTATCTTATGGAAGCTATATATGTTCAGATTTATAAGAAGTGTTTGTTAGAATTTAAAAAATCAGTAGGCAATGTGCTGGGTTGATTAGTTGAGTGGATTAGTTGAAAGTCTTCCTCTTGAAAAAAATCTCTGCCTTTTTTGTGGGTGTTGATATCCCTTTGAATATGAGAGGGAATACTCAGGTTTGAGATGCTGTTGTGAAAGTGAGAAGAAAAAGAAAAGAAAAGAATCATGGATGAACACAGATGAGTCACCCTCGATGACAAGATACTGAAACCGCATCAGACATGTAGGTGAGAGCTCGCTGTCCCAACGATTTACTGGCTGGTCGCCCTAGCCTTCCGAAAGAAGTAAACACAGAATGCATTATGAGATGATATGCTCCAGCCTTCATTGGGTCCATTTAGAACATTCAAGTTCATGTACCTAGGTATTCAATTAACCTGTTGACTGCTGCATTGTCAAAGTCCCATAGGCTTGATACAGGGACCACCAGGTTACCGTAGGCAATGGGTTAAATAAGAGAAAGTGTTGATGTCTGGAAGACATGACAGCTTCCAGAGCTTCCAGATGATGTTGTATGGATCTTAATGGTTTGTGCCTCATCACTGAGTAAGACGTGTCACCTAGTTAAAGCATTCTAATTTTACTCCCTTTCTTTGGGAGTTTTGCCTTGACACACATGCATAGAAGTTTGGAATAAGGAACCTTTTCTTCATCAACCTTTCAGAAGTAGTTCTTTTTTATGACGCCCCAACCCCATCCCCACTCATTAGTTGCTCAAGCCAAGGCAGATGTATCACAATTTTTACAGTAGTCTATAAAAGATGCCTGACCCAACTATTTAGGGTTGCATTTGTTTTAAACCATTTGATCTCAATATTTTTCAGAAAAGGCTTTAAGATCAAGGATAAGAATAATACAATTGATATGTGAGACCATTGAAAACTTCAATATTGGGCTTTTAATTGTAGGATGAACTTTTTTCGTTATTTGGTCAAAGCGAGAAGGCAGTTAACTGTAACTAGTAAAACAAGATGGGTTAATGCCTTTCTGGTTCTGAACTCATGATGTGCGACAGTGGTATGCTGGAGAAATGTTTGCAGCAGATTGAAAACTCATGCACATCACTGTCGCTGTCCAGGAAAGAACTTCTAATGTGCTCAAGGTTTCTTGTTGCTAAAACGATAGAAACCTGCAGAGCTTTGTGCTTTCCTATGGAAATCTGATAAAATCTGACTCCGGGAAGAAGCACCTGTTCAATATGTCTAAGCTCGTTATTATGTATACTAACATTTATCCAGTAACCTAGAATGGATTTGACATTTTAGGGTACTTTGTATGTTTGCAACTGATATGTTTTCTCTTTGAGTTTCACTGTCCCTTTGACATAACATGGTTATCAAGAAATATCAACCTACATATATGAATTCTTAACTGAATGTGTATGTTGAAGAGAAAAGCACATTTGTACTTTAGAAATGCAGTACAAAAGAAATATGAATAATTGTTGGTTTAGTCTTATGCATGCACATAACTTTTTCTTGATAATCATGCTTTTTATTGCCTCTGTGGTTCCCATTTAAAGCCGAGGGAAAAGAGAGAAATACAAAGTCAATGAGTTAACAAGCACTTCATGATCTTGTTAGAGAATAAATGTATATGAGGAAGAGATAGATATCATAACATATTATTTCTCTCCTTTCTTTATTCCAGCCTGGCTTGACCATCTCCCACCATGCTGACCGGTCATTGAACAGCTTCTGTCAGTGGCAGTCCACCTTGACCACACCCAATGGCACCCACCATGACCACTCAATACTGCTGACCGGAAATGATATATGCTCCTGGAAAAATGAACCCTGTGACACACTAGGTAAGGATTGTGATAGAATGATCATGCAATGCTTAGTCATTTATGTTTAAAAATATTTAGTGTGTTGGTCTGACACATGCACAATGTGTCAATATAAGAAATGAAAGTGATAATGGGCAATTAGGCTCCTGATGTACAGATAGATAGGGTGACTTGCATTAAAATTTGAGGTGAAATACCTTTCCTAAAATAAATGCCAGTCCAAGTATATGATACTAGTTCTTTAGAAGTCGAGGTTTATTTGACTTTCCAAGTTTGTGGAGTAGCACCCAATAATCTGTCATTGCGATCTACTGCTGATATGGACTTACTCTATACATTACTCTAAGATTTATGATCAGCATTCCAATGACCACACAAATTGATTTAGTATGTCTCTTGTGAATACACTTATATAACCCATTGCCTACTGGAACCAGGCCGCCCCTGTATTAAGCCAGTGGAAATGAGAGAATTCAGTATTTGACAGGTTAAATGAGGTTTACCCTACCAGAAGTAGATGTCAACTAATATACTGTGGAAATATAAAGACAAAACAGAGGGAGATCATATCCCTATGTGATTTTGCATATTCTTTGTTTGATTTTGATTTTGTTCTGAATATATGTAAGTGATTTGTTTTTCTTCCTCTTTTTTTGATATCTCATTTCAGGTTTTGCACCTATTGGTGGCATGTGCAGTAAATACCGGAGCTGTACTATAAATGAAGATACAGGATTGGGATTAGCGTTTACAGTTGCTCATGAATCGGGACATAGGTAAGTGACCAAATTGTGAATTTCTGTTAAAAATGAATAATAATTGGTCTATTTGAAGAAACATAATGATTGATGTTTTGTTAATTGCCTGTTTATTGATTACAAATTATAGTGTCATATCTATTGCAGACTCGGAAGAGGTAGTAGGAGAACAAAACAACTTGAAATGAACTAGATATCAAGTATTCGATTATGGTACAATATGGCTGCAGCAGATTGGACTAAAGAAAGAACCCCCATCAAATACATTGAGTTTCTAGACTTCAAACTTAGTGTTTGTGGACTGTTTATGATATCCAACATTCTATTCTGCAGACCTTGACTCCTGTGTGCATAAACAACTTTTTATTAGAGTAATTATCGATAGTATGTGAAACTTTAGTGGTGATTATAGTGATTGGAGAATCCATAGCAGTACATGGCACCATCAGTTTCCTGAATGAAAAGAACAGCCTATCAACAGCAAAGCAAAAAAGCAGATGGGTTGAAAAGTAGTGTGACAACAACGTATTATGATGACATCAGCATAGGTATCAATCAGTCAGTGAGATTTGTCAATGTATTACAGTAAAAACTCTATAGAAAGGTACTAATGGAGAGTGAAAAAAGAGATAAATAATATGCTTGTTGCAATTATATTTTTAGCTCTTGTATTCTGATGACTGTTCATATCATCAGGAATACCAGTTAAAAAGTTATTATTTCATGCATTATCATTCAGGAATTATTTTTAGGATTATGATGCTATTGAGGAGGAGATGAGATAAGCAGATAGAAATTGATGATGATAATATCCTGTATGGTGGAGTCAAAGAGAAAATAACAATGAGTTTAACACCTGTTGGGTTGGGCAGTGAACTCCAACATGTGACCAAAAAAAAGGACACAAGTTCACTGCTATCAAAGCAGGGATGATACACAGTCAGCACTCAAATTATGATTAAAAAAAATGAAATCTTTTGAAATAATGATAACAAAGTTCAATATGTATATATCTGATAAATCTAAAACATCAAGAGGTGTATGTTTGCATTTACTGTATGTCTTACAGTAGCTCCAGACAAAATCATGAAGTCACACAGAATTCTGACATCAGACAAATGTTTGTTATTTATCTTTTAAGCACAAGGAAACAATTTGATTTTCATTCAACGTATATCTGTGGCCTAGTATCTATTCGGGTACAGATAGCAATAGATGAATATTTGGCTCAACACAAAGTATACAAAGAGAATTCTTACAACTGAATGTGGTCATGACAAATCCCTAAGGTGATTACAAGTTTCACCAGGTACCTGGTTTCCTTTGCTGAATGATATAGAATGTGGCTGAATTTTGGAGTAAATGTGTGACATTTGTTACGTTTAGTCATAAAAAGTTTGTAAGGTGAAAAAGATAAGGTTGCATATATGGTTCCTTCTTTCCAGTGCTTAATATCATCAAAAGATATTAAGAATGAGGCTGGATCTGTCAACTACCAACAAACCGAGTAACTGTCAGTTTTCGTGGGAAGTGGGAATTGTAACGTGATTCATGCAACAACATTGCACCTGGTTATTTTGAAATATGAGTTTTCATGTGCATCATGAAAATCATACTGAGATCGAGTTGCATTTTTTTAACCCTTACAGTGCCATCATTCCCACTCTGAGTGTAATTACTGAACGTAAAGTCCAATTCAGGATAAGAAGTGTTAAGCTTTAGCATCTCAGAGATGTGAGATGTGTGAGAAACGGGCGATGCGTCGTTGAGAGAAGCAAATCGGTTGTATTGATACTGATAGGCAAGGTGTTAAAAAGGGGAGGGAATCTCGGATCAGATCGTATCACTTTAGGTTCATCATCCGTTCAAGGATTAGTTGAAGGTTCTGAAGTGAAGATACTTTGAGTCACCTAATTGCTTCTTGTCTTTACCTCAAAATTTTCATAAGGTATAAACCTGTAGAAAATACTTTAAATAAGCGAGTGATTAATAACCTGAGGAATATTGCTAACTTCCTTCCATGTATTTATGGTAATGGAAGATCCAAAGTAGTTTTTTGTTATCATGGAGTTAAAAGAAACCTGGAAAATATCATTCTTAAATTTAAAAAAAGTATCTGGTGTTAAACTGCTTTTAGGGCAATGATTGTGTCATCTTTGTCTTCTCAATTTTGTACTTATAAGAGAAGTAAGAATCAATTGTCAGCAGAATCAGACCGTTTCTGCAGTATTCTAAGAACATGAATGTACCTGAAATTTTGTTTACTTTCCCAAGCACTTTTAACCATGAAAATTATGTAAAGAACATAAGAAAAAACGTTGAATGTAGACCTGCCAGAAATGCATGTATCTCTCAGTCCTGTCTAAATGATGTCTGCTGAAGCAACGAAGATCGATAAGGCTTCGGGTTTCGCTGAACTTAGCAAGGTACAAGGGTCTCCCTGGAGAAGCTCGTCTGTAACCCAAGTCCATTCATAACACTGTACCTGATCCGTAAAATATGGTTAGGAAACATGAGTTTTTTCTCGATCAGTGAAGTGTGCGTTACAGTTCATTCTGAAATTCAGTAATGTGTGAAAACAACTTGCTCGTACTGAGTGAGAAGTGGTGTCTTGCCCGAGTTCGCCATAGATTTGTCATGCCAAAATAAAATTATTATTGTTTATATATCTGATACTATTGTCATGTGCTGTATGTGGGGGGGGGGGCACAAATGAAGCGTATGTTAATAAAATCTTTATTTAACTTATCTCATTCTCTTGTTAAAAATTGGAAACTTCATGAAGACAAATAATAAAGATGGCATGGTGTTGAACAATGTTTGGTTACAACATTTCAGAGTATTTTCCAATAAATTCAACCACTAAATTGCTTTTCCATCCAAAGGCTGATAGGAATGAAATGTTGATTACTCTTGTGTTCAACATTTATACACCTATTTTGATTGTTGGTGTGATCACTTTGTTAACCTTCACATTCCCAATTTTCCCACATTCCCAACTTTTCCACTCTCTGTATACTTGACCTAAAATAAATGAACTTTTGATGGCATGCCAGAGTAAGTGGTTTGACAGTTCATCCTGGTTTTTGTATTTAATTCCACATTTGTTGTATTTTCTTGTAAGGTATTCTGTATTTTACATGATTTCTATGTATTTTCTGCCTCTCCTGATGACTCTTTCCTCTCTCTCTCCTCTCTCTCTCTCTCTCTCTCTCTCTGTCCTTCTCCATCTCTCCTTTTCTTTCCTTTATTTGTCAGTGGTCATCCTCATATATCTCTTTCTCATTACCTACCTCAACTCTGCCTTTCCTTGATATAACATCTCAATAAACACTGACAATTAACCTCCATCTCTTCTCTTCTTCCCTCTTTCCAGTTTTGGGATGGTGCACGACGGTGATGGCAATGCCTGCAGGAAGTCTGGAGGAGACATCATGTCCCCCACCCTCTCCGGTCACAGCGGCAGGTTCACATGGTCAGCCTGCAGCAGGAAGAGCCTCGATGACTTTCTAAGGTATACCAAACAATAGACAACTTGGGCACGGTCAGGGGTTGCCCGGTGTAGGACTGACCTCTCGGTAGATGAATCATGAGTATTTTTTTTAAAGCTTGATGAAATGTTATAGGAAAAGATGGAAATTGCAACTTGGACTCATCACCGATAGGGAGAGGATGGTGTGAAAGGAAATTAGCTGTACTTCTTGCTTTATGAAGAGCCTCGATGACTTTCTAAGGTATACCAAACAATAGGCAACTTGGGCACGATCAGGGGTTGCCCGCCCGGTGTAGGACTGACCTCTTGGTCGATGAATCATGAGTATTTTAAAGGCCGTCTGTACTAGTTTGGCTAAGAGGGATTAGACCACCCAGGAAGGTCACTGACAGGTGGCTATCTCATCAACTCGGCTCTCAATTAACATAAGAAAAAGAGGATCATGGGGACCAATGGTCACCGATTAGGCATTGTTTTCTATATAGAGGGAGCAAGTAGCTACAAGTAGTACAGTGGGCCTTTAAGCTTGAAATGTGATAGGAATAGATGGAAATTACCATTTGGACTCACCACCGATGGGGTGAGGATGGTGTGAAAGGAAATTAGCTGTACTTCTTGTTTTATGATCTAGATTTGACATGATTGTAGAGGCATCGCTCAAACCTGTAGGAGACTTTTGGTGAACCCCTTATGTGCCCCCCTGAGATTTTTTAATTGTGGCGCTACGTTTAATTGATAGGTTGGGCATAGGATATCTTTTATAGGTGTTAATTTCGTAATGAAGAAACATGTTTTTTGTTGTAGGAAGAAAAAAATCTTGACTTTTTTAGACCATGTACATTGTCTAACACTAATTCATTGTTGAGACTTGCTTCTACTGGTACAAAGGGGATTCAATTTGTATTAATATTCTCTCTCTCTCTCTCTCTCTTTCTCTCTCTCTCTTTCTCTCTTTCTCTCTCCTTTCATTTCCAGCTTTAACCATTAGTTGTCCTGTTGTTTGTCTCAATTCACTTTTTGTTGTTCACAATCGTCAATCGCACACCGATACACCCTGTTTATCTTATCTTCTTGCAAAATTATGATTACCTGAACTCTATGATCAATTCAGTATGATCTGAACATATTATTATTGTGGGTCTCCTTGCACACCCTGACTCAGCTGTTGTCTATTTACCAAGTTCAAATAAGGTAGATCTTTGGCATGAGTTGCATGAATATAATCTTTGGAGGAGATGAAGCGGGAAGAGAGATCGCCAGACTTTGCCCCCAGCTCATCCTGTGATGGTCATACCATGGCAATGGGGAGAAAGAATCACATTTTAATAGAGCTTGGCGCAAATGTGGGTCATAGTAAACATTCTCTGATTTCTCTTTCTCCTTTTCTCACTAATACTCCCATGTTCTTTCTCTCTCCCATTTTCTTTTGCTATCCCGCAGTTTTCTCTAACACTTTGTTGCAAAATGTTATACATTTATTACATAGATATAAATAGGGCAATAGGTCAAACCTTTTTTGTTTTCATTCTACCTCCTGTTCATTGAAATAGTTCAGCATAACCAATGCAACTCTATAAATTAATATCTTTCTCTCTCTCTCTCTCTCTCTCTCTCTCTCTCAATTATACGTCTTCTTGCCTACACATATCTATCTTTTTATTCTATTTTATTTTATTTTGTCCACATATTTTAAACTATCTTCCTATCTTGCTGTCTTTCTCTTTCTCTTTATTGAACCTTTATATATTTTATTTTTGTTTTGCAGTGACTCTCTTGATCTTCTCTTTCTTATCTGTTCCCTTTTTACTCTCCTATTTTTCATTTAGAAGCTAATGATATTACACATCTGTTTTTCCTTTAACTCTAACGATACATCTCAACCAAGCCAAACTGAAAACAATCGAGAATTAGAATTACAACATGAATCATGGCATGCGCTCCACAGGGAATGGAGAACGCGTCATATCGTGTTTTATCAAAATACCATTGTTTTTAATCAATGTTCCATTGTTTTTATCTGTTTGACAGGACGGACCGAGCAGCATGCACGTGGGATGAGCCGGTAGGAATAGCGGAGTACCAGTTCCCTCCTAGTCTACCTGGAGAGCTGTACAGCGCCGATCAGCAGTGTCAGTGGCAGTTTGGACCTAAAGCTAGGCTCTGTTCCTTTAATCTTGGAAAGGTTTGTTTGTGTTCTCTTTCCTATGGGTGATGCTGTACTTAGGGCATGCCTATGACTAGTTCTTCCCTTTCTTATAACTTTGTAACTAAATATTTAAAAAATAATCCTTTTATCTGTTCATTCTTCTTTGGGATGGGGGTATAGTGGGGATATTATGTACCTAATTGTCTTAACATGTATGTATTCCGGTGATGATGATGTTGGTGATTATGATGATGATGATGAATGTTAATTGACAAAGGAAAAAGGATGATTGAATAATTAAAAACTTATAAAACATGACTGATTCTATCTGTGTCACATCCTTGTTGAAAGAAATACTTGTTGAAAGAACTCACTCATTGCTATTATGTAATAGTGCAGCAATCGGATATAACTCATTTACCCTCTTCATCTTGGAGGACACAATCACTTATATTTAGCAGTAATTTATCAAGGAGACATCCAAATTCATGCGGCAATCAGTAGACTCCCATTGTTGTACCCTTGTTTCCTCATTACCTGTAATTGTTCTCGTTCAGTCACAATTATCTTACTTAACCAATCAGTCTCTTAAGGGCTCATGAATAGGGCTTTTAAGTGGTGAAGGCATTTGCCTATTTAGGGGAGACACTTGCCTGTTCCTTGACAGAATCAGGGCCCTGTTTCTTAAAACTTGTTATCAGTAACAAATGCTAAATTTCTATGACAAATCTACTCTCAGCCAATCAAATGCCACTATTTCAGTATCTTATAACAGTTATTGTGACTTGTTATTGATAACATGTTTTGTGAAACAGGGCCCTGGTGTATTCAAGACCCGGTAAGCTTAAAGGTAAAGACCAGTAATGGTCATGCGATTGCATTGTGAAAGAAACGTTGTGGAATCGATCAGAAAAGGTCGATCATCTAGCATCTAGCATCTGCAAGGTTCTGGAATCATCAAAATGATAAGAAATTTGGCTCATTCTTCGTAAAGTTACAAGCACTATACACAGAAAGATGTATATGGGACTACCCTATCTCTCTCACCAGACCATGAGAGAAATAAATTTACCAAATATATGAATTAGTAGGCGGTTTCCCGGCAAATTTTTTATCATCATGTATTAGTCAAAACATATTCTTTCACATGATTGGTAATGAGAGCTTCCATTTCATTTTTTGAAATTGGGGCGTTGCCAATACTGGTCTTTACCTTTAAAGGTAATACAAAGTTTTGGTATGGGGTCATGAATTTGGTTCAAATGAATATATTGGAAGCATATGCGATTCTACAATATTCAGTGATCGTTGTCTCAATTGAAATCGAGTCTAAAGTTATGAAATTTTAAATAATACACTATTTATGTTGTATAGCTCCCTCTCAAGGTCAAAATATTAAATAAGCTATCAAACAAGTTTCGTGGCTAAAATAGACCAATTAGCTATTCCCGTTTGGATATTATATATCACATCTATATATTCTGAGATTTTCATGGTCGCAGCTACCATTGTACGGCCGTAGGCGCTATTTGAAATTTATCAAAATTTACCGGGAGCACCGGTAAATTTTTATATTCATTTTTTCTCGAAAGCAGAAGTGTTTTAGGGGCTAAATTTTCTAGTGCTTATAATACATCCACAGGGGCATCCAAATATATCAAGATTGTAAAGAATCACTATCCACCCAATTTCAAAATTTCCCAAAACTTTGTATTACCTTTAAGTTATTGAGGTCAAAATTTATGGAGAACTACAAATAGACATATTTCCTGGAAATTTGTTAGTATATATATATATATATATATGAAGACTTTTTCCAAGGTTAGTAATCCTTATACATGTATATCCACAAGTCTCCCATTTTTATCTTATTTGGATACCGGATAGTTCATTATGCCAAGAGTTTATTGTTAATTCATGAAATGTATAAGCCATGAAAAAAAACATTTGGAAAACTTAAAATGTACGTCATCACATGCCATGCTTCCAATCTTCAAATAATGGCTATGGCCTATATACTTGTAAACCAGAGAAAAACAATGCAATGGCTCCCCTCAATCAAACTTGAGTCACCTAAATTGGCTGTAGCAGACCGACGATATAAGCTTTCAAACGCAGTGGTTGTAGCAGACTGTAATTTGTCAGGTTTGATTTGAGGACTGATGGAGGGGATGTCCCGGACTGGTGTAGGACCGGTCTAATGATTCGTCATTCTCTATTTAATAATTTCATTTCCATTAGGACCAAGTTGTGGTTTACTAGGTGTTTAGTTAGGTGTGGTAATGATCGAGGGGCGTAGACATTGAGGTTTTCGAATGGGAAACAGATGGACTTCAAAGTTGTTGTTCATAGTCCTAATTCATGTTTGTCTGGCCTTTCATGATTGAAGTTGTCATCTATTCTCATTGTTTATTGCATTGCCCCTCTGTTCCCTGTCATCTCTCCTTCTTTCTTAACTCTTTTACCTTTGAAAAGTGTTGTCCTTGTCATGGGAAAATCAATTTTTATCTCTTTTGAATCACTGAAGTATGCATTTTTTACTCAAATTTAAGCACATTTGTATATCTCTCTGATACAAAGCTGACAGAATCTAATATAAGGAATGGGTCAAATATTAGTACCAACATCCCACTATTACAAATATATTTATTAGGGCTACTTTCAACAGTGTCAAATTATATTAATGGTCAAGGGAAACTCTCTGAGCTTTAATAAGATTTCAGCACATTTCATATAGAATCATTAATGTAGTCATCCCTTTGAAACAGCATGTAGAGAGTAAAACTCTTTAGCCAGAGAGCTTTCACACCAAACTCCAACATATACAGAACAGTCTGTCGTCTGCTCGTATGGATTCGTATGGATGTGCCAGACAAGAGTCTCATTTGTCAAATTAGATTTGGCAAGTGATCAAGGGGATGCCCCGTACCTCTGCACCGATTTGTCATCCCCTGCCCACTGATTGCCTTTCCAATTGAATCAGTAGCCGGTAGGAATGAGAGGTTAGAGAGCTGCTAAACGCATCATCATCATTGTCGGAGGATTCATCCCTGGATGAATGCGTGAGCCACCAGAGTCAAGGTGTAATGAGCTGGCTTGGCTTGGCTCGGCTGGTTGATGTGGTGGAGTAGCCGCACTGAGGTAGCATTGTCCTGCAAGCTAGAAAAAAAACTTGGCATTCAAAACCAGCCCCTCCCTTGCACATTATGATGTCAACCAGATTGAAGTCAATGTGATGTTTGCAATGTTGGAAGACATTGTGATCTTTTTTAAATCAAGATTCTTTGAGACTGTTTGAACTGAAAGGAGTCCCAGATCTGACTGTGTTCATGTTTAGGACTGATCTCCTAATGTAATGCGATTCCTCTACCTGCTGTCAGCCAAAGATAGCATGAGCCCAACTTTGTATACCCATTGTTGAAATAAGTCGGCCAGATTCTTGAATTAATTCTGGTCTAAGTGTAAAGTTGTGACAGAAAGATATCACCCATTTATTTTGGTTAAAAAGAAGAAGCTTATAGTCAGTTGGCAGACCATTATGCTAGGGTAATCTGATGAAGACTCTCCACCATTTTGGGTTTTATATCTGATCAGGTAGAGAGCAATGTCCTGCAATTACAATGTGCAATCCCTTCTAATAGTGTTGTGACATCAATCAGAAAGATTGGTCTTTCGGATGCTGTCACAACTGACCTCAATTACCATCTTACTCCAAATCTAGTAATAATCTGGTGATAGTACGATGTTCAAAGGATTATTGCTTTCAAATCTCATGGTATTGGGCTCCTAATCAAAATTGACAATTCATTTTCTTAAATCCTCTAAGCAGAACTAATATTATTGTCATGAACAATTTCAAAAGAATTGTGACTCAGAACGGCTAATGAAAGTTGACAAAACCTAAATCTCTTGACCACTCGGTCAACATGTCTTTGAGGACAAATCAAGTTCACAATTAGGCCATGTCCTTTTCTGGCACTTTGTTTTTGAGCCTTGTCTTGTGTATGAGATACCAGAGACGTTATGTTTGTAAGATATCTCTTAATTCCTTGGTTATCCATCCAAGTCGTGGATTAGCTCTTGTCCTTGTCCAGGATTTGTTTTGTGCCTTGTCACCTACAGGAGGTACCATGCAGAGGCATCACATACCTAGGCTCCTGTTCTTCCCCATGCCCAGTTGTTCTTCCCCATGCCCAGTTGTTCAGGATTAAGCTGTGTCTCTGATCCCTCAGTTCTGTACATTGTCCTGTCTAGGCTGAAGAGGTACCGAAGATGGTTGTCTGATGTCTTTCTGGCTGTCCGAATGGTATGACACATGTTCCTGTAACAAGTGCTCTTCTGTAATTTCCTTTACCAACAGAATTCCAAACTTCAGACCTGGGCCAACACAATGCCTAACCCTCACCCTACACCTCATCATAAACCAAACTGCAGCCCTAAAACTAGATTATAGATTTGACGAAGTAAAGCCCAGAGCTATTGTTGCTGGAGCAAATATAGGATCACCACCCACCCACTTTTCCCAGTCTGGACCAAGTTCATTATTAGAATTGTTGTTTGTCACACAGACTTGTTTTTATGCTGCCTGAGGTGTCTGTCTGTCCTTCCATTCACCTTGCTGGTGATCCACTCTCAATGCTCCAATGATCTACTTTCAAGAGAAAAAGATAATAATCCATTGAAGATTTTAGTCATAAATCTTTGTTTCCCAGGAATGCTGGAAACTGATTATTTGGACAGGATTCGCTTCAACTTTGTAGCATTTGTACCTTTGGTGTGTCATTGTGGAAATGGGAAGGATGTTTTGAAGCCGCAAGAAATTGACACCACGTTGTTCCTATCGTTCCTATCGCAAACCTCTTCACGCTTCTAATACCCTGTGTCCAGACAGGGTTCAAGAAGTGTGGCTTGGAGATGGAAAAGTGAGTCATGTAATTTGATCAAACGGGTCCATGTCCCCAAAACTCAATTACACCTAAGGACAAACCGATGTGCTGAATCTATTTGTCACAATTGATAAAGAACCCTTTAGGGAGTTAGGTGGAAAACAACTTTGCAGTGTCATCCTGTTATTCGAGTATTAGAAGCCAATTTGTTGTGTTAATATTTTGTCCATGTTGCTGTCAATTTTTTGCCTTTGTTGGCCCGTAGAAGTACATGTATGATTGCGAGCAGATGTGGCATTCTACTTGTAGATTACTGAATTCATGATTACACAAGTCCAAACTAATTTACAAATGATTGATACATGATAGTAAAAGCATCCCCGGTGAGTTGCATATGACATAGCTTAAAGTATTGCTGTGAAGATGTTAATAGCTTTTTGATTTATTTCAAAAATTAATTAATGAAAACAGCATCTGACGAGGGCAAAATGGAATTAGAAGCAGATGCATAATTCGTATCACTTCATTCAGTTGGTTCCCCGTTTCACTATCAATAGGATACGCCTTAAATATAAAAGTTATGGATTCATTATCCCTACAAAGAGGGGAATAGAATCCTTTGAAAGAGGGAGATATACTCCTTCAAGGAGGGAGTCGCACTTGAGTATCAGCAACCAGTTCACCAAATCATACCCGACAGTCTTAAATCTGTTGGTCATACTGTTATCCTCAAGGGTCCTGCGATAGAAGACAACAGAGGAAAACCCCTCTGTCCCCTGTTGCACCCAAAGATGCGCAAATCAAAGAGATGAAGAAATGAGAAGTCTGTGAAGTCATTTAAGGTTCATCCTAGATTTCATTTAATGTATATTGAAAGTGCTAAGGAAACATGTGTACACCATAGCCATATTTCCTTTGGATAAGAGGTAGTTGAACTCAGAGTTCATTTACCATTAGATTGAATAAAGAAGCTTAGTATTAATTGAATGTGGATTTAAATTTTCAAAAGCAAATCACATGAAATCATCCATTATTTGTTCAAGAAAATTGATCATATTGGACATTCATTCTTTGTTTTAACAATATTTGCTCAGTTTGAGAGGAGAGCCTTTCAAAAATACATTGAAGTAAACATTTTACTGTATATAGAGTACCGAAGCTGTGAGTACCGAAGCTGTTCCCATAGGAACTCAGTGTTATATGCTCTGACTCCTAACCATTAGGAGCCAGAGCATATAACACGGAGTTCCTATGGGGAGTATAGTTATTCAGATGGTCATATCTCGGCCAATACTTAACATATTCAATTGGTTTTCAACATTTGGACATTATTTTTGATGCTCTTTCGGAAAATGAAGAAAAAAATTGAGAAATTCTAAAAATTGATTATTATTTTTTTTTTTTTTTTTTTTTTTTTTGATGATGTCACACTTCACCACTCTATGGCGAACGTATCCACAGATTCACCTCATGCAATGCAGGACAGGTGAAACTGAATTACTAATTTCAAATTAAAACTTTTTCCAACTGGTATTTCTCAATATTTTTAATTATCTTGTAGAATTTTAGTTTTTTTTCTTTCTTTTAGTATCAAATGAAATTGTATCGAAGTATACCTGGTGACCTATTGGGGCAATTATTGCTATTTTTGATTGATTAAGGTTTGTATTGATCGCATTTCAGAAAGATCTTTTGGGGAGTAATTTCACCTTTCCCCAAAACAGCACAGTGACTTTAAATTTGAATTGAGGACATACCACTGTAATCAAAGCCAGCACCCTTTCCGTGTTCCAGTATTACAGTCTGTGATCTTGAGGGTATTGTCTCAGTCCAAATATTAGTTGTATCCTCAAACAGAAATGAATCAACCATTGACCAGGAAATTGATGAAAACTGTTTGTGTGTAGCCTGCCACTGCCGGCCACCCATGATGAGCTCCTCCCTTCCTCTTACCCCCACAAACACGTAACATAGGGGGCTGTTCCGATGGGGCTACACCCTTCTGTGTCATCCCCCATTAACAATATAAGCCCCCCTCATCTTTATTGTGATAATGATAATAAAAGTTGTGGTGATGATGATAATGAGAATAATTTGGATTTATATAGCGTTTGTCTCTTTTAATAGCACTTTGCATTTATCATTTGTACTAGAATAACCTTGTCATCAGAAAAATACTAGTGGATTGGAAGAGGGGGGGTATTTGTAGAATGTGCCCCTCCCCCATCATTTTGAGACCCAAGTGGCGTACCTTCAGTACACGACCTTAAGAATGTGCCCCCCCCCCCTCTTCCCGGTCCATTTTCTATGTGATAACAGCTTCTTTCTTAATTTTCTTTCTTAATTTTCTTTCTTCTGGTTTCTTTGTATCTTTTTCCTTCTTTTTCTGTCTTGTCAGAAAAATTTTCTTGAATTTTGCCCCTTTAAATCATCCTGAATTGACCACTGGATAAGGGTGCTGTAAAAGAAAACAAAATATGAAAAAAGGCAGACACATTGATTTATTGAAATTATTGACTTACACATTCTAGAGATTTCAGATTCTCTTGAAATACGAATTGAAGTAAATTTGTTTGACATCTCATCATAAAGATGCATCAAACATATATCTCAACATCTTGCAATGTTTGTTCTACAATGTGAAACATTCAGAAGAAGACAAAAAATACATTGGAATGAGTGTCAGTCAACTGGGAAATTGACAAGCAAATCCACACAAATCCCTAAATGCAATTCCCAGCCACCTTCCTTTTTTAGTAAATCTGTAAATGTTTACTGTATGTTTATTTGTTCAGTTGTCTGGATGCAATTAAGTTTTTACAATTGAAAATTGATGGATTTTGACAGTTCATGCCTTCGACAACATAATTTGCAGTGTTTGCATCATTTTCCACATTCTACTTCGAAGCAATCCACCATAGCCAAAACTATCTATTAAAAGGAGATTTAACGTAAACCCTCTTATAGAAATAGCAACACAATCGAAGGTGAAAATTGTTTGTACCCCTTACAAAAATCAATCTGTCTAGATCCCTCTCAAAGCTGCCTCAAAGCTAATAAGCTTCCATGAATTTACCCATGCTTTATGCTCTGATGAAAGATTTCTTTTCTTTTGTGAAGCAGTTGCCACAAATTACAAGAAATTGTTCAATCAGTGTCTTGTGATTGTGGGGAAGTAGGCAGGTTGGAGCGGCTTGAAACTCCTAGCATTGTGTCAGGAAATTAGCCGTTTGAAGGTTGCAAAATTTTGGGGAAAGAAGATCATAAGTCAAGAACAAATTTATCATAGCCCTAGGCCTCGGGAGCAAAAAAGTTAACGCTCGTAAAAATACTCTTTGGGACTGTATTCTGTTACAATGTTCCACTGACAGATTGGTGTAGGCCAATCGCAGAGTCATAATGAGCAAGGAAATTATTAATTTGGGGTGAGAATATAGAGGTGAAACAGTTTGAATCATGTGAGAATCTGGTCTTTCCCTTCGTCTTGAAAACCATTTTATGATAAGGTCGTGACCTGTGTACGCTGCAGGTTGGAAAGAGAGAGAACGCAAAGTGCACAGTCATTTTTTTGAAATTAGGAAAATCTTTCGACACCAGTTTAATAATCAACAACTGAACACATATATTGCGTATGCATCAAGGGATTATATTTCTCTAATAATTACTTTGTCATAAAGATAATAATCTCTTTAATAGATAAATGTATAAAATTATCAAATTTGTAGGAAGTTGTCAATTTGGATTGAGCAAATGTGAAAGATGATCTAGTTGAATCACCACAAGGTGGGCTTATCTTGTTATCTTATTTCTGTCATAAGCACCCATTTTCACACCTTTTCCGAGGTCATGATCATTTGGGGTCGTCCGTGGGATGTGAAGTTCAAAATTCATAGACATGCACCACATGTCTTCTTCTAAAATGTCAATTGATCTATGTAATTCAACCGACATCTGATGTCTGGGTCCGTATATTATAAATCATGTTTTCCCCAAAAATGTTCATTGGTGTATAGGTGTCATGTTTGAGTGAAATACAATAAGATGAGATAGTCTATGAGTGACTGCAAACTCCAAATTCTCTGGTGATAGAATCTGATAAAGCTCGCATTATCATTTAATTACTGATGATTGTAATCATGTAGGAGGTGTGCTGTGGAGTAATCATTTGTTCAATGATATAATTTGTTTTAAAAGTAATTTTCATTTGAAAAAAGGAGCACTCTGCGCATTATTGAATAGTACACAGCTTGGAAGTAAGGTATACATAGATATATAATTCCAAATATGTAGGCTTCAAACAAACTTGATGCTGTACAATCGCTAGGTATAGGATATTATGAATTGTAATGTTGTCATATATGTTCTTATATCACTTGGTATTACCCTTTTATCACAATACTATGATGTACTTTTTGTAGCATTCTGAACTTTCATAAGTGGTTTCTAAAGACTGTCCTTTCCTTGTATCAATCCATCCAGAGTCTCTGCCAGTCCATGTGGTGCCATAGAGGAGAACGCCGATGCGAAACCAAGTTCCTGCCTGCGGCCGACGGAACCCCCTGCGGCGCCACCATGTGGTGCATCCAGGGCAAGTGCCTGGACCGGGGCCAGCTGGGACCCACCATGGTCCATGGAAACTGGTCCGAGTACGGCGAGTTTGACGTCTGCTCCAGGACCTGTGGGGGTGGGGTGCAGTACAAGGAGAGGCGATGTGACAACCCCCACCCTCAGAACGGGGGCAAGTACTGTGAGGGTCCAAGCAGGATATACAGAATGTGTAACATTCAAGTGAGATTTACTTACAACTTTTTATTTTCTATTTACATCCATGTAGTTCAGACATATATTTGATGCATTTAAGATACATTGTCTTTTGAGAGCCAGAAGGGCATTAATTAGTATGCTTAAACACAGAGTTAATGCCTTTCTACTTTTCAATAGAAACAAATACTCTTACTCAATGTAATTAAAAGTCATACATGATATGAGTTACAGGTAATTGTGAATTTTGTCATGATTATTAGAACTTTTGAGATACAAAGATATCTGTTCTGAAGTTGTGACCAGCTCAACAATATTTCTTTTGATAATGTGATGAAATATAGTATTCCACTCCCTGTGTGGAAGGATTACGTGGAATAATTTTATTTTGGAGCTTAATCCAAGGATTGGAGCCATATTAGAAGTATTTGCACTGGTACTAAAGCTTGTGTGACACAAATCGTGAAGGTGCTAAGAAATTTCAGTCTTTGAAGAGTTACGTCAGTGCAGTGAACTCAAGTCGTTCTTCATCCTCTGTACACCACCAGGGATTTAAGCTAATCCATCAACAGTGGTGACATTAATACTCATGCACTTATGACAAATGTTTGCATATTCTCCAATGGTTTGTGTAATATCCTCAATGTTGCTCTTTTTTGTGATATATATGCGGTAGTATAGTTCCATGAACTCTGCGTCAAAACCTGCGAGAGTTCAGTTTAACTTCTTGTAGCTGAATTAAATGTTCAAGTGATCAATCAGCGAGTTTCTTTTCAATGCCAACACCTGTAAGTTTAAAAAATGTAACAATCTGTCCAGAATTCATCAATTTTGGATTGTTAATCCCTCCTACAACAACAAGGTACCTCAGCACGTTTTCCTTTGAATCGTTTCCAGACGTAACCTCAGAACCTGTCTCGGTTTCCTCAGGTGTGCTTTAGGGATTAGCAGCCCACCATCAATCAACATCAACGACACAATACCTCAATGTTTCTGACAAATGTTGGTCATATTCTCCAAAGATTTATCCACTCTTTAAAAATGTTACCTTAGGCCGGCCTATTCGGTTACACCGTGAAGACTCGGCCCTGTGTTACGTGTTAGCTGAGAACATCGTGAGTACGTACGTACGTGAAGCAATGGCTGCAGACATATTCCCCAAACTGGGATGAATTACACGATTTGCGGGGAAAGTGATGAAATATGTTTTGTGAACGATACCCCCACAATTCCCCATTGTGACCGAATGACTCCTCATGTTCTCTCTGACTTCCTGCTTATGTTGCTTTCTCGATTCTCTCCCCTCTTGTTTCCATGACAACAGGAGTGTCCGGACGAGTCGGTGGATTTCCGAGCCCAGCAATGCTCCTCCTACAACAGCCGTCCTTTTCGAGGGTTCTACTACGACTGGAAGCCTTATCTCCACGTTAACAGTGAGAACCAGTTCCTTTTTTATTTTTTTTGTCTCATTTGAATTTAAAATGTACTTTCTCAAGATAGTTGGTTTCAAAATAATTCCAGTGTATTTCAAGAGGGTATATCAGTTCTGGCATACAGCATTGAATTCAACCCAAGATAAGACTCTAAGTGCCTTCATTATGATTAGAACTTTCAGTATTTTTTATCAGCTTTGTAGTATAGAAAGTTCTACAATTTCATCATTATGCATGGTCCTATTATAGCTTTCTGGCTGTCTGAATAATCTGATGATGAAACAAAATGTCTGCCAGATCTAAAGTGAACGAAACAAGATTAAATCACTTACCATTTGAAAACCGAGAGCCCTTCTCTCTCTTTCTCTCTCTCTCTCTCTCTAATCTAATTCTCTATTTGTCTGTTTTTCTTTCTCCCTCTCTTTCTCTCTCTCTCTATCCCTCTCCCTCTCCCCCTCTCTCTCTCTCTTTCCCTCTCCTGTAGGAAGTAGCATCTCAAAACCATATGTAACTCTCTCTTTTTTATATTTCAAATGTATTTGATATATTTTACTATTTCCCCTTCTTCCTCTGGCTATATCAGCAGAGTCTCTGATCTGTCAAAACACATTGAATCACAGATCAGTGATGCCATCCTTTTGGGAGAGGACCAATAATTGATTGTTTTTCTTTTACATTTTGGGTGTGTTGTTGAAAGGGCTGGTCATGCTGTGATCAGCTAAATATTTCTGAATTTTTATTATTATATTTCTGAAATCTCCAGCGTATGACTCATATGATTGATACATTGTGACCGTTCTATATGTAGCTCTCCCAAATAGATATTATTAGATTTTGTGTTTATAATGTAAATCTTGGGGTTAAGAGTTGAGCTTTAAACCGTTGACTCCTGGATTGTCTCATTCCAAATGGGCTTAATTACAGGAACAACTCAGTTTCCATAGACAATAGATTGATTGTAGACTTTGATCAAATTTTGGTTACGTTTAGCTGAAGATATTTCGAAACTAATGTTGGAATATAAAGATGAAGAAAAAGTATTTTTCATAACTGATATAAAATGTGGAAATCATTTGCCGAGAGGCAGGAGGGCATTACCTACTATTCTTTTACACAGAATTAATGCCCTTCTGGCTCTTAACAGACTAAATATGGATATCCCCCCCCCCTCCATTTTAGATTTTGTTATTGTTTTGCCAGAGTTTCATTCATTTAGTTTATTGCAAGTTTCAAATTAACTGGTATTGATTTGTATATAAACAGTTCAGTTGTCTTTTACTGGTTATGCTATATGTCTTGGCGATGAAGCCACCAATAGGAACAATTTCTTCTTTTTCCTATTCTTCTCCCTTGTCCCTAAAATCTGTTTGGATTTTATAAATCACTTAATATTTCAGATTAATAGAAATCACCTTAAAATGTGTATGTAATCCATCTTGAAAGTCAGATTTTCTGATTGCTTCGAACTTCCAACCACCCCCTAAACGTGCCCCTCGAAAGGATACAATCTTCTCCCAAGCGTGTCTGTGTTTTGACAATGTCGGTGGCCTTTTATAAGAGTACCCTCTGACTCACGCCCCCCAGCAGAGTCTACCAGCCAGGCCAGACGGTCCAAGCTCCATCCATCTGCATCCAATGTTTCCCCAACCCTGTTTGTTAGCCTGTCGCAGCAGACAAAACATCTCTCGCCTCCGTCCAAAGGTTGCCAAGTTTCAGATGTTGGGACTTGTTGAGAAAGTTGAATTCTCATCTGTCCCTTAAGTTGACCAATAATATTACATGGCTTATGCTTATGCGAGTCAATGTCTCACTCTGGACCCATAACACACATACGTGACATGGCTTTTTAGTCAAAATGCATATATACCTTGGTGAAGCATGGTAAAGGTTAATTTAAAAACCTCGTGCTGTTGGCTAGAGAGGAAGGGAGTACTATTTGTTGTTATCAAAAACTAAAATGCCAATATACATTATAAGTCATTATCGCTAGAAAGCTTAGATTTGATACTTATTTTGACATTTTCACACGTTTATAAACAATTTTTTTAAAAGTTAGTAGAATTTCTTCCATATAGTCATAGCAGGCCTATGCCTTAGTAAGGGGAATGAAATGGAGAAATTATATACTTTTCATATCTAGTTTTACTTTCTTTTTTGCACTTTCTCTAGGTTTTATCTTTCATGTTTCTCATATCATCTGTGAGAGCAAGAAGGGCATATATACTCATATTATTTTACTAGGAGCTAACAACCTTTGAGCTTTCAGTAGACGATTTAGCTCTTTATTTTCTCTCTGGGCCATCATCTCTCTCTCTCTCTTTCTCTCTCTCTCTCTCTCTCTCTCTCTCTCTCTCTCTCTCTCTCTATTCTCTTGCTCCTCCTCTCCCCCTCCCTCCCTCTGCTCTTTCTCTCTCACACTCATGTTTTATTTGATTCATTCTCCTTTATCTTCCCCTCTCTCTCTAGAAAACGAAGCCTGCAAGCTGTACTGCATCGCTGACGGGTTTGACTTTTACTTTGCTCTCTCTGGGAGTGTGGTCGATGGGACTAAATGCGACACGGATTCTAACAACGTCTGTGTTAATGGCAGATGTGAGGTAAGCGCTACAGAATAGGATCATTATGTCATCTGCTCAGAGCCAGAAAGGTTTCAACTCTTATCCTTTTTAACAGAGCTAACAGCCTTCTGGCTCCCAACATATGATATGTTCAACGGAAATCAGTTTCTGCTGCTCGTCTGGGCAGTGTCTTGATCTTTTAGGAATATGTGCTCATTTTGATCATGTCTTTTGACTTTTTTATGTTCCACTTCCTGTGATATTTATTGTATGTTCTCTCTTTCATCTATTCTTGTACTTTCTTTTCTATTTAGTAATTCCTTTTTCTTTCACTTCATCTTTATCTTTATCTTCTTTATGTTCTTGTGTTATGGTTTTTAATGTCTTTTTACTTTTTATCTTTCTTTTCCAGTATTATTCATTCTTACCTTCCTCTACTTTCTCTTTTCACTGCTAAAATTTCCCATTCTTTTACTCTTCTTGTCTTCCTTAGCTTTTTCTTAATGTACCTAGCTCTGTTGAAGTCCCCCCCCCCCCTCCCTGTCTCTTTCTCTCTCTCTCTCTCTCTCTCTCTCTATCACTTACTATGTCTATCTCCTCCTCTCCCTCCTCCCCTTTCTTCCCCCTCTCTATCTCTTCCTTCTCGTATCCTGTTTTATGTTATTGTTAATTTCTTGTTAATGTTTCCATTAGTATGTATATATTTTATTTGTTTTTCATTGATAGTTCTGCTGTTTGACTATCATACTATAAAATGCCTTCAATTGGAATTGCTTCTAATAATTTCAGTATCATTTAATTGCAATACTGTATTTTTTAATTTTTAATTTGGATTGTACACATACATGTATCTAATACATAAAATTATTTATGAAGAAGTGGAATAAAAGAGACATTATATACCTATTTCACCTTTCAGAAAGTAGGCTGTGATCATATCCTTGGTTCGGAAGCCCAACCTGATGCTTGCGGAGTGTGCCATGGTGATAACTCAACATGTGACTTTGTGAGAGGCGTCTACGCTGAACAACATGAAAGAAATGGTGAGGACCTCATTCATCTTCTTCAACCATCTTATCCTTTCCTTGTAATCCTCCACTCTCTCTCCTCTTCTTTTCTCTTTCCTTTTGCTTTCTCTTAAAGCCCATCTGTACTAGTTTGGCATGGAGGGATAAGACCTCCCTGCGAGATCACTGGCAGGTGGATATCTCATCGAATCAGCTCTCAATTAACATAAGAAATAGGGCATCATGGGGGATCAACAAATACCGCAAAGGAATTGTTGGCTATATAGGGGGTGCAAGTAGCTATACGTAGTGGAGTGGGGCTTTAAGTTTAGTAATGTTATATTACTTTCACTCCCCTTATTTTCTGTTGCCCCTTTTTTTTCTCCTTTCCTCGTTGATTGGACCCCTATGAATATCAACCAGGTATGGAGGATGTTCCATCACACAAGTGGAAATCAACGAATTAAATGATTTAAAAGAAAAAGATATTTCCCCTCTTCCTTTTCTTAGTATCTGTCTTCCTTCTTTCCTGTTACATCTCTTTCACTTCCCTTATCACTTCTAGGCCCCTTATTCAACCTTCTATAATTGAGTGGACCTCTATCAAAATCACACACACCATACAGATCGCAATATTCAATCACATAAGTGGAAATCAATGAATTAAATGATTAAAATATTCTTGCATGCCCCTTCCTGTCCTTCGCTGCTCTTCACCCTCTATTTCCAATTGTCAGTACCTCATTTTCTACTTATCGTTGGATTTGCTTCCCCCTCTTCCTCTGGCAATACCTTTCTAATTGAAGAAACATCACATGAAAGGGAAATATTGTAAGATATTTTGGGTTAATTCACAGATACAATCATTGAATTTTATTTAAGATACTGCATCATAAAAATCAAGTTACCATTCCTTGTACATGATTACATTATTTCACTTGGCAGGCAGATATTCTTAGTACCTTCCAAGTCATCTTTTATCAGTGCATAATTTGTGTGCTTTTTCAACTTTCTGCCAACGTAATGAGCAAGATCATTCAAAACTAATTAGAACTTATTTTAAAGATACTCTGAGATCCCCACAACAGAAGAAATACAAGAAAACTTTTCACCGTGCATAATCTGGTATAACATCTAGCAGAAATCAAATAAGATTGTAGTATTTGTTATCAACTATGGATATTAATAAATAAGGTTTACTTTTGAACATAGGATGATTTTTGTTTTAAAAGATAGTATTCATTAAACAACAGAAAATGCAACTCAGCAAGTTGAATTTGGAGCACTTACCTTACATTGTTGAGGCTATTTTCTCAATACAACCTATCTTTGACTGGATATAATTTTGACGATGAAAGAAAAGAAACAATTTTAGCTTGATATCTTTTAAATAAGCAGAGTGAAGTAGTTAGGACTCAAATTTCTTGTTTTGTTTCCGTTGTCACACCATTGCTCAAGATATACATGGAATACTATCAGTACAAAAATGATTGGATCGAAACTATACCATACACCAACCCCTCGTGTGATTGCATTATAGAGATCAAGGCTAGATCAATCTTTGAGGTTTTTAATTGCATCATAGGGAGCACCTCCTTAGGTAATAGCATATATTGGATATCTTACCTGCATGAAGGAATTGAAGATTGGAGGCTTTCCAATGATCAGAAATTTACCTGTTACACCCACACATTTAATGTGCCCTCTGCGAGATATAAATGCTAAGGTATTTCAAAGGAGACAGACTGAAATGTACCGAGAAACGTTTCAATGTTCACTTCGGAGATTAGATTTTTGTGCCTGCTTGGAGCTAGAAGAGCGTTAACTTGTTCAGTTTAAGACAGGATTATCATCATTCTGGCTCCAAATAGAAGATATGTTACGCTCACATCTTAATGTTCCCTATGTGAGATATAAATTCAAAGGTATTTCAAAGGAGACAGACTGAAATGTACCAAGAAAAGTTTCAATGTTCATTTCAGAGATTAAATTTTTGTGCCTGCTCGGAGCCAGGAGGGCAATAACTTATATAGTTTAACACAGTGTTAACATCCTTCTGGCTCCAAACAGGTGATAGGTAAGGTACAGGGTATTAAGAAATGTATACAATTGATGAATACACATATACAAGTATTTAACGTTCGGCATGGCAACCCCTGTGACCCTCTTTTTCATGTCGCTAGTCCAAAATATCACTCTATTAATGGTTTATTGGACCAAAACAGAGATATGGTTAAACAAACTTCCTGAGGAGGTGCAAGCTTCCATTCCATCCCACATTTATCCTCACGTTTCATCTGATTAGCAGACCCGCTATCTCTGTGTGTATGAGTCAGTCAGTCAGTCCTGTAAGGGGGACTAGTAGGGCTCTTAATCTAGATTGGGGTAACTCAAAGCCCCCTGGATGCTCCACAAAGATGTGCATCAGAGAGGGAGAGAAGATGACATCATACATATCTGTCATCATTTCATCCCTCGTTATTGGCATGTCAGCTCAAGATGTTTGGTGTCATGAAAGAAGAAGGAAGATTTTCGATTTGTGAACAGATCATAAATTTTGTTATTTACTTCATTTTGTTCTTTTTTATCTGTATTGGCTGAAGGGGGAATTCAGAGGATGAAGCTGGCGGTTTAACTTTTGTATGCCTTATTCAATAATTTCATGAGTGACAATTTTGAATTAATAAAAGAAGAAATTTACCTATGGAATCTCCTTTGACGTTCAAGGTGTTAACCAAATTTGTAAGAACTTGACATTCGATACTTTTACGTTTCATAAAACATCATACAACACAAGATTCTTGATTAATATTGCATTTGACTGACCTATACCAAAACCTTTAAGCCATATTTACAGCCCGCAACGAGTTGAAAATATTCCAATATGCAAACAGAAGAATACCTGAAATAGTTGCTACAGTGCCAGTTATATGCACCTGTCCATTCAACCAATCAGTGAGTAATTACGTAACGAAGATGACACGGTGTTGACTCACGGCGCCGATCAGTCTATCCGATGTAGCAGAAGAAAACAGTTTTCAAACCTTGAAGTTATTTAAGTTGTTGAATAAATGGTCAGGGTTATTTCCCACATGGAAAATGCATAATAATGCAATTAACTTCAGCCTACCGGTATTACAAATTCACCTGGTGTGTCATGGTATTAATGTAATAGTCGGTTACCTGGAAAACTTTTGTGAGCATCAAAGTTAGTTAATTTGTGGTGTATACGTGTATACAATACGGTATGCCTTTATTGTAACTATGGATGGAGAAATGATCTTTCAAACTTTTTGAATGACACATTGTGACCACCGTTCATGTACAGATTCTTGATAAATTACATGTGTTCATATACATTGCATTACACCATTTAGAAACTCAGTGATTAGGACCCAAATCTTGATGAATTAATGAAATTGTTCACATAATGAAATGACTAAGTAGCATTTTTTGTCAAGAAAAAAAAAGGGGGGGGGGGTTCATGTAGTATATGTCCACAGTTTGGTCATGTATTCATATGTGCCACATTTTTGTTACATATTCAAACTTAGTAATAGATCAAGCTAATACATGATGCTTTGCAATCTTAAGGCTTAGAAGATAAAGCAATCCTGTCGCCATACCAGTTGGCATTATGATTAAGAGTGAATGGTACATGGATGAATGAATCATTAATTTTGTTTAATCGTTGGATGCGTATGGCATGCATGCTTGCTTTGTAGATCTATGTACAAACTACACAGACGATTAGGCAAACGATACATCACTCTTTTGCCCATACAGATTGGGGCTTCATATATGTCACACTGGATGAGTTCATATTTGTATTAAAATCATTCAAGTAAGAGATGCAGTTTGATAATTACACTTTTAGATCTGTGATAAAACTAAGTTATAAGGAGTAATTTTTTGTATGCACTGCCAAGACATGATGGAATTGAATCAATATGCTAAAGTTAAAGTTGCTCAAGCGTGGGTATATAGTCGTTTGTGAAGTAGGCAACTTGGCGATCACTCTCGATCGCTATAACACTGAGCCAATTGGTATTACGCTCCTGTGCGCACGTCCGTGTGCTGACCTTTATATACCCACGCTTGAGCAACTTTAAGTTACACTTACAGTTCTCAGAAGCTATATTAACATAGAATAATTCACAATTTACTAGTCAGATCTTTTTGTTTGTATTATTTATTAGCAACCTTAAGTTTTGTGTAACTTGAACAGAGACACAAACTTGCCTTAGCAAAGGATTACATGAGTGAGGATAAATCTTGAGACAAGCAGAGGACTTAAGTCCTCAACCGGAGGGTTACCCAAGGCTAACCTCAGGCATGACGCTACAGATCTTGAAATGTGATTTCATATCCGTAATAAGGCCAACTCTAATTTGCTCTAGGTGGCGAAGCAACGCTTGACACATGTGTGTCCAATATCTATCTGCTTCAATTGAGTATTGACGGAGCAGGTAGTTGACAAATCTACATCAAATGTGACAGATTTACTAGATTTTCCCCAAAAAATGTTTGGAAGAGGAAAGCTTGGGAAAGGAAAATATGGACATCTGACTCAGTCACTGGTTATAGCAGTAGAGGAGAGACAAAGTATATTTCATGACTCCAACCAAATCAGTTACAAGCTATGGATGTAAACCTGTTTTACCTAAAATGTTGCTGATTGGACGACAAGCTGAATTTTTTTAGCAATATATGTTCTTATTTAGGTATCGAAGAGTACATAATTTAGATTTGTTAGACAGCATCTTTTAAATCACATACTTGAAGGATTTAGGGAACACGATTCCTGTATACATCATGTATTTTAATAAATCTTCATCGTTTCTATAAAAGCATAAAAATCCTTTTTGATTATAATCAAGGCAAAGCAATTTACAGAGAGTATTATACTGTCATAAGATCCATATGTTTTGTGTGGGATGTATTCTGTTAATATTGCCACTTTTTGGGACTGGGGGCATAAAGTGGCAATTATAAATTGATGTTTTTACAAATTAGATTTCAATAGATGACAGCCAAAAGGCCAGTAGCTCATTGTTAAAAATTACACAACAGTCAGTGATTCGATCATGTCCATCCCCCTTCCTCTTCTCTTGTCCTAGACTACTACGAGGTCGTGCGGATACCCCGCGGCGCCCGTCAGATCAGCGTAGCGGAACTCAGCTCTTCGGACAGCTACCTCGCCCTGAGGAACAGCAAATACATGTACTACCTGACGGGAGGATGGACGGTCGACTGGCCCGGCAACTTCAAATTTGGCGGGACTCTCTTCGAGTACAGGAGGCCCTACAAGAAGCCGGAGTATCTGGAGGCTAAGGGACCTACCACCGAGGAGCTGATTGTTGAGGTAATTGGTAATGAGGGCTCATTAAGGATTTGTTGTCTTGAGGTGTTTTTTTGTTTCACTGTCCATCAAACAATGGTGTTTTCACATCTGCACGAGATAGGTTGATGATTGTTGAAATTAATTTCATCCTCTGTTGACAGGTTGAGTAACATTTCAAATTAGAATGAAATTCTACCACATATTTGAAGATAGTGAGAGCAAGAAATTTCAGATTTTATTCTTTTGCAGATTCACACATGTGAATTTACACGCTTATATGTACAGGCTTATCATCATTGGATCTTCCCCTCCAATGTAAAATTGTAATAGTAGATAAGAATTATGTATTGGTAGTAGCAAACTAAGCTTCTGGATTTTGGTATTCTATCTACGACAATTGCATGACTGGGAACAAATGTTGGAAAGGTTTATTGATTACTAAAACTTACAAAACAGGACAAAATTTGAACTTTTGAAATAAACATATTCAAAATCAGATTTATGTAATTTATGTCTCAGAAAAAGAATGGAACAGTAGCTTATATGAGTTTTTATTCAAATAGCAGCACAAAAATTTGAACTTTTGAAATAAACATATTCAAAATCAGATTTTAGTAATTCATGTCTCAGAAAGATGATGGAACTGTAGCATGTATGAGTATTTAAGATATCTACAGTAGGTATTCATCTAGCATTCCCTGTACATGTTTTACCATTAATTTATAGATAAAATCCATTTCACTTTTTTTTTTACTCAATCTTTCAGATTCTCTTGCAAGGGAAGAACCCCGGTGTTGAGTACGAGTACACTGTACTAGGATCGCATGCCTCATCCGCCCCTCCGGTACACACGTACACATGGAACCAAACATACACTGGCTGCTCTGCAACATGTGCTGGAGGTATTCACTATCAATTCACAGCTTGGATTTAATAATTTCCTTATTGGGTCATCATGGCTAATTTGTATTTTTGCCAAAAGTTTTTGAACCTATAATGATATCCTAACACTTTCTTGCTCAAAATATTTATATATTGTTGCCCTTGTTTCTGAACATACCTGTATAAAAGTAGAAGAAATAGAAATCAGAGTTAGACATGTGCATTTACAAAACTAATTTGACAGATGTGTATTGTAGAAGGAATTCTTCTGTTTTTGAGAAATTATTTTGAGGGCCATGAGCAAATATCACAAATTTGCCACAGTGATTTTGCATCACTCGGCATAATTGTAGTCGCTGTCAGCTTTTCCATCTCATAAGATTCATTGATTAATCAAATTATATCAGGAGACGTGATGGCCCGATGGTAGAGCAATAGTCTCGTAACTGAGAGGTCCCGGGTTCGAAACAAATTCGATGCCCTTATGCCCTTTGGTAAGGCATTAATCCTTTTTATACCAAGTCCCTTCGAGAAGACTTAAGCCGTCGGTTTCCTGGTTACTTACTTACAATCATTAACATGCTTTCTTAGCAGTCGGGCAAAACAAAACATCAAACCATCAAATTATATTATGTATCTTCTAGTGAATGAAGCAATGAAAAAAATATATATCCCGCTGACATTTGCCTCATGGAGAATAGCATTTGAAATGCAGGACGACCAACACCTCCCTCTAACAGCAAACTGTAGATGATGGAATAATACTAAAATTCTTTTTATTTCTTTCATCATCCTCCTCCCCCTCTCAGGAGTAAAGACAGAGGTACTGAGCTGCAATCGTAATTATCTAGATGAAGTTGATGAGTCATTCTGTGATGCTACCAACAGACCAGAACCACAAGTTGTTGTATGCAACAAGGACCCTTGTCCACCAAGGTATGACTTAGAAGGTTGAGTTCTGGGGAGAGGTGAAACATAATTTGTGAGCGTTTTCATTGTATTATGCAAGTGTGGAAGAACATCAGATACAAAATGAACCCTAAAAAGCATGGCTCTTCATATGTCTTAATATTCTAAATATGGTATATAACATCATTGAAATCGGGATGGATTTTTATGCCACATGTTCGTGCATGCAGTCCCATATCCATCTTTCTGTGTACAGTGCTTGTAACTTTACCATGACTGGGTCAAATTTTTTATCATTTTGATGATTTCAGAACCTTGCAGTAAACCCCCAGCAATAGTTATATGCTAGATGATCAACCTTTTCTGATCGATTCCACAACGTTTCTTTCACAATGCAATTGCTTGACCAGAACTCAATTCTTTAAAACCTATCAACATTTTAAAAAGATAATGAACGGAATAAGTATTTTTGGGATAAAATGTTGGGGTCTCATGTCACAAAAAAGCAACTGAAGGCATATCATATGTATGCAATCAGAACCTTATGCAAGTGAATGTCAGAGCTTTTTCTACAAGCAGTAAGTCCCTAAATAATGGTGTATATACCTAGGAATGAAAGTTATACCGTAACAAGTATTACCAACCTTATACAGGTAGCTAAATCAGGACTATGAATACAGGCAGTGTTCATATATTGAATCAATTATCATTTGTTACATCAGTGCTTTTGGTATTGAATTTGAAGTATTTGGACTAACAATTTTTTTAAACGGGGGAATCCCCAAGTTAACAAGTATTTGATGTGGGGTGTAGGTACCAAGTTATACACTAGGATGAGCTATTCAAGTCCGTACAAAGTTGTATTTGTCCTACTATAGTGAAACCTGTCAATAAAGACCACCCAAGGGAGGCAAGAAAAATGGCCTTATAGGCAGGTGTTCCTTTAGTACATGTTTCAATGAGAAACCGTTTTCAAGGGAAACACAAAATGTGGTTTTTGTAGACAGGTGGTCTTTCTATACAGGTGGCCACTATTAAAAGCAGGTTTGACTGAACTTCATTCCACCATCCATCCACCGACCTTTGTTTCATTCGCAGGTGGACAGTGAGTGCCTGGAAGCCCTGCAATCGTCAATGTGGCAGCGGCCGTCAGAAACGTAAGGTCGTCTGCATAAAGGAGTTGGCAGGGGGCAGAAACAAGACGGTCAAAAGCAGCTACTGTTCTTCCCCACGGCCACAGAAATGGCAGGCCTGCAACACCCAGGACTGTCCGCCCAAGTGGGTGCCTGGCAGATGGTCAGAGGTAGGTCATTTCAAAGTTCAAAGTTCAAAGATTATTTCCACATTTTCATAATAAACAGCAATATATGTATATGTAACAAAGGTAGCATAGAGATGATCAAAGTAAAGAAAATAAAAACAAAGAAAATGGAACTTTAGAATGAGACAGTAACATAGATAATATTTTGGTGGGATGAAAAGAAGTTAATCCCAAACTCATAAGATCTATACCACCGGAAACTACATGTATTGGTCGGTAGTTGGATTAAACAGATCAATTTTAAGATGGTTGAGAAGCTGATCAACACTATCATTTGTTGCTGGATAATTTAAGCAAATTTCCAACTCACATTTTACAAACTGGCATGATATATTTTCTCAAATTTATTCAATAGCCTTGTTTTTTTAAAACTGCATGATTTTTTTGTTTTCAGTTTTCATTCAATCTTTTGCCGCATGAGCTGTTGATTCATGGCAAAAAGACAGCCGTTGAAGAATATTTAGCTTTTTTCATGGAAAAAATTGTATAGATCGTGTAGTTATTACCGGTGCAATCATTTATTTTTCCCAATCTATATGTACTTTAAGTTATTGTTTTGAATACAAAATTCTTATTATTTTTGTTATGTTTTCAAAGAGCATGATTTATGATTTTTCTGTTGCATCTTTGAGTTATTGTTATTTTGTGTCACGTTTGTTGCAAGCTAAGAACTCATAAATGTTTATGAGAATACTAGCAAACTAGCATGTTACTTTATTTTGAAATTGCCTGATGTTGTTATTTTTCAGCAAAATTGACTCAATGGAATAACATTTAAAATTTTCTCTTTCTTTTGTCAAACCCCACTTCATCCCTGCTACTCTTTGCTTTGTGTTTTATTTTTCAACTCACCTTGCATCATTTGATTTGATTTTCATTCTGTTTTCCTTCAAATTTCACATTGCTTTCATCAAATCCACACACACAAAAAACCCACAAAAATCACCAATCATGAATTATGCTGCTGTGTTGCTTTACAATGAATTTGTCAATACCTTTCATCACTCAAAAACCCCATCCCAACTCTACATTACATTCAACACATGGCATCATTTGTAACCACCCCCCCCCTTCCCTCAACAAAAAAATTGCTTATGCTGGAAACATTCACTTTGCATCCAAACCTTGTACACGTATCAATCCAAATTCGTATTCTGAACACAATTTTGTGTGTGTATCCCACAACTCTGTTCTTCTCTCCTCCTCAAACCTGTTCTTTGTGTCAATATTCTTTCTCGTATCTTCTATCTTCGTTCCCTTCTCCTCATTTTCAATTACCCCCATGTGTTTGCGTCTGTTACCCCTCTACCTCTCCTTGACCACACCCCAACCAACCAACCACCTGTTGTACCCCCACACCCCTACCTACCACCCTGTTGTACCCCACAGTGTTCCCGTACCTGCGGTGATGGGTTTCAGACCCGTTTGGTGTCCTGTGTCTCCCTCACTGGTAATGGGGAATATCACCGGCAAGCCTCTGATCAGTGTCGGGGCACCGTCAAGCCCCACACACGCCAGCCCTGCAACCTCATGGAGTGCCCCCTCAAAGTTCAGTGGTTTATATCAGCCTGGAGCGAGGTGCGAACATTCATACCAACAAAATATATCTTAATTTATTTAAAGTTAATATTTATCTCAGATTTTCTTTAAATCTCCTAATAATGCACATTACCTTTTATCTATTGCATTATGATTTGATCAATTACTAACAAAGCTAGAATATATGCACACCTAACAAATATATCGATTAAATTTATCTTTATCTAACATTTTATTTTGATCTTAAAACTGTGATCATGTTCAGAATGACTAAACATTGGTTGACACTTGACCTTCCTAATATTTGTTTTAGAACTGGGATACAAGAAGTGATTTATAGCAGGAAGAGTATACCAACTAGGTTCCTGCAATATATCTTTATCAGTAAGACGTTTTGGAATATATATACGTACTATTAGTCTTTGAATAATGGGTATTGGAATGTCTTAAATAATATGTGTATCTTTCTAAATATATTGTACAATTTAAATTATTTAAATATTCAAAAACCTTTTAAGCTGTCTCAATCCCTTCTCGCAAGGAAAGTAGAAAATATTTGTTGGCTTATTGTTAATGTTGGTGGTGGAATTATTAACTTTGCTTTTCTACTTGTATTACCGAGTAGCTCCATGAAATTCATAAATACATCAAATATTAGACAACTTAGAAATTATTTATACTGTTGCATCCTTTCACACTTGCTTTGAGAAATACTAAAATATAGTTTTCTATTTCTTGCTACAAGTATCCCTTTCAAAGTGATTTTTCCATATTTATAGTGTTTGAGTTGCATTTTGAAGAAGTATAGAAGGCATAGAATTCAAAACAAATTATTGATTGAAAAGTTTGTCCAAATTTTTATACTTTTACTCTATATTCGATATGGATCAGACAGAACCCAGTATATTCATAGTCCACGTACACTTATGAAACTCATCAAATTTGACAAGCCAGTGTTTGTTCCATTAACCGTCCAAAGCCAGGAAAGAGTTATAATTTATAATTTTATAATAATAAAAACGTGTTTGTGCGTTACTTCATTATATACATGTAGTAGGGTTTTTAAAAGCAAATTATTCATTTATAACAATTAAGTATTTGAATGTAGTTAATGCTCATAAATGCAGTCCTTAATTGCATTACCTACACCATAGTGTTAATCCTCTGTTCAGGGCCAAGTCTTATAAAGAGTTGGGATTGATCAAAATCAATAGCAAGACCTCCAATCAATCGCAAGTTTACAGTCTCCTATCTCTTATCTACATAGTTGCGATTGGTATCAATCGCAAATAAGTTGCGATTAATCTCAAACTGGATTTTCACGTTAGTTTCCCAACCCCTTTTACTACCCACTGACAAACAGTGCTCAAGAACGTGCGGCCCTGGGAAGCGTCAACGCATCATGAAGTGCAGTCACCTTGACGATCAAGGCCAGTACAGAGAGCTTCCGGCGGTGCGGTGCCAACATCTCAGCCAACCTGTCCTTGCGCTGTCCAAACCCTGCGACTCTCAACCTTGTATGATAGAGGTCAGAGGTCGATGGCAACCAGGTGAATGGTCACAGGTAAGTGATTTTGTTTGCATTTGATAGAATCCTTCCATTATACAATGTCTTTAATCATCATTGTTGTAGGAAGCTTGGACCCTGACATCAGACCTAAGAAAGCGACTGGAAAGTTGTGAAGTTTGGTTCCTGAGAAGGATGCTAAGAATTTCATGAACAGAAAGAGTTTCTAATAATGAGGTATTGCCATGACAGAAACAAGACAAAATCTTCTGAATAATATAAGAGGTCAATAGCTGAGCTTCTTGGGTCAGGTTATTCAAAAGAATGGTTTGGAAAATCTTGCACTGACTGGAAGAATCGAGGGGAGGAGGATTCTGTGGATGAGTAGCTTAAGTAGTAGGATTTCTGAAAGTGGAATTGATCTTGGGGAGAAAGAATTACTTCATAGAATATGGGATAGAGAGTTGTGGCATTCCATGGTTGCCAACGTCTCAGTATGGCACGTAAAGAAAGACAAGAAAGTTGTAGGATGGATGTTAGAGCTTGATGCCAAGTTGCCAACCAAGTGAATTGTCACAGGAAGGTTGTGGGATGTTTAGACCTTTGATGAATGAATGAATCCAGCTTAATGCATCATTGAACCAGTCTTGTAATCTTCAATGCTGTAGGATATAGGTTAGGGGGGGGGTGGAAACTTAAGGACTAGTCAAAGGTAAGGTCTTAGGTTGTTGTGACTTTTTGATAAAATAGATCCAACATCCCTTGCTCTCTCCAAGAACTGTATCCTTCAAGCTTGCAGGATAGAGGTCAGGGCTTTGTTTAATTCATTTCAGTTAACAGGGGGTGTTTCACAAAGATCTTAAGTCGAACTTAACTCTAAGTTGGACTTAAATATTATGGAGAGCCATTTGTAGCCATATAATGAAATGCATTCAAAAGCAAAATTTAAGTATTTTAGATTTTTCATAAATTCCACATCAAGAACATGAAATGTCCTAAGGTAATAGAAAATATGAATGATGTGAATCAACATTTTATGCCTTTTAAAATAATTTTTACAAAAATAGTTTTAATGATGCTAACGACTTTACATAATTGTTAAGTCCAACTTAAAGATAAGTTCAACTTAGGATCTTTGTGAAACACCCCCCCCCTGGTAGGTGGCAAAATATACCAGTTTCTACACGACTAGAGATATCGTCCAACACTAGCCACCTATGAAATGCATATCACCGTATTGCTGATGCTGTCTCTTTTATCTCTGTTTGACCTTACAGTGCAGCGTCACGTGTGATGGAGGTACCAAGGGAAGACAAGTCCAGTGCGTTAGTACTAATAGCGTCAGCAGCAGCCCCAATACCAGACTTATATGTGACAACAGTATAAAACCAGAAGAAAATCGAAATTGCAATACAGATGCGTGTCCATCACAAAGTGCTTGTGAGTAAAACATCTGTTGATTTTCAAACAGATAAATTTTATTCATTCATTTATTAATTTTATCTAGTTACTACCACAATAACAGTGTATTTCAGCGAGACAATAACTATGTATTGGTAAATACAGTCAAACCCGTTTATAGCGACCGCCCATGGGAAACACAAAAAGTGGTCTTTGTGGACAGGTTCCTTTAGTACATGTTTCAATGAGAAACCATTTTCAAGGGAAACCAAAAATGTGGTCTTTGTACACAGGTGTTCACTAAAGCAGGTTTGACTGTAGCAATAACAAACATCAAAAGCTAGTCTGAGCAGACAAAATAAACATTTTTTTTCATCTTGTGATTGATGTTGGTCTATTTTTTAAATCAGAGTTGCATACATATATTCAAACACCCAATAATTACACCTTTTACCATTTAATTTAGCCTGATATCATATGTCATTCGAAAAAGAATCTATTCAGACACCTATCAAATCCGAAAGATATTGATTTTTCTTCTGCAACCTATTTTTAAAATCTTGTTTGGATTATGTCATATCCTTGTCTTATTCCCTTCTGCAGATCCATACGCAGCATGTAGAGATGAATACAACTGGTGTTACCTCGTACCTCAACATAATGTATGCTCGCATCGCTTTTACGGAGTCAAATGCTGCCATTCCTGCACCTACAGGGGTTGATGAGACCGGACATAATAGACTCAATATCAATCTATCTGATACTTCTCGCTCTGCTCTGTCCAGTTTCAGTCTTTGATCCAAAGAGCGTTGGATGATGTCTTCAGGCAGGCAGTTGTGGTATACGTCATATTGGCATCTAGTGGACCTTGACATGTGTCTCCACCTTAGAGTACTCCTATCGTGATGCTGATTTAGTTTGAGAGGAACTGAACTAGACTGTTTCTGTTGGATCTCAGTCATCCTTGTGCAGTCCTTCAAGGATATTTATTTTGTTGGGAGGGGCGGGGGGGGGGGGGGGGGCAGGAACGAGCTGACTCATATTGCCATCTAGTGGTCCTTTTAACAACAATACTTAAGAGTACTCTCATCTTGATGCTAAATTCTGTCAAGAAGAACTTTGGAAGAACTGATCTGGACGATCTACTAAGTCACTCTTGTGAGGTCCTATTATTTGGGTTTTTTAGGAGGGGAAGGGTAGGGCTGGGAAATATAAACCACATTGGTGTCTAGCAGTCCGTATTCATCCAAGAGTACTCTAATCGTGATGCTTGTAATGTTTCGAACAACTTTTGAAGAACTGATCTGGAAGTTGTTGTTCGACCTCGGTCACCGTGTAAGGGTTTCCATCATCTTTTTGTTGGTGGTGGTGATGAGAGGATGGGGGTGCCGAACCCTTTCCATAAAAAAACTGGAACTTAGGGGATTCTTTGGACAATACAGGAAGCAAAAGTACTCATCATGAAAAAGATCATGGATCGCAGAGCAACTACTATAAGAGGCACTTGTCAATTATCAAGTCCACATCGTCAGCAGCACGATATGATGTCATTTTCATGCACAGGACATGCATCAACATTGACTCGTCATCCACTGCCAGATATAAAGAGGTGTTCTTCCCCAAAATGTCATCATCGACTTATATCCAGCTCACCTTGCCTGTTGATAATGTTTCAAGCCTCTTCAGCCAGCTAGCTAGCTCTTTCTGAGTGTATTTTTTCCGCTTGCTGGAATGCTGTCGGAACAGTTTTTCCACAGTGAACCAACTTGAGCGGTCGTCAAGTGGACATACAGCTGCGGTCAATATAAACAAAGTACTTGTTCACTCAAAAAGTCTGTATTCTCTCGGACGTCTTGATGGACTAGGAGCAGGAGCATCGTCTAAAAAAATGAGTGAATATTTTCGAGAAATCAGAAGTATTGGTATTCAATAACTGCTGCTAGTTAAGACTATGCCTAGTTTATTTATTGGTAGGCTTTTAAAAATGTGGGTAATGGAAAGAGTGACCAAAAATGTTCAGAAATGAAGAAATCACAAACAATAGATGCCCTGAATTTGGCCTTAATCTTTTCTGTCTTTAGAATTTTCATCATTAAAATGTGATCAATATTTATTAACTTTACACCCTCCGGCTCCGGCTGTTAATATAATTATTGTGATTGCCCCCTAACCCTATTTGATAAGTACTTGCAGAATTCTTGAACTTGTTAACTTAGAGACCAAAATGATTTATCTTGAGATATTTACTGGAAATAACAGAAGCCCTAAAATTGTAAGAAATATTGACTTTGTTTTAAACAGTTTATCCTGAGCAAATAATCAAAATAGGATGGAGAAGCAAGTGTTTGTTTGTATTAAATTGTAAATGTTTTTAAAATTAAAAAGAAAACATCCTTTAAAGAAAATGAGAAAGTTCTCATGATTTATTTTTCCAGTTATTTATTTACAAAAATGATGTATGCATAATGTTTAATGTGCTAGTAGGGCTACCTTGTTAGCATTCTCGATATCCATTTGAAAAGGGATTTCACATAAAAATAATATTTGATTTTGTAACGTTACATATTATCAATAATTATGTAGCAAATTGTCAACTAAAGTCTCAAAGAAATGGTCCTACTTGATATATTGATTACCATGTGGTTTGTGTGAGGTGTGTGTTCTGCTTGTCTTTGTGACCTTTTCTTGTTATTATTTATATAAACATTTCAAGAAAATGTTCCATTGTGCCAGTATGATATTCTAAAATTATGAGGATTTTTGTCAGACTTTATTTCATTAAAATATCCCTTTCATAATGGTATGGGTTTTATTACATCAGTCCTTTATTGATTACTGACACCAATTTTTGTATCTTTATTTTGGTAATAACAAAGACAAAATTTTCTGAATCATCATGAAATAAAAAGTTTGTAATGAACGATAACAAAGTATGCATATTTGTTTAAATATCTATTTTGCGTACAATGTTTTATCTTCAGATTTTCTATAAAATGAAATCACTGTCTGGTTAATTTTAACCAGACATTGGCCTTTATTCTGACTAGAGTTAAATGCACTAATATTCGGGTTGATAGTATTCTTATCATCATATAGAACTTGCATTGTTCAGATGATGTTAGTTTGGATTTCTATATATATATAATTTAATTGCCATGTCTTCTAAACTTTGTGGCAGGAAGATGGACTTTACTAATCTGGTGCTCCTTGTAGATATATGTACTTTTTGCCATAAACAGTATCATTTTGCTGCATTATATTTAGGAGATCAGGGTACATAAACTTGGGATTTTTTGGTGATGGCATTAGATTTTAAAATTATTTTTTCACCCATTTTATTATTTTTTAGGTCAAACTTAGACTGACATTTTTTGCCTGTAAAAATCTTCATCGATATGCTTGGTTATTGTTACAATTTTTATTGGAATTTATCATTTAAATATTACCATTATTGGCATTGATGGAGATTAAATTATTAAGTTATTTAAATTTTTTTTTTTTTTTTTTTTTTTGGGGGGGGGGGGGGGGGGGTTCTTGTAACTAGACATACTTTTAAAGTATGCTAGTCTAATCATCTTTAAAAAATTGGACTATTTATTACCAAGTCTAAACTATGGGTGTAAAGGCAGATTTTTTAAATATTTTTTTTAAAGGGGGATGGGGAGCTGATGTCTCAACTCAAATATCACCTTCACTTATTGGTACTTTCAAAACTTGAAGCAGCCCTCATGTTGTTTGTCTTTGGTCTATTTTGCCATTGTTTTAAAGATATTCTGTTAATGTTTTATAACTGTATTCAGGTGTCTAGTTAGGACTAAAAGAACAATCCTCAACTGGATTTAAAAAACAGAAATCAAGAGTATATAAATGATTTACATTGCTCAGGTATTGTAGTTTTCATGTACTTCTCTATGAACTTTATATTTGTTTTCAATTAAAAAATTGGAATACACTATTAATGGAAGGGGGTCCAGATTTCATTAAAGTACACACAATGTCTACATATTTTTGCAGGATGGAATGTGCTCTTTACTTATGACTGTTTGTAATCGTTTCAAATTCTAACAATTTAGCTCCCCTCTGATGAAAAACTTTAAAATGACTACAAACATGGCAACATAAAAATATTTGACTTGTAGCAGTATATAGAATTAACTTCCAGATGAAAAGGTTTGCTTGTGATATTCAGAGGGCAAAGATACAGGATATATTTTGAATCAATTTTTTAAATTTTCTTTTCCACAATAAGTTTACATTCATGAGTATAATTGATTTATATTTTAAAGCAAAAAGTCTTGGTATGTTTTGATAGTTCTGGTACTTCTGTAATATTTCTATGCATATTTTTTTTTAAACTATGCAATGTATAAGTAACTATGTGTTTCCCCATGCATTTTTCTTTTTGTATTTTGCTGCATAACCTGTTTTAATGTTTGACATGCTCTTGTGTGCAAGAAACCGAATGTTCTTGTGTGCAAGAAACCGAATGTTCTTGTGTGCAAGAAACCGAATGTTCTTGTGACTTTTCACCCCAAGTATGAGTGCATATTATTCTGAATTCATGCGATTTGAAGTACTTACAAATTATGCAAGTAAATATTCTATCATGCTCTTACATAATATTTAAGTGGAAATATAATAAGTAGTTAAGGTGACGGAATAGGAAGTAATGGTTAATAATTGATTGTGTTATTTATTTTTTATGCATGAATATCAGAAGGGAATCTTAAGCTTTTTAATTTCAGTGACAGTTGTTGCGGAATGAAACGAAAATTAAGACCCTAATGAGAACCTTATTTATTGATGTAATAATAAATAGAAATGAATGGCTACTTTTTAAATAACACAGAACAAGAATGATCTTCAGTTAAGGTGAACAAATTGAAGCATACCATTATACTGATAATAAGTTTTTAGACATTTTTTATTGATGCTACGAGGAAGAAATTGAGTATCCGATGTAAGTAAGAGGAAAAGAAGAAGAGTTATTTTTCTCTCGTAGAACAACTGTTAAGGTATATTATGTTTTAACATGAATCTCTTGGTGCTGTAGATTAAATATAATATTTCTATTTTGCTGTAATTTTTTTATTCTGTAGAATAATGTATAGTTCACTATTTTTATTCCTAACTTCCTTTCAGAGTAACGATTTGTGTGTTGTCTACTTCTTGTTGTACAATTGGGAAAAGTTTTGAATGTAGATGTTTTAGTTATATCATTTTATGAGCAAGATATATGGAGATGCTATATTTTTGTCCTCCCCCTTTTTTTTCTTATCATTTTAACCTATAATCTCTACCTTGAACAATGTTTGATCGTTGTGTTCTATTGACCTTTGACCTTTCACCCCCTGTGCCACCTTTGTGATATATATTATATTTTCAGTCATTTTGCGATTCTCCGATATTGTTTGTCTTCATGCAATGTAAATTTTAGGGACAAGACACTGAATATCAACACTGAAATTTCACATCTCTTTTGGGCTTTGGGCGACAAATGAAATGGCCTCTTCTTAACTTATTCAGTATCAATTGATGTATAGAGTGTGAGCATAAAGCAGAAACAAGCACTTCCATGCATTTGGAAAGGGAAGTTTCCCTTCTTAATTACCAGAGACCTCAAGAAAGAGAGAAATGTGATCAAATTACAAACCCTAAGTCCATTTGAGGTGTGAGATGAATATGACCTTGTGTTCAATTGTCTCAAGTATATGTTAGGTCGTTAGTACTAATTTATTATAATGTATTATACTGATTGGCTATTGTTGATTGTGAAGAAATTTTGAGGGCGACATGGAGATCAATAAAAAAAGAATGTTTTTAAATGTGTACAACTGATCAATTTGTTTTCTTCAAGTTGTCAAACTGTTGATTTTAAGGGTAGGCAGTGTAATTGCAAAGAAGGGTATAGCAAGTGATTGGAGATAGAGAGAGAGAGAGAGAGGGGGGGGGGGGGGAGAGAGAGAGAGAGGGGGGTTGGGGAATTGGTAGCAGAAAAAAACATGAAATGAAGCGAGAAAACAAAACAGGAAAAGAGAGATTGAAAAGACGATAAATAAGTGATAGCCTGATAGGCTGATATTTATTCAAAGCTACTTTCAAACGATTAAGCAAGAAGTGAGGATAATTACCTTTTTTATACAACAAGAACAACTAGACATAATACTTGTTTGGAACAAGTATAGGTGGGCTGGTCAACTAAAATTTGAAAACAAAATAGAGCAAAAATAAGCGAGAAACTGCTTTAAAATTCTTAATAAACAATATCATGTAGATTCAGTACGTGAACGAAATTCACCTTCTATAGTCATAACACGCAAATTGTGAAATTTCTGACATGAGACCTTTAATCGAAATTTTCACTCTGATGACGTCATCAAAATGAAAAATGGTTATAATTGAACTTGTAGAGAATTATCTTAGCTACTACATATTGAAATTTTGAAGAAAATCAATCAATATATACAGAGATACAATCAATTTTACATAAATATGCTGACTTCATAATATGCAAATTCGTATTTTGAGTTCCAAGGCCATTATGATTATGTCACGATACACTTAATGGCAAAATGAGACATGGAATCATATCTCCGACTCATACTTTATCTAAATATGAAAAAAAATTGAAGGTCACGGTTCATTCCAAAGAGCTATAATGGATTTTGTATAGGCATGTTTTTGCCCATATATGCTATGTATTAAAAGAGCTCGCGCGCACGGTCATTTATCTTGAATTACGCTCATCTTGTTATTAATGGACATAAAGAGATAAACATGGTATTAAATTGTTCGAAAAAATATGAGAAATATCATGAAAGAAAAAATATGGCGATTCTACGTCGTGTAATGGTGTTACGCGCGAAAACGCACGCACATGCGCGTGTGCGCGATTTTTTATAAAATGCTTAAAATGACCTGAAACGTATGTAAAAAAAATTTGAGACGATTTTGAGCATTATAAAATTTTGCGCGCGCACTGACGCGCGGACGTACGCGCACGCGCGGGTTCTTTGACCGAAAATTGACCGGACGGATATTGACCTTGATCATGATAAATATGAACGAGAAATGAATTTCGGTTATGATGATATGATCATGAGTTAATATTCACAAAATGGCGCCTAGATGACGTCATCAGTCAAGGTCAAAGTTGAAAACCTCAGTGTGTTTTGTTTATATGCCTATACATACGTGTGCCAAATGTCAAGGCATTTGATTGAGCTATTTTCAAGTTATCTTGTTAACAAAAAAGTGGGTGGAAATAAGAAAAATAAATAAATAAATAAATAAATAATAAAGGCAATTTTAACAAAATTATAAGGTGGTCTGTATTAGATACAGCCCACCTGATAAACTGTATGATGATATTGAAATAACTTGCACACATTACAAATTCATGAATTAACTTGTTATGAGGAGGTAAAAAGACAGAATAATATATTTATTTGTTATTGAACAACAGGAAACAAAATCGATATAAGGTTAAATTATATCCAGGGAAGAAGTTTGGTTTCTATCTTAGCACAGAGAAGAACTGAGCAAATGCTAAAATATGTAATTAAAAACCTAACGTTCTGTATTAATTGGAGTAAGATTTAGCTTTGCTGTGCCCCAAAACAGATGTATGGACTATGTAACTTTTCAAATTCTACGGTCTTTAATTCATTAAGGACAAACCATTTGATAGATTTCCATTCCTGTAAATAACTGATCAACCGCACGAAGGTTGTTAGCAGATCACAAAAGTTGAAGAGTGAAAAGGGGGAAAAGTGCAGTTCTCAAAAGAACTGTTGGTATTCCTCTGTGGAATACAGTATTAAGTATTCTTTCGTGAATAGGAGTATATCTGTGTCGACGCGTTTCGAACAGTGTGCCCTGTTCATCGTCCGGAGATTATTCCTTTTACCAGGGAGGTGAGACTCCTCCCTGCTTTTACTATCAGCATTCAACCAGGGAGTTCAATTCACTGACATCTCCCTTATTCAACCACACAATACTGATCATTCTATTAAATGGGCTATGTACGGTCTATTTATTCTTGACCAGTAACCCCAGGGTTCTCCGGACAAACAACATTCCCAGACTCGAAGTAAATATGATAACAAGCAACAATATAGTCTTTTAACGGAGAGGTAATTCTCTGTGTGGTATCTATAGGAGAATGAAAAGGGTACTGGTTTGAAAGCAAGTGAAAGGGGTCCATATATATACTTTCCCATGTGTCAAGCAGGCAGTGAGTGTCTTTTCGTAAGCCCTATATACACCCCTATGCCAAGCTTTGCTCTTTCCACCGCCCAAAGGACACCTTTCCATCGTGATCATGTAAATGATGATATGACGGAATGGATTGAATGAATAATTTGTTGAATGACTGACTAAATTAATTTTGAAAAGACGATAATATAATGGACAAAGGACACTATACTCAGTATTTTGCAACAATACGCTCCTAAAATCCACTATGATCAAGGCTCATTTATATTTGTACTTTCTAAACAAGTACAAACAAAATTCATTGATATACAGTCAAGTATATGAGTTGACTTATACAAATACAGATCAATATAGTCACTTCTTTCTATGTCGTATGATATTCCTGATGATACGTTGTATTTTGATACCGAAATCAAATCAATATATCAACACTTCAGAGCCTAGTTTGATCGCTTTAAAAAATTGCTGGTATGTTTTTGCAGATATACAATGCATCGATAACCATATAATTATCACATTTCAATGTATACTACATTATGTGGCATATATATGGCAAGTATACATATATAGAGCCTTTCATACAATTCTTTATGTGTAGAACTCCAAGATTTTATAGAGTTCTATGCATGTATGCATCAAGTTCTTTCCACAATACCATCAATGGAATATAGGCCTAGGTAAATTTAGAGAATGATGTCAATCTTGGATGATTGTGTCGTCTCAAATTGTATAAAATTAGGGAAAGATTTACGAAAATGGTAAATTACCAATAAGCGGATAAAACTTGAGCAATGTAAAGAAGATGAAATCATAACAATTTTCTCAGGAACAATAGTTATCACAAATTCACAATGTACATACACAATGAAGCAAACCTGTTTGTTACATAAAAAAGTGATTTCATATAGGTTTTCACTTAAAAGAGCAGAACCACGCTTGCAGTGAAAAATCACATGTGGAGGCGAAATGGCTCAGTGGTAGAACAGTGGTCTCGTAAACGGGAGATACCGGGTTCGAAATCAAGTCGAGGCTCTAGTGCTCTTTGGTAAGGTATTAATCCTCAATACCACGTCCCTCTGAGAGGACTTAAAGCCGTTATTCTCCTGGTTGCTTACTTACAAACATACACATGCTTTCTTAGCAGACAGTTAAACAAACAAACTCACGCGGGAATAAAAGCCCTAATTATTATCATTTCAGGGTAGGTAAAATAATCTGGGTAGGAAACTGATCTGAGCCTAGAAATTGTATTAATGAATTAATATATGAATATATGAATTAATAAAGAACACAATAATGTTATCCAAAAATTCGATCAAGGCGCGACAATAATGAATATTGCATGTTACATTTGAATTAAATAGCTCAACAGATAATCTACAGCTTATCCGGACACCTACCCCCTGGACATCCACCCCCGGATTACCAACCCCAGTAAACTACCCCTGGGACAACTACCCCCGGACAACAACCCCCAGACAACTACCCCAAGGACAACTACCCCCATACAACTACCCCTTAGGACAACTACCCCCTAGGACATTTGTCCGGAGGGAGGTGTCCTAGAGAATGGTTGTTGTAGGGGGTAGTTGTCTATATGGGGGTAGTTGTCCGGGGGTAGTTGTCCGGGGGTAGTCGTCCTAGAGGGTGGTTGCGCTAGGGGGTAGTTGTCCTAGGGGGGTAGTTGACTGGGGTGGTTGTCCAGGAGGTAGGTGTCCTATATAGAACCGACTCTGTGTTCAAAGATAATAACTTTGTCCATACTTTAGTTTGACTGAGTACAGGAGGTAAATTGTATTGAGAAATATACAGAAAAAAAAAGAAAAATAAGCTAACAATCAGACGAACGTGATTGTGATGCACATACCACTCCATTCATATACAATTCATAAGAAAGTAAGGAAAAATGGTATGTACTTAGTTATACAGGATGCATCAACTATATACAGGAATGCATCCATTAACTATACAGACTGCATTTTTTGTAATGATCCTTCCCAAATCTTGATGACGTGTTCATACACATTAAAGTGGCACGTTATGGTTGAACCTATTCCAAATGGCGAATGTGGGTTCACTTTACTCAAAATCAGCTGTTTAAAAACTGGATCCTGATTGTTTCTTCTACAGATAGTTTCTTCAAAGTGGCTTATAACATACATTTATGTATAGGCATCAATGATACAGAAAATCGTCACTGTCTTTATCATTATATTCCATCATAGTTTCCACCATCTTTTCAAAACCCTAAAGAACAACATCTTGTTATAATTTTGTTCTTCTTCATAGCCTCACCAATTGTCCGCCTATGCCTCATCTTGTTTAATGCTTAGTCATTATAACGATAAATAAATGTATTTTTCAGTAATCAAGGAACGTTGACAAGGACCGTTGGCCCTTTACACCAAATCGACACATTCCATTTAATAGTATAGTACAAACGTATAGGATACAAACACCAGGAAAAGTAGCCTTGATCATAATTATAAGGCCAACATCATCTCTAAACTTTCCGGGAGGAAAATTGACAATGCCAAACTAACTATTCTAATATAAGGGTTGTAAGTCTAAATCACTGAGAAACTCTTAGACTTTTGTAGCTGACGAGGCTGAACTCGACGCTGCTAGTTTTTTCCTCTCCCTATCTCTTGTCCGACTGGTTCCCGTAGATTGGGTTCCTGTGTTACTCGTACTTCTCCCTTCTGACTTGGATTCACGGATTCTCTCTCGCCAGAGACCTCTCACCCGATGGTTAGCGCCGAAGAAGACGAAGACAAAAACCCCTTGCAGAGAGCTGGTGATGATGAAGATTGTCCAAACAGCAGCAGCCTGGGCAAACGCAGCGATGAAACCAAAGGACCATCCAAACCCAAGCAGGCATGATATCTGAACGGTATAGGAGTGACAATGAGACGGTGAAATAAGTCTCACAAAAAGATAAATTCTGTACAAAAATAAAAACGTGTTTAAGATTACAGACAAAATACATGACTTGCGCAGGAGTATAGGATGCGGCAGCAATATGAATTAGGAGAAGTATCTGTACGAATATGTATAAATATTCATTAGGAGCAGCTACACTGTTTTTGGTTTGGACACATGAACATGAGGTTGTCCGTGTCTTGTATTGTTCTAGTTTAGTTGGATTTGTAGTGAATCATCGCCAGGCCAATAGTATCAAAAACATGGTGACGGCGGTGTAGAGATGTTTTTTGCTGTTCAAATGAACTTGAGTTTGATCACTTTCGTGATAGCGGATTTTGGACATGTTGCGTTTGGCGACTTCAACGCAGTGCTCTCCGGTATGTATAGTGTGCCGTCGTGTATATTCTGTTCTCTAGTATTGGACTGTTACATTATGTGTGTCTTCTGTGGATCCGAATTCCGGTCCACTAGAAAGATCTTTTCTGTGTCGCGTGTAGCCTCTTGTCGATGACCCTCGCGTTGTTGGAGTCCGTAAATTCTGGCAAGCGAAGCGAGCCAGAGAAACCGAAGCGCGCTCTTGTCGATGGCCTTCGCGTTGTTGGAGTTGGTTTTAGCGCTTCGGTTTCTCTGGCTCGCTCCGCTCGCCAGAATTTACGTACTCCAACAACGCGAAGGCCATCGACAAGAGGCTATGTCGCGTGTGGACCCAGAACCACTTCGACGTCGTCGTGCGATGATGTGTATATTAGAACTCGTGGTTGGAGTTTATCGTTATTGGATCACAAGCAAGTCTAGACTCTAGTCTAGATAGGACACACAGTGTATTCGTGTGTGTTCGTGCGGACATGGACATGGTGTATGCACCTTCCGAGACTAGACTACAGCCCAGCACTGAAGCAGACAAATAACCTCACGCAATGGGAGCAGATTTTTACTTTGCAGACCTTGCTTGTATTTACTAGTTAAGTTGGATTTGTAATGAATCAACGCTAGGCCAACAGATATCAAAACAGTATCTATACACATGCAGCCATTCCTTAGAACTACTTCCCAACACGATTAAGAAATGAGAAAAACTAGAGACAAAGATGTTACCATCGATTAATACTTGTCCGGGGGGGGGGGGATTTTCCAAGATTATTAATCCAGGTGAAAGTTGTCCGGGATATTCAACCTATGGTGAGAGTTGTTCAGTAATAGTCTGTCCGGATGGAATTGTCCAAAAATAATTAGATCTACGCTATTTCACTTTGACAAAGTAGGAAGAATTTGTGACTCTTGTATTTGTATGATAATGGTTTTTAGTGATCAATGTATTGCCTGGCTAGGAATATGTATGACCTGTGATATCCTACAAATTCCATGCTCTTAAACTGTGTATGAGCGGTGTGGCTCGTATGGTGCTTTTCTTGTCTGGTAGGACTTAGCACAGCAGCCTCGTCTGGATTCGATGACAACCAGAGAAATCATTTTGACTTGTTTTTATGTATTGCGTGAACCTTATGCAATTTCATGTTTGTATTTTGCACTCGGACATTATGCCATTCTTTCTTTGCAATGTAGAAATGTTTTGGATGAAAGTGTTTTTGTTTCTTTCAAGTTTTAAGTAAAATCAGCTGCATAAAATGAAGTTCATACTCATTGGTGATAGGTATTCATGTATATTCATTTAAGCAACGTTAATACATGTACATATTATAAGATGATGACGTGGATCCTAATAAAATGATTGGTTGAAAGCGTACACGTGACCAGGCATTTATTTTGCCTAACGCGTAATTTGGATGATGACCGGTCATAATCCACTTCTAATGACCGGTCATTTGTAAAATCATGTTGTAAAACAAATAAAACATAATCTTATAAAACAAATAATACACATCATTTGTTCGGGCATTAGTAAAATTACCCACACTCGGTAACTTCAAAACAGTCCAAATTCTTACTAATGCCCTCAGTGCCCTGCATCATTTGTATAATACTGGCTCGTAGACTATGAACAAACCTTAAAGTGGACTACCAGTTCGTGGAAGAGCTCCTTCCGTCGCTCATGAGCACCTTCGTGGAGAACACTAGAATCACGCTTGCTCTTGTGAACACCGTAGGCAGTTAACGAAAAGAGAACGATGCTGATGAGGAAACTGACGGCGACAGGTACCAAGAAAACCAGCACGATAGCCCTGGCTTGGTAGATCCAACACGATGTCCCGATCTTGCCGTAGCGAAACATCGAAGGGTTCTGAGCTTGTACAATCAGACAGGGGACGACGATGATAAGAGGAAGACACCAGCCGACGATGAGGTAGGCGATCAGACGTCTCGTCTCACCATGTCTCTTTGGTAGGAAAGACGAGGATGCGAAGTGACGAACAAGATCCCACGCCAAGATGTTCGTCCATGTGAAGACAGCGAGGAGGAAATAATGAGTGATGGTAGCTACTATCGTACACACGGTTGGCAAAGATATCATGTTAGGAGCGATGAACTGGAGCATCACCTTTGGAAAATAATGTATAACAAATTATTGCAAAGTTGTACGTCAACGCTCGGTTTTGGACGAACAACTTTCTGCATAAATGGAAGTGGCGCTAAACTAGAACTACAAAGGGAACGTGGGAAATTCTTGGGGTTTCGTGAATGATGGGCGTTTGGTGGGATCTTGCTTTGAGGGGCAGGTACTATTAAAAAAATCCTATCTGGAATGTTAAGGCGATATAGGACACCTATCATGCACTGACCTGCGCAACAAGAAGAGCCGAAACAAAGCTCATGATGGATAGGCCTTGGAGGTTCCTTAGAGGCTTGAAGATACAGTACGTGAGCAACGTCGCCAAGAGACAGATGGAGGACAGTACAACGAGTATGAGGTTCAGTATATTCTGCCCTTTGGAGTACTGGAACATGCTGACAGGTTCTGGAGGATCGGGTCCAGTCCAGCAGAGACGGACAGAGCCATTCAGGTAACGAATGTAGCTCTCTGGAGGGAATGGGATGTCCTGGTATATCTGAGAGTGACAAAATATTTGAATGTACATGTATGACGAAAATACAGCGTAATGTAAATTGTTTTTATCAAGGTGATAAATTGTTGAAGGTGATTAACTTACAAGATCAACAGTTTTGTTTCAATATTTCGCGAGGGTTACAATCCTTTGACGTTTAATATCATATTTAATTTGAGTTCTATATGACACTGGTTTATCATGCAAACATTTTTAAATAAGATATCGATAGTTTGTCATCAATAGTGAAATTTAAAACAAAATTTTGTATTAACCTACCAAGTATGTAACATTATTCCGCTCGTTTTCGGTAATGAGAGAGCTTCCAACAACGATGAAGGCGCAAGTGTTGATGTCAACGATCTGTCCGTGAAGCGAAAAGGACTGTTCTATGGAGAATTTCCACTCCCTTGAGAAACGTCTGTAATAAGTGTTATTTTTCCAGTACAATGGCGTCACAAAGGTGGTGTGATTGTACATGATGTACGTTGTTCCATTGATGAGCACAGGTTCAAACAAGTCGAGATCGTCGGTTATCCGAGTCAGATTGGCATTGTTGCCAGTGGATAATTCATATTCAATGTCACACACTTCATAAATGATGATGTTGTTGTCCCGGCAACAGTTGCCCCAAGTCTCTCCCAGTTTGCTTTTGGTGAAGCCTTCCAGTTGGGTCTTTTGCGGTACGATGTTTGCTGGAAACACCATGAAGCTTACTTTACTTCCGTCATATTCCTCTTCCTTCAGTTCATAGATAGTGGTATTGGGATAGTTGTTGTACGCCCGAATCTTCAGGATTTCGAAACCATCGAAGCACTGCAGAGATCCGTTGGTGATGACACCCAAGATGATGTTTCTGTTCCTGCAATCAGGCCAGGAGCCGGCCTCTGGAACGCATTCAGTACCAGACAATTGAAGACCATTCATGCATTGCAGCTGAGGGTAGAAATAGGTAATTTCGAAGGCTGGCTGGTTATAAGGAATATTGATCGGAATACTTAGGCCATTAGAATTAAATTCACAGTTGCTAATAAGACTGGAACTGTTAGCAACAGAGACTCCGTTGCATTCTGCACAGTCAATGTTCTTGTAAATAGTACCGTTGATTATCACTCTCTCCGTTTCTTTCAAACACGGCGCGCCTGCTCCTGTTTGTGAATCACAATGCGATATGATGGCACTGTCATGGACACACCAGCGGAAAGGTGGAGGGGCACTTTCATTGACTAAAAATGGCCGTTGTCCACAAAGATTGCTCTCAGTTTGTCTGTTGTCCAAACAAGGTGTGAAAATGATGTAAGGGGTGAGTTCCGATGAGTTCACGCTGTGGCAAAGAGCGCAATACCTGTTGCGGTAGAAGATCTCCTGGGAGTCAAAGAAGACAGTGTCATTCACCAGCGGGTGCTCACATCTCTGTACCAAGCCAGGGTCTGTCCTAGCTGAAGATGGACATCTGCTCACCACAAGTACGTCACGGATGCAAGCCGTTTTCCATTCAATACCGATCGTGAACGAGGTACAACTCCAGTATTGCCTATCTGGGAAGAATTTCGCCTCCAGTGTTCGCAAAGACGCGTTCTCACTCCTATGACCATAGCAACAGTCATCAAAATGATTGCAGTCGGAATCACAATTGCAGTAAAATCTAGGAGAAAAGGTTGAATTCGTCTGGCATCGTTCGATTGAAAAAGAGAATGAAAAGCAAGTGTCAGCATCTGCAAAGTGAAAAGAAATGTACAAATTATCACTCATAAGCAATAAAAGCCTTTGTATGCGTGAAAGGCAAAAAAAAACAAAACAAAAAACATTGACACAAATGTTGATGATGTTGAAAAGAGGTTTAACAAACAAAAACAAAAGTGAAGAAAAAGGATTTATAACTTTGAGCTTGAATTGCCTTTATGGTCTATCTCTGGAACTGAATTAAACTACCTGAAATGAGCCAGTTTACCAGCGGAAAGAACGACACCTAAGTCACGACACTGTTACCTCGTATTGTTAGTGCGAGGCGGGATAGGGAGGGGTGGGGGGGGGGGGGGGGGGGGGGAGTCTCATCTCTGTTTTTATATTTTATAGTATAATACTGTATATTATGACTTTATAGGAATATAATTATTGGAATGAAACAGAACAAACGATGAAGCCGTACTTCACGTGTATTGCACGAGCTTCCGGCTTTGATCGCATTTCTCCAGGTTCTCGAGGAAAAAAATAATCGCGCAAGCATAATAGCGAGCATAATATATATATATAAATCTAAATATAATACCACCGTTATGCATTAAATCATTCAGGTCGTTGTTAGTTTATAATGTTCACACAATCATGATAGTACGATATCAACAATCGAGTGTTGTTTCTTCAATCAAAATAAGCTTGGTTTCCTTTAGGGCCTAACTGGTAATCAGATTAAAAACAAAGACAAAAATGTTAATAATAATAAGCAAATAATCGGATTGCATAGTAACCATTGATCCTTCTCATATTCAGCATTGTCACTTACCGTTCGGACAGACGATGGGTGCCGAAGGAACTTCGTCATTTGGCCCTAGATAGAGAGTAGAAGAAAAGAGAATAGGACAATTGTTAGTGTCTTCATCCACTCTTTAATACAGTTCTTCACACACACAAATTCCACTGTTTTTTGCATTACAAATACTCCCATGGCATTTACACAAAACAAGCATTCAATTTTGTATTGCTGGAAAAAATGCAAATGGAATGGAGGCTTCCCCCTTTGCCCGACGCATGTGCAATAGATGGAACAGCCTCCCACCAAGAGAATAAGACAATACTATTTGTTTAGGTCTGTCATACTTAAGAGTAAAATTAAAAAGCGGCAGGATCATAAATTATAGCAGGGAAATCGGGCATGCTTATAGCATGGCGCTACATCTTGCCTTTATACCATTTGGCTGATTGGTACATTGCCCCCTCCCCCCCCCCCTCCCTTTGAAAAATAGTTGTTCAAACTTCTCCATATCTGAACTTGTCATTTTGATCGAATTTTCGGAGAAATGCAGAAAAAAAGCTAAGAAATATTCATATACACGTATGTCAATGTTCAGTTTAAGCTTTCAAAAATGTACATAGAGCATCTTAAGGATTCAACATTTTCCGGATCTTTGAGCGGGCCCCGGACCCCACTCCGTAAAGGCTTCGTACATTCGACGCCCCCCTCCTCCCATTTGGAAAATCTTGGATCTGCCCCTGAAATGTTTAACATTATTAGGAAAGTGTAACCGGGGCATACTGGTCCATTTTTTATTGACCTGGAGCTATTAAAGCCAGAAAATGTAAGTTACAAACTGATTCAGCCAAGGACGCAGGTTCGAAACTGAGTCACGTCTTTCGGATGGTGACGTTTAAAGGTCGGTCCCCAAACGTTAAAAAAAAATCATATTTGATTTATACGCGTCTGTAAAAACCCAATACACACACACACACCGTCGGCTCAGCCCAGACGTAATTAATGTACATGTATTTTTTTCTTCTTCAGAGTTAGTTTCCATTTTATAGCTTTGTGCAGTACGCCTGTATGACTTGCAATGTATTTTATATTGTGACGGACACGGTTCGCCACCTTGGCTGACACGGAATATTTGTCAGGATCCCCGTGCCTGCCCAAGCGCTCTCCGTCCGTTTGGTCATTAATATATGACCGATGGCTGGAGTTATCATTTACTGCTCACAGGTATCACAGGGCGTATCGACACTCAATCATCCGTCCATTGCAAGCTTCTTGTGCACAGCATCAACCAATCAATCATCCATGCTTCGTATAAACACCCAACAGTCACTGATTTTCACCCTTTTTTTAGGAAACTAATGTCTACGTTCACTGCTTTAAAGAAATCAGACCAGAATCTCGAGTTACATGTCGAAAACCTTTAATGATTACCTAAACAACAGTTAGGGTGAACTCAACACAAGTGCAGACTGCAAGAACATTGTTCAGATGAGAGATAGTGGTGCTAAGGTTGTGATTTTAATGCTAGATGTACAATTAAAGATAATCTGAAAATTTGAGTGAAAATGGACCATTATTCATGGTACAAACCGGGAAAAACTGACCTGATCGATTCCTTCATTCTCCCAACTATATTATTACAATTTAATTACATTTTAGATGAATGGAAATCTCACAAAGCAATAAAATGGCTCTACATTCCATTCCAGACATTAAATTGTTGACAGATTTTTTATAGCCTGTTTTATGTCTTTTTTTTCATGGAAAAACGGTTGGGAAAATTCAAAAATGGTTGGGAGAATTTACTGTTAATCACTGTTAGAGGGTGTCGTACATCGACGCCTTCAAAGAAAACCATAGAAATCTTCGTGGTATGAGAATTTTTCAGGATTTTTTGCATGGCTGTGGGTTAGTAAAGGGAATATAGTAAGTAACATTTTATACAAAAATTAAGCAATTTTTTTCATCAACCTTCAACAATGTTAACAAGTCACTTTAAAATTAGCCTCGGTGAGGCTGTCCTGTATCGGATCAAATGCAGTAAAACATCTTCCCTATACATACACGTATAATAAGGCAATTATGTCCTAGTTACTAAAACAATACAACACTTCTGCTATTAAGAAAAATTAAGCAATTTTTTTCATCAACCTTCAACAATGTTAACAAGTCACTTTAAAATTAGCCTCGGTGAGGCTGTCCTGTATCGGATCAAATGCAGTAAAACATCTTACCTATACATACACGTATAATAAGGCAATTATGTCCTAGTTAGTAAAACAATACAACACTTCTGCTATTCATTAAATTATCTAATATAAACTTCGGTACAACCCCTTATTAATTCTTGATCAGATAACTTTCACAAAAATAATATGCCCAAATGAAACATGATTATTCCCCCCAACATGACTAAAATATGTAAATTATTATTTTCCTTCAGTTGGCAGTACCTATATCGACACGATGCGCCATTGCTGTAGCGCATGCGCATATGCACTCACAACAAAAAAAATGCTTAACCTCCCAATACCAAAGCCCTGATTTGTTACAATATTCTTACGTTCTACCGTGGATAATAATAGTTTGTAAGAGAAAACCACTTGATCGGGTACGATCATATTCTATCACATTTTAATAGGAACTGATAGCCTCTCTATTTCAATTGTATCAAGCATATCAGCCTATGGATTCGTCTCGTAAAAGAAGTTGACCACAACACATAGTATCGAGTGCAGAGGTCACGGGCACAAAACTGTAACATACGTAGAACGCTCATCCCCATTCACAATGCACAGATCGACTTGTGGTTTGAACGTGATGGAAGATACGCTCGAGTGCACACGCCGTGCATATTATTTTTTTGATATAATATTTTTTGAAAGGTTACTTAGGTGAATCCCGGGCATTCCAATTCTGCAAAGAAAAGCACTTTTTTTGTGAAAACTTCACTTTTTCATGCAAAAATGCATATTATTTTGTCTATGCACGCCAGTCAGATTGAGCGGATTATACAACGTTTCCATATGGAAAGTCTAATGCCACACGTACTCTATATGGTTTCTTATTTGATTGATGTAAACAAAAAAAATATAAATAAATATAAATGATACGAAACTAAACAAAACTAAGATATACATCAACAATATACCATAACTCCTAAAATTATTTTTTACAATATGTGACAATACAAGCAAATCAAAAATATATAAAAATACGGATATTATCATGAATAATAAAACTAATAATTCTTGCATTAATGTGACAATATTACAACGTAAGCAAAAGACAAGTACTCAAATTCATGAACTTGTTCAAGATTTTTGCACTTTTAAATTACTTAAATTTGTAGGTTTTTGTTCTTCTCCTTTGAACGAGTCTCAAATAGCAAGCATTGCATTTTTGTTTTCTTTAGAGTTACAGTTAATATATTTTCTAAATCCATAGTATATGACTTTATTCATTGCCAACTCTAGCTCTTTCCAAACTAGTGAAACCGATAGACACGACAAAATATTGCAGTATCGTCGACAGATAAACAAAATTTGAATAGACAACCAAATTCGATATATTACATACATCATTGATAAATACAGAGAATAACAAGGGCGACATCATACTCCCCTGGGGCACAGCTTTTAAAGGTAAAGACCAGTATTGGAAACGACCCCAATTTCAAACTAGAAATGCAATCGTGTCACAACGATGTGCGTGCAATGACGCCATGTTTCTACGTGTCAAACGAAGGAGCTACTCTCGGACTATCCAGAGCAATATGAAAGAAGTCTGTAGCTTCTGTGATAGTGGAGATAGTTAGGGCGAAAGAAAGGTCACCAAAACGGCCCGAAACGGAAAAATTGGTGCCTGGACGGTCACGCATGAGGGTTTCCGGAGAACGAAGAATTTAGTGACCTTGAAGGAATGCTAGAGACTACGCCTACGAATTTTGAAGGGAATTGGAGTAGAGGAAGGGATCTAGAAAGGGCTCGCAAGCACTGCGTGCAAAACCAATATGACTTGGTGCATGATGAACATGTTACGACGCGTGCTTTGGCACGAACGGCCGCCCATACTAACACAACCGAATAACAGTTTTAACAAATGACGTCATGGAAACTCGGCGGAATTCGTACTTGTTCAAATGTGATTTACTCACAATTTTGTGCGTGAACATATACCATACTTGGTATCATTCGAAAGGGCACTTCAGTGCGGTCAGTTTGACACCATTGTCATCTGCGCAAAACGTACTGCACTCATCAAACGCGCTAATACGTAAAGCATAGTAAATTCATCATTTTTGGCGATAACTTGGCGAATAGGGCATTACAATTTACCAAACTTGAAGTTATTTCTCAATTTTCTTGAAAATGGCGAATTTGGAGGGCAATTTTCTCATATTTGGTCAGTTATAGGGTATATAATTTTGTATATGGCTGGAAAGGGCATATCTTCAAGTATCTAAATCCAAAAAAGGGTACGGGTTTGCCAAGCCATTATGGAGATACGGCCACAGAGAGAAAGCCAATTCCCAGAACTTTAGAGGGCGCTATTTATGTTTTGCATAGTCATTGGAGCATGAAATTTGGCATGGCTATGTGCAATTATGAGATAAGGATAATGTGAGATTTAAACACAAAACGGAATTTATATGAGAAAGTTATGGCAGTTTTAGATTTTTAGGGGTCCATTTTTTAAGAATTTGAGAGATTTTTGACGCAGTCAGTTTCAGATTTGAATTTTGAGTACGAAGATGGCATTTTGAAGGTCAGGTTATACGTCGCAGATGAAAGAACATCTCTTAGACTATCTAGAGAAATTTGTTAGAAATGTGTAGGATCTAGGATAGTGGAGATAGGAAGGAAGATAGAAAGGCCTTAAAATGGACCAGAAACGGACAAAATGGCGCCTGGACGGTTATGCATGAGTGATTTCGAAAATCGAAAAAGTAGGTGACCTTGATGAGATGCTAGAGACTATGCCTATGAAATTTGAAATGAAAAGGACATGAGGAAAGCACCTAACTAGGAATCACAAGCGCCATGTGTAAAACGAATGCGATTTTCTGACGAGGAATATAATTATAAGGAGGAGAATATTAATGGGGCAGAATGTGAACGAAAACAAGGCAATGACGAAGGTTCGTCATTGCAAAAATGAAATGGAAGCTCTTATTACCAATCATGTGAAAGAATATGTTTTGACTAATACATGATGATAAAAAATTTGCTGGGAAACCGCCTACTTATTCATATATTTGGTAAATTTGTTTCTCTCATGGACTGTGAGAGATATAGGGTAGTCCCATATAGAACTTTTTGTGTATAGTGCTTGTAACTTTACGAAGAATGGGCCAAATTTCTTATCATTTTGATGATTCCAGAACCTTGCAGATGCTAGATGCTAGATGATCAACCTTTTCTGATCGATTCCACAACGTTTCTTTCACAATGCAATCGCATGACCATAACTGGTCTTTACCTTTAATATAGGTCTGAAATCTGATATAATATCATCTCTCACCTCCCTGCTTTGACATATTGTTCACTGCCGTGTCAATGATTCGATAACCGAGTTGTTTCTGTTTGTAATTTCTTGTTTACTCCCGCTTTTAAAGAGAGTACCTTTTTCAAGCCGGCTGCAAAATCAAGATTTGCATTCATACACATAAGGGAGTATATGTATATTTTCCCAAGGTTTTTGTTTTGTTTAATATAACTCACCCTATATACCAGTCAATATCTGTTATATTAATAATAATAATAATAATACAGCATTTATTATGCGCCATCGATCTAGTAGAATTAGAATGAGATACATTAGAGAAATGAGAAGGGGGGGGGGGGAATGCATAGATGTACATTCAACATATAATTAACTAAAATAACATGCGAACATATATGACTTAAAAACGATTACTTTCTCTCGCAGTCCTATGGCTGAAATTACAGTAAAACTACTAAAAAAAAACTTGTTAATATTAAACGCATGACAAATAAGAAACGGGTATAATAGTGAGAATTCACACAAGTACCTAGGTCATAATAATGGCTGTATAGGGGCGGACCTGCAGACTTCTGGACTGGGGGGGGGGGGAGTGAAATGATACAAAAGGTGCGTTCGGCATAGCCCCTCCCCCTCTCTCTCTCTCTCTCTCCCTCTCCAAATTCCAAGGGTCCTGTCTATTTTCTTAGTCTGTTTATCCAGACATCTTTCATTATTGTTATCGACTCAAGTGGTAATTCCTCCACTAAACACGTCTGAAAGCTTAAGAGGCGGGCATTTTGCGAGGCTTATTATAACTCACCGGTTGTAGCGCTCGTCCAAGAATTCGAGTCCACGTCTACTGCACCACCCTTCTCATAGGAATACTGATTTTCACCATCAAGAGCGCAATATGGATCAGAACAAGAACACAAGAATGGTAATGTTTTAAGCAAGAAAACTAACAACAAGACACGACGGAGAGCCATTTTAACACAATCCCTGTAAAACACTCACAATTGGTGCAAGAACGTACCAGATTGAAGATGGCGCTGTTGTGAGCAGTTATCGATGACTAAATGGTAAATATTGTAGCATACGTTTATAGACCCTTTTTGTGCGACCCCGCGCCCTAGCTTGTACTGGTATTTACAATTTTCATTAATCGAAAGAATATTTCTTGTACATGTAAAAAGAGGAGTGAGAAAACTGTATTTTTCACTAGATAATTTATCAAAGTTTATCTGTCAATAGGTTTTAACGAGAGGAGATGTCAGCAAGGTAAAACCAGGTCACTGTTGCCTTTTGTATATATTATCATGAAGCTTTATAGGATCGGTATTTGTAACACTTTGTATAGAAGATCACACGGCGGCAAGGGGAACTGCTCGAAAGGAGATAATATTGAAAAATTGAAAATATTCTGTCAAGATATTTCATTTTGTTTGCAGGCTATTGTTAAATCGCCTGTTGACATCGGTGACCCCGTTTTTCAGGCAAATTCTACAACATAACGACGAATACCTGTTGCCATTGGCAGAAAAGTTATAAATCTGATGAGTTCTTTTTTCTTTTTTTATTTGGTGGAAAATTTTCCAGTTATAACTTTATAATTTGGTACGACGTACACCCACGGCCCCCATTCAAAACGGGTGGAACGCCTCAGGCCGCGGTGAAATAATTACTGGATATTGTCCTTTGGCAAAAGATTAATCGTTTTGTCACACCTGACCCAGGTGAGGTAATGTGTATACTTGATAAGAAAATACCAGAGTGCCGTGATAGAAGCCATGTTATACATGCTGAAGCCGGCTTGGTAATATCAGAATACCAGGCAGGAGGGTCAAGGGTCTTCGACAGTCATGAGAGCTATTCAAGACCCCGCTGTTATTATTATTGCTACAAAATATTTTCATTAATATTATTATGATTAAATTATCATTTTGAGTGACACCATTATATCGTATCCGACACCTACCCCCTGGACATCCACCCCCAGATAACCACCCACAGTCAACTACCCCTAGAACAATTACCCCCTAGGACAACTACCCCAGACAACTACCCCAGACAACTACCCGCTAGGACAACTACCCCTAGGACAACTACCTCCGAACAACTACCCCCAGAAATCTAACCCCTGGGATAACTACCCCGGACAACTACCCCCTAGGATAGTTTTCCGGGGGTATTTGTCCTACAGGATAGTTGTCGTAGGAGTAGATGTCTTGGGGTAGTTGTCCTAGGGGGTAGTTTACTGGGGGTAGTTGTCCGGGGGAAGTTGTCCCAGGGGGTAGTCATCCTAGAGGGTGCTTGCCTTGGGGGGGGGGGGTAATTAAACATTCATGATATTGATTTTAGGAGGAAATTTAAGAAAATATACCCCCCCCCCCCCCACCATCACCAATTTAGATTGTCAGGGATAAGTCTTGATAACACTGTGTTCAAAGATAATAACTTGGTCAAAACTTTTGACTGAGTACAAGAGGTAATTTTATTGAGAAATATACAATCAAGCTAACATTCAGAAGAACATGATTGCGATGAACATACCACTCCATTTAAATACATTTCATAAGACAGTAAGCAAAAATGATGTGTACTTACTTATACAGGGTGCATCAACTATATACATGAGTGCATCAATGAACTATACAGAGTGTTTTTTAAAGGTAGTCATTTCGAAAAATCCTACGCAAAATGTGGATGAGTTGTTTATACACCTTAAAATGAGAGTATATGGCACGTTATGGTTGAACCTATTCCAAATGGCGAATCAGGGTTCACTTTATTTTAAATCAGCCGTTTGGAATCTTGTTCCTGATTGGTTCTTTTATAGACTTGAAGACGACTGGCGTCGAGATAAGGGTAGGCCTAATGCTTTAGACGTGCAAAAGCAAAGAGGGGTATCTTTACAACACAACCAAAACAGCAACTTCGGAGATACCACTTGTACAAACTGACCCCAAGAATCTACATAGGTTTTTCACATGGAGACGTCCATCTTTGTGCATTTTAAGATAATCACTGCCAACGTGGTGGAGGTGATTCGTACCCGTTTCATAAATACCCTTTGTTACCTGTGTATTATAAAACGTACTGCCGGTGCATAAGTAAATTATGATACGATAACCTTCACACATCCAGCAGTCGTCTCAATGGGTTTTGCAGTTTTGCACTAATTACATGTATCCGTCTGCCGATGCGCAAATAGTAGGGACTTTTAGATTACACGACGAGAGCGTGGAATGCCGCGTGTGACATTGTGTTAAGGCACTGGGCCGTGCCCGACAGTGCCTTAAAAGGACGTCACATTACCTTAAAAGGATGTCACACGTGGCGGTCCAGGTTCTCGTCGTGTAAATCTAAAAGTCCCTATTATCTCCGAAGACTTGGCTTACAATATACATCTTTGTAGGCATTAGTGATACAGAAAATCGTCACTTTATCATTATATTTCCGCCATCTTTTCAAAACCCTAGAGCTATTTTTTCTTAATGGCTGCTGAGTCATTATATCGATAGATAAGTAGTTTTTAGTCATCATGGAACGTTGACAATGACATGGTCCTTCAAAACAAATCAACACATTCCATTACGGAAGTATAGGACACAAACACCGGGGAAAGTAACCTTAATCATATCAAGGAAAACAACGTTTCCGATCATCTCCAAGCTTTCCGGGGGAGGGGCGGGGGGATAAACAGTTCTAATTAAACTATTCTTATCTGCGGGTTGTAAGTCTAACAGCCTTTTCACGCACAGCTAAAATTCATCGTATCTAGAGATGATTAGTTTAAACGTGTTTAACTCAACAGTTTTAAACATGTTTAAAGCAACTTTTCCCTGTGTGAACATCGTTTATACGAAGTTCGTATCTAGAGAGCTTGACATTTTGTGTGTAAACGGTTATTCGTGTTTAAACGTGTTTAAACTGGATGAAGCGTGCGCTTTGTTCGATATGACATGACCTTCAATGCGCAATGGCACTACTGCGCATTTTAAGAGCAGTAGTTAATCACGAAACGATTAACGATCGCACTGAAATTTTTGTGTGTGAATGATGTCGTATGTACAGTTGATTAGTTTAAAGCCCTTTAAACTAATCATGTTTATAGAATTTTAGCTGTGTGTGAAAAGGCTGTAAGTCACTGAGAAACTCTTAGACTTCTGTGGCTGACGAGGCTAAACCCGACGCTGTTAGTTGTCGCCTCTCCTTGTCTCTCCACCCCGTACTCGTCCGACTGGTTCCTGTAGATTGGGTTCCTGTGTTACTCGTACTTCTCCCTTCTGACTTGGATCCATGGATTCTCTTTCGCCAGAGACCCCTGACCCGTTGGTTAGCGCCAAAGAAGACGAAGACAAAAACCCCTTGAAGAGAGCTGGTGAGGATGAAGATTGTCCAAACAGCAGGAGTATTGGCAAAGGAAGCGATGAATCCAAATGACCATCCAAAACCAAGTAGGCAAGATATCTGAACGGTTTAAGAAGGAGTGAGAATGAGACGGTGAAATAAGAAAGGAGAGAGACTCACGAAAAGATAAAATCTGTACACAAATGAAAAACGTTTTTAGGATTACAGACAAAATACTTGTAAAGGAGTGAAGATGGCGGCAGCAATAGATATATCATGTATATCGGGGGAAGTATCTGGACACAGTCATGCTTTAGGACTTCTAGCAAGCATAACAAATAAATGAGAAAAACTAGAGACATAGATGTTACTATTGATTAATTGATTCAGTTGCCCGGGGGTAATTTTCCCAAATTCTGGATCTAGGGCTTAGCAGAGCGGCTTCGTCTGGAATCGATGACAACCAGAAAAATCATGTTTACTTGTTTTTAAGTATTGCATGAACCGTATGCTATCTCATGTATTATTGCATTCAGACATTATGCCTTCTTTGATAGCAATGTTTAGAAATGTTTGGGATGAAAGAGTTTTGTTTCTTCCAAGCTTTAAGTAAAGTCAACTGTATACACTAAAGTTAAAACTCATTGGTGATAGGTGTTCATGTATATTCATTTAAGGTTTAATGCATAATAATGGCTCGTAGACTGTGATCCAGTGGCGTACGCAGGATTTTTTCAGGGGGGGGGGGGGTTAACATTTTGAAATCGGGGCAAAAATTTCGCAACGACTCACTCAGCCGCTGAATAAGCGGGGGGGGGGGGGGTACATTTTTGTTTTGGTCCCGAAATTTGAAAATTTGAGCGATCGGCATTTCGTTCCGTTGGGGGGTTCCAAAAAACACACACATGAAAAAAACTCAAGGGTTTAACCCCAACCCCCCCCCCCCTGCGTACGCGCCTGCTGTGAACAAACCTTAAAGTGGACTACCAGTTCGTGAAAGAGCTCCTTCCGTCGCTCCTGAGCACCTTCGTAGAGGACACTAGAATCACGTTTGCTTTTGTGAACTCCGTAAGCAGTTAACGAAAAGAGAACGATGTTGACGAGGAAACTGACGCCGAGGGGAACCATGAAAGCCAGCACCCTAGCCCTCTCTTGATTGATCGCACACGATACCCCGATCTTGGCGTAGCGAAATAGCGAAGGGTTCTGAGCTTGAACAATCAGACAGGGGACGACGATGGTGAGAGGAAGACACCAGCCGACGATGAGGTAGGCGATCAGACGTCTCGTCTCCCCATGTCTCTTTGGTAAGAAAGATGAGGATGCGAAGTGACGAACAAGATCCCACGCCAAAATGTTCGTCCATGTGAAGACGGCGAGTAAGGAATAATGAGTGATGACAGCTGTTATCTTACACACCGTTGGTAAATGTATCATGGTAGGAGCGATGAACTCGAGCATCATCTTTGGAAAATAAAAATATTAATGATCCTTTACAAACAAACTGGAGAACTTTTCGACAGGTCATTTCTCGCAACGCACGAGGGACAGTGAAATTTTAATTAGGTTGGAACTGTAACAACCGGACTTGACATTTTATAAGGTTGTCAATTTCGAATAAACTGGATACGTATCAAAAGAAGAATTTTAGAATTTGTAGGCAAGACCAGAAGACTGAAATTTGTAACTGCATTACTGCACTGCTCCTGTTTTCATTATTATCCAAACTCAAGCTTTAAAAGTATAATCGCAGTACAAGGCCCGGTTAGTTAGTCAGGGGGCTTTGTCGACAAATCTCGAAATGCAAATGTGAGCTTTGGGATTCATTTTGTCGGCAAATTATTATTTTGTTAATAAAGGCACATTGAACGTTTAGTCCTGGCACTGACCTGCGCAACAAGAAGGGCCGAAGCAAGGCTCATGATGGATATGCCTTGGAGGTTTCTCAGAGGCTTGAAGATACAGTACGTGAGCAACGTCGCCAAGAGACAGATGGAGGACAGTATAAAGAGTATGTTGCTCAGTATATTCTGCCCTTTGGAGTACCCGAACCTGCTGACACGTTTTGGAGGATCGGGTCCAGTCCAGCAGAGACGGACAGAGCCATTCAGGTAACGAACGTAGCTCTCTGGAGGAAATGAGATTTCCTGGTATATCTGAGAGTGACAAGATATTTGAAAGTTCGACGAAAATACGGCGTTGTGTGAATTGTTTTCATGAAGGGAATAATTTGTTGGAGTGATTAACTTACAAAAGCAACAGATTTCTTTGATAATTCTCACGGGTTACGATTTATTGACGTTTAATATCATTTGTAATTTGAGTTATATATGACACTGATTTATCATATAAAAGTAATCAGTTGTGATATCGATAGTGCCTCATCTTTAGTGAATTTTGAAGAAAAGAAAGGTATTATTAACCTACCAAGTATGTAACATTATTTCGCTTATTTTCGGTGATGAGAGAGCTTCCAACGAAGATGTACGCGCAAGGTTCGATGTCAACAATCTCTCCGTGAAGTGAGAAGGACTGTTCTATGGAGAATTTCCACTCCCTTGTAAGACGTCTGTAATAAGTGTTATTTTCCCAGTACAATGGCGTCACAAAGGTGGTGTGATTGTACATGATATACGTTGTTCCATTGATGAGCACAGGTTCAAACAAGTCGATATCGTCGGATATCCGAGTCAGATTGACATTGTTGCCAGTGGATAGTTCATGTTCAATGTCACACATTTCATAAATAATAATGGTGTTGTCCCGGCAACAGGTGCTCCAGATCTCCCCCAGTATGCTTTCCGTGAAGCCTTCTAGTTGGGTCTTTTGTGGTAGGATGTTTGCTGGAAACACCATGGAGCTTACTTTACTTCCGTCATATTCCTCTTCCTTCAGTTCATAGATAGTGGTATTGTGATAGTTGTTGTATGCCCGAATCTTCAGGATTTCGAAACCATCGAAGCACTGCAGAGATCCGTTGGTGATGACACCCAAGATGATTTGTCTGTTCCTGCAATCAGGCCAGGAGCCGACCTCTGGAACGCATTCAGTACCAGACAACTGAAGACCATTCATGCATTGCAGATGAGGGTAGAGGTAGGTGATATCGAAGGCTGGCTGGTTGTAAGGAAAATCACTCGGAATAGTTTGGCCTTTAGAATTAAATTCACGGTTGCTTCTCACACTGGAACTGTTGGCAACAGAGACTCCGTTGCATTCTGCACAATCAATGTTCTTGTAGATAGTACCGTTGATTATCACTCTCTCCGTTTCGTTCGAGCACGGCGCGCCTGCTCCTGTTTTTGAATCACAATGCGATATGATTGCACTGTCATGGACACACCAGCGGATAGGTGGAGGGGCACTTCCATTGACTAAAAATGGCCGTTGTCCACAAAGATTACTCTCACTTTGTCTGTTGTCCAAACAAGGTGTGAAAATGATGTAAGGGGTGAGTTCCGATGAGTTCACGCTGTGGCAAAGAGCGCAATACATGTTGCGGTAGAAGATCTCCTGGGAGTCAAAGAAGACAGTGTCATTCGCAAGCGGCTGCTCACATCTCTGTACCAAGTCAAGGTCTGTCCTAGCTGAAGATGGACATCTGCTCACCACAAGGACATCACGAATGCAAGCCGTTACCCATTCAATACCGATCGTGAACGAGGTACAACTCCAGTATTGCCTATCTGGGAAGAACTTGGCCTCCATTGCTCGCAAAGACGCGTTCTCGTTCCTATGTCCATAGCAGCAATCATCAAAATGATCGCAGTCGGAATCACAATTGCAGTAAAATCGAGGAGAAAAGCTTGAATCCGTCTGGCATAGCTCGATTAAAATAGAGTAAGAAAAGCAGGTGTCGGCATCTGCAAAGTGAAAAGAAATTGACAAATTATAACTCGTAGGCAATTACAGCCTTCATTTGCGCGAAGAGGCATACAGAAGCAAAATAGAGCTTTGACACAAATACTAATGAACGACGTCTACGTTACATCACAATAAACTCGCATTGGTAGTGGGGCGGGGGGGGGGGGGGGTCGGGGTCCAACACCGTTGTATGTTTTATAATGTGTATGAAGTGAGGGGGTCAATCACTGCTGTATGTTTTATAATGTATGTATATATATATATATATATATATATATATATATAGATGAGTATATAGGTGTGAGGATGCTCAACATTTCGACGGCATCTCTAGAATCTATAGGAATATAATTATAGGAATGAAACAGAATAAATGATGAGGCCGTACTTTACGTGCATTGCTCAAGCTTTCGGCCTTATCCGGTTCCGAAGGAAAAAAATATTGGCGCAAACATAATAGTGAATATATATCACCGTTATGCATTTCTATTCAGGTCGATGTTAGATTATGATAGTCACACAATCGTGATGGTACGATATCAACGATCGAGCGATGTTTCTTCAATCAAAATAAGCTTGATTTCCTTTAGGGCCTTACTGGTGATCAGATTAAAAACAAAGAGAGAGAAAAGTAAGTATTAAGCAAATTGTCGGCTTGCATACATGTATATAGTAGTCGGTACTCGGTAGTACTTCTCAAAATTATTCAGCATTGGCACTTACCGTTCGGACAAACGATGGGTGCCGAAGGAACTTCGTCATTTGACCCTAGATAGAGAGTAGGAAAAAAGAACAAGATAATTTTGATCGTCTCTTACAGTTCTTCACACACACGAGTGCAACTAAGTACATTGCAAATCATGTACACTGTACTACATTCGCATCAAATCTGCCTTTATTAACTGGTAATCTATTTGATCTACATCTTAACTTACTCAAGCTATTGCTTCCTTCTGACATAGTACACTGTCGCTCATATAGTTGGAATATTTTTGTTTTACCCCAATTTATGGAATTATTTTAAAAATAATTTAAAAATAATAGATCTAGATAATAGTATACATTCTCAGATTTTATTGAATAATAATTTGCCAATGTGTGTTTTGCGTGACTGCTGAAGCATGTGTATGCTACTATGCTCATCAACTAGGGGACCCACGCCCTTAAGTCATAAATGACAGTAATGAGGATTAATGCCCCACAAAAGAGCACTAATATAGCACATCGACACGGTTTTGATCCTGGGGCCTCACAGTTACGAGGCCATTGCTTTGTCACTGAACCATGACTGTACGCAGCGGGGGCTAGGGTAGGGGGCAGTTTCCATAAATTAAAAAAATCCCAGAAAATGCAATAAATTTTCAATAATTTATTGCATTTTACCCCGGTCCCCAACATAAAAAAATCCTCTGGACGGCCATGCATTATGACTCAAGGCATGGGCACACAGAGGATTTTTTATGTTGGGAACCGTGGTAAAAATGCAATAAATTTTTTTATTTATGGAAATTGCCCCCTACCCTAGCCCCCGCTGCGTATACAGTCATGGCTCAGTGACAAAGCAATGGCCTCGTAACTGTGAGGCCCCAGGATCAAAACCGTGTCGATGTGCTATATTAGTGCTCTTTTGTGGGGCATTAATCCTCATTACTGTCATTTATGACTTAAGGGCGTAGGTCCCCTATTTGATAAGCATAGTAGCATACACATGCTTTAGCAGTCCCGCAAAACACACATTGGCAAATTGTTATTCAATAAAATCTGAGAATGTATACTATTATCTAGATCTATTATTTTAAAATTATTTTTAAAATAATTCCATAATTGGGGTAAAACAAAAATATTCCACCGTTATGAGCGACAGTGTATCTGCAGGTACTTTTCATAAACCAACTAATATTCTTATACATCCTAGTTTGTGCAAATACGAATTGACCAGGTAGCTGCGCTCCATTCCCGAAAAGACATTTCAGAAAGCCTGATTTTCAAAGTATACATAATCCAGGCAGCACTATATCCTTCTCCTTGAGCTTGCTAAACGTTCCCAAGTCCTGCATAATCAAAACTGTCAGCAAGAAACCCAACCCATTGTGCCTTGCTAATAGTTAAAGGGGTAGTTGAGTTCTGTTTTCAGACCGCAAATGCCTTCAAAATGCATGGTTATTGCTCTTATTCTTATCTATGACATTTTTTGTGCCCTTTTAGAACCTAAAATTGCTATGAAGGTAATTTTAGACCCCAAAATGTGTGAAGTTTAGCCAATACGATCATACCAATTCAGCTCCTACTTTCCCAAAAATGCGGTGACCGTTAATTATTTAATTAAAAATAACAATACATGGGCCGGCTGGTTGTGCGTAATATAACCAACACGAAATGCCAACAAAAAAGCCTACATCGACATTGGCTGAAATACGACGTAAAAGGCGCTATTTCGTTTTTTTCAACGGCTTTTTCAAATTATCTAATAATCTATTTGTGGTGGTACACAAGTATTAGAAATCGTTATATTTATGGATATTTCAGCCGTCTCTGAACCGATTTTGATCAAACAAAGACGATTTTCTTTTCACTTAAATAATTGTATGTTCTTTCAAATTTGACACTCAGTTTTTCATTATCTCACCCAAAAAAAATATTTTGTGTAGCGCCCTCTGCAACAGAACTCGACTATCCCTTTAAACGTTGTGCTTCATCTTGCGATTGCAACGGAAACCATAAACCATACAGTCAGGTGTGCACTTTTTTAAAACAATATTGTTCCTAAAAATGTTGTGTGGCCATGCCTTGAACCATAATGCATGGCCGTACAAAAGAATTTTTCCTGTTGGGGCCCGGAGGAAAATGCATTGAATTATTGATAATTGATTGCATTTTCTTTGTGTTTTTTGTATTTATGGGGGCTGCCCCCTACCCTGGCCCCCACTGCGTACAGTCATGATTAAGTGACAAAGCAATGGCCTCGTAACTGTGAGGCCCCATGATCAAAACCGTGTCGATCAGCTATATTAGTGCCCTTTTGTGAGGCATTAATCCTTATTACTGTCAGTTATGACTTAAGAACGTAGGTCCCCTAGTTGATAAGCATATAATCATATACATGCTTTAGCAGTCACGCAAAACAAACACTCGCAAATTATTATTCAATAAAATCTGAGAATGTATACTATCATCTAGATTTATTAGGAATACATCATTGTTAAAAATCCTTCCATAAATCGGGGTAAAAAAAAATATCCACCTTTATGACCAACAGTGTATATTAAATGAGGAACATAATAATATGATGTGGAATGCTCCTCGGTAACTAAACATTCTAGATCTCCAGTTGAGCGAATACAAACAGTTCATGTAAATATGGTGGAGTCAAGTAATGAATTGATTGAAAGGTCATGAGAGTCAAATGTTTTTTTCTTCGTGATTCTAAATGTATCAATGTCAACCACTTGATGCATTAATTTTCGTAATTACAGATATGTCGATAGGGATTTACGATAAGGGTAATTCGAATTACCCTATTTTGCAGCTTCTGGAATTAATTGGTATATTTCTGAGAGGAGGAACCGTATACAATATCAAAATAGTCGAGCAAAGGCAAAATAAGGGTTTGATACATTATTTTCAAATTCGTAATATTGATATAATGCCGAACACGTCCTCAAGATCGAACGTATTTAGAGACCTTTGTACATGTATTCTCAACATGTATGTCCCATTTCAACTGTTTATATACAACAACTCCTAGATATTTGACGGATTCCTGGGCTCAATGGGGTTACCACGTACGTACTCGGTATATTTACACAAACTTTTTCGTCACGATTTTTAAATCATGCATGCATGCATAGGCATACCTTCCTATTGTCATTTCATTTTTTCCTTTCTCTCTCTCCGCAAATTGATGCTAAAGTCACGTATCGAACCATATAATTAAACAGTAGGCATATTGGGGAGTGTCAAGTCAGACAGACATAAGTACTATACAAAGACCCACTTTTGTTATTAGTATTATATTCTAAAGAGGTATGCATGATAAAGTCTGGAAATTTCAGGGGCTTTCACGTCTGGAGTTGACCTTCGTTTGACTGATTTTTTTTTAAAGGAAGTAAAAAATAATCAGTTGCAATGTCATAATATTTGCACTGCGCAAATAAGGGATCTCTGAGAAGATGAATAAACCTTGAAGTCAACATTTAAGGCATTATTTAGATCAGAAAACTTACGAAATATTCAGATAAGAACCTCGGCCATCCTGCATTTGTGGTGAGATCATTACTCTCAGTACATTCAATTTTTTGTTATTACGAAATCTAAAACCAAATCTGAGCCCGAAAACTCGCAAAGAAAACGTTGTAGGATTGTGGTTTTATTTTTAATAGTCGTTAAGACAACGGACTGTAAATCACTAATTACAGCAGAAGTACGGGAATCAAATCCCTGTATTCGTTTAAATTCCATACTTGTCAGTTCTACCTTTAAAAATGATAGCTGGTCAGAGATAACCACCATGGTTCTTAATGTGTAAATCACTTTGTTCGGGTATAATTATGCTGGTATGATCATGTTCTATCACATTTTCATAGGAACTGAATAGCCTCTCTATTTCAATTGTATCAAGTGAAAATCCAATGCTACACGCTATAGGGTTTGTTTTCAGACTGATATTAACAATTTATATAAACAAATAGAAATTATAGAAAAATAGACAAAACTGAGATATAAAACAATAATATACAATAACTCCTAAAATATTTGTTTACAAAATAGGAAAATACAAGTTAATTACAAATGAATATAAATTTGGATATGAATGATAAAGCCCGATAGTTCTTGCATTAATGTGACAATTACAACGTAAGCAAAATACAGGTACTCAAATTCATGAACTTGCTCAAGTTTATTGCACTTTTAGATTATTTAAATTTGTATTTTTTTTCTCCTTTCAACGAGCCCCAATAGCATGCATTGCATTTTGTTTTCTTTAGAGTTAAGAGTTTAGACTTGAACCGATTTACCCCGACAAAATATTGCAGTATCTTTTACATGTTAATACACATTGTTTGAATTGACAACCAAACTCGATATTCCATACATCATTGATAAATACAGAGAATAACAAGAGCGACATCATACTCCTCTGGGGCACACCATTTGATATTTCCCAGGTCTGAAATCTGATATAAAATTATACAATTTTAATTAACATTTTTCACTGCAATGTCAATAATTCGATTACCAAGTTGCTTCCGTTTGTAATTTGTTGTTTACTCCCGCTTTTAAAGAGAGGAGTAACTCATGCCTATACAGATTTGCATTCATTTGATATACATAACATTTTTTGGACCGCCGAAGGAAGTTACATTTTCCCAAGGGGTTTTATTTTCACTAAAGAAAATAGTTTTGATATACATAACATTTTTTGGACCGCCGAAGGAAGTTACATTTTCCCAAGGGGTTTTATTTTCACAAAAGAAAATAGTTTTGACTCCCTTGCTGTCCAAAAATAGTATATAACTCACTCTACCAGTCAATATGATATATTAGATTCACTTTCTTATATGAAATTCAGGGTAACTACGATCCCATGTCTTTTTTTCGAGCCTCTAAATGTGATTACTTTCTCTCGCAATCCTGTACGGCTGAAATTACAGTAAAACTAAAATAAAACGTGTTAATATCAACACGCAAAGCAAATAAGAAACAGGCAATATAGTGAGTATTCACTGAAGTACTGAAGTCGTGATAGGGGCGGGCCTGGGGACCCCCGGAGGAGGGGGGGGGGGAGATAAGAGTGAGATTATACAACAGGTTAGGTCATTTTGACTGTGCTTTACAATAGTGCTTTCTGCACAGCCCCCCCCCTCTCTCTCTCTATCTCTCCTTGCCTAACTAGGGCTCTCCAAATGTTTGTAGTATGTTTATCCAGACATATTCACTGTTATCGACTTAAGTCGTAGTTCCTCCACTAAACACGTCTGAAAGCTTTCACTTTTAAGATGCGGGCACATCGCGAGGCTTATTTATAACTCACCGATTGTAGCGCTCGTCCAAGAATTCAAGTCCACGTCTACTGCACCACTTGAACTGTCCTCATACGAATATTGATTTTTACCATCAAGAGCGCAATATGGATCAGAACAAGAACAGAACGGTAAAGTTTTAAGCAAGAAAACTAACAACAAGACACGATGGAGAGTCATTTTACGCAAACCGCTGAAAACACCACAATTGTTGTTGAAAATGTGCAAGAACGTGCAAGATGACCTTGTTATCGCTGTAGTGTGCAGTGAGCGATACCTAAATGGTAAATCCTGTAACGTACATATTACGCCTTTTGTAGCCTTTTTTTTCTTTTTGTACGACCCCGCGCTTGTTTTCTACAATTTTAATAAATGAAAAGAATATTTCTTAGAGAGGAGTCAGAATATTCTAATTTATAAATTTGTATTTGTGAATAGGTTTTAACAAGAGGAGACGTCAGCAAGGTCGCTGTCTCCTTTTGAATTAATAATAGTACATTTTATAGTACATTTATATGTCAACAACTTTGTATGGAAGATCACACGGCAGCAAGGGGATCTGATCCAAGGGAGATACAAAATATGTGAAAATAGTGAAAATTGAAAAGATTCTGTCGGCAAGATTTTCTATTTTTTGTGTGCAGGCTGTTGTTAAAACGCCTATTGATATTGAGGACCCTGATTTTTTTAAAGGATGACCCTCTGCCAAAATCTACCACAAACACATACACACATACACACACACACGCGCGCACACCTTCCGGATCCACCCAGCCCTAGGCGTTGGAACCGCTGTAGCTTGGGGGGGGGGGGGGAGGCAATTGCAGCCTTGGAGGCAAAGCCCTTTTCGCCCCCTATCTCCTTTCCACTTTTTCTTTTCGTCTTCCTCTTCTATCTTTCCCTTTCTCTCCTCTTTCCTTTTCCTTTATTTTTATTCACACTCTCTCTCTCTCTTTCTTTTATTAACGGGAGGTGGGGGGGGGGGCACGCTCAGCCTCCTGGATCCGCGCCTGTATTTCAGGCATCTCTTGAGCGTTTTAGAATAAACCACGTCCGCCTTTTAATGTCAGTTAGTGCTTTGAATCATACCTCAACTTGTTAAAATATTATAAGAACTTTAATGGTGAAAACGAATAATTGTTTACATTTTATTTTCGGAAATACGAACCTTCGGAATAACGGACCTTCGGGGGTAACGAGCCTTCGGAATTACGAACCTTCGGAATTATTGACACATATGACATTCAGCATACTTATGATCTTAACCACCCTGTGAATTTAAAAACAAGTCTTAAAATTGCTCACATAGAGACAGATTGTGATTATTACGCAATGAAGGTGTGGCGAATAATTAAATACATTTGGAATGAATTAATATTTATATTGATTGTGCACAGAATGGAGGAGAAAATGTATAAATTTACTTCGGGATTGGAGCGTTTCATTCTTGTTTGGAAGAATTTTAGTTAAACATTCATGATATTAATTTTAGGGGTCAATGTAAGAAATATACCCCCCCCCCCCCTCCTCCACCATCACTATTTTAGAAAATTGGATTGTCAGATGTAAGTTGTGTCTTAATTGATAAGTCTTGATGACACTGTGTTCAAAGATTATAACTTGTTCCATACTTTTGACTGAGTACAGGAGGTAAATTTTATTGAGAAATATACAAATAAGCTAACAATCAGTAGAACGTGATTGTGATGCACATACCACTCTATTTAAATACAATTCATAAGAAAGTAAGCAAAAATGGTATCCGGACATCTACCCCCTGGACATCCACCCCCGGATAACCACCCCTAGTCAACTACCCCCTTGGACAACTACCCCAAAGGACAACTACCCCCTATGGCAACCACCCTCTAGTACGACTACCCCCAGGACAACTACCCCCGAACAACTACCCCCAGACAACTACCACCCGAATAAATACCCCCTAGGATAGTTGTCCGGGGGTATTTGTCCTAGAGGATGGTTGTCGTAGGGGGAAGTTGTCCGGGTGGTAGTTGTCCTTGGGGGTAACTATCCGGGGTAGTTTTCCCAGGGGGTAGTCGTCCTAGAGGGTGGTTGCCCTAGGGGGTAGTTGTCCTAGAGGGTGGTTATCTGGGGGTGGATGTCCAGGGGGTAGGTGTCCTAGAACCACACAGGGTGCATCAACTATATACATGAGTGCATCAATTTACTATACAGAGTGTATTTCTTTTCAAAAGGTAGTATGTTTCTTTTAATCCTCCCAAAAATCTGGATGAGGCGTTTATAAACATTAAAACGGGAGTATATGGCACGTTATGGTTGAACCTTTTCCAAATGGCGGATCAGGGTTCACTTTACTTTAAATCAGCCGTTTGGAAAATTAATCCTGATTAGTTCTTCCAATTGAAGACGACTGGCGTCAACACAACCGAAAAGCCACTCTGGAGATAACACTTGTACAAAATGACCCCCAAATATCTACAGAGATTTTCACATGGAGACGTCCATCTTTGTGCATTTTAAGATAATCACTGCCAAAATGCTGGTGGTGCTTCATGAATACCCTTTGTTTGCCAGCTTGAACAGCATACTTCCATCTGTGTATGATCATAGAATGTACCGCCGGTGCATAAGTGAATGGTGATTACATAACTTTCATGAACACGTATCCAGCAGTCGTCTCGATGGGTTTTACAGTTTTGTATAAATGACCCATTTCTGCCCACGCGCAAATAGTATCTCCGACGTGGCTTATGATATACATTTATTTATGCATCACTGATACAGAAACACGCCACTTTATAATTATATTCCTTCATAGTTTTCGCCATCTTTTCAAAGCCCTCAGCACAGAATTTTGCAATGGCCTCACCAGTTACCCGCTTATGCCTCGTCTTTCTACTGTTTTGCCTATCTATCACAAGAAACATGTATGTTTCAGTCATCAAGGAACGTTGACAAGGACCGTTGGCCCTTCAAACCAAATCAACACATTCCATTAGTATAGACAAAAGTATAGATAACAAACACCAGGGAAAGTAGATTTGATCATAAGGCAAACAATGTCCTCGATCATCTCCAAACTTTCCGTGGGGATAGACATTTCCAAACAACCTATTCTAATCTACGGGTTGTCTTAGTCTAAGTCACTGAGAAACTCTTAGACTTGTGTAGCTGACGGGGCTGAACCTGACGCTGTTAGTTTTTGCCCTTCCCTGTCTCTTGTCCGACTGGTTCCCGTAGATCTGGTTCCTGTGTTACTCGTACTTCTCCCTTCTGACTTTGATTCACGGATTCTCTCTCGCCAGAGACCCCTCACCCGATGGTTAGCGCCGAAGAAGACGAAGACAAAAACCCCTTGCAGAGAGCTGGTGATGATGAAGATTGTCCAAACAGCAGCTGCCTGGGCAAAGGCAGCGATGAATCCAAATGACCATCCAAAACCAAGTAGGCAAGATATCTGAACGGTTTAAGAAGGAGTGAGAATGAGACGGTGAAATAAGAGAGAGAGACACTCACAAAAAGATAAAATCTGTAGACAAATGAATAACGTTTTAAAGATTACAGACAAAACACAAGACTTGTAAAGGAGTGTAGGAGATGGCAGCCAGAGAAATAGCATGTGTGTCGGAAGAAGGGTTCTAGGACACCTTCCCCCTTGATATCAACCCCCGGATAACCACCCCCAGTCAACTACCCCCTAGGACAACTACCCCCTAGGGCAACCAGCCTCTAGGAAGACTTCCACCCGGGACAACTACCCCCGGACAACTACCCCCTTGGACAATTACCCTTTAGGACGACTATCCTAGGGGGTAGTTGTCCTACAGGGTAGTTGTCCGGGGGGTAGTTGTCCGGGGTAGTTGTCCTAGAGGGTGGTTGCCCTAGGGGGGTAGTTGTCCTAGGGGGTAGTTGACTGGGGGTGGATATCCAGGGGGTAGGTGTCCGGATACGTGGAAGAAGTATCTATACACAGCCATTAGCACAGCAGCTTCGTCTGGATTCCATGACAACCAGAGAAATCAGTTTTACTTGTTTTTATGTATTGCATGAACCTTGTGCTATTTCATGTTTGTATTTTGCTATTAAGTTATGCTATTCTTTCTTTGCACTGTTACAAATGTTTGGGATGAAAGTGTTTTTGTTTCTCCAAAGTTTTACGTAAATTTAGCTGCATAAAATAAATTTCATACTCATTGGTGATAGGTGTTCATGTATATTTATTTAAGCAACGTGTTAATACATAATACTGGCTCGTAGACTATGAACAAACCTTAAAGTGGACTACCAGTTCGTGGAAGAGCTCCTTCCGTCGCTCATGAGCACCTTCGTGCAGAGCACTTGAATCACGTTTGCTCTTGTGAACACCGTAGGCAGTTAACGAAAAGAGAACGATATTGACGAGGAAACTGACGGCGACAGGTACCAAGAAAGCAAACACGATAGCCCTGGCTTGGTAGATCCAGCACGATGTCCCGATCTTGCCGTAGCGAAACATCGAAGGGTTCTGAACTTGTACAATCAGACAGGGGACGACGATGATGAGAGGAAGACACCAGCCGATGATGAGGTAGGGGATCAGACGTCTCGTCTCACCATTTCTCTTCGGTAGGAAAGATGAGGATGCGAAGTGACGAACAAGGTCCCACGCTAGGATGTTCGTCCATGTGAAGACAGCGAGGAGGAAATAATGAGTGATGATAGCTGCTATCGTACACACAGTTGGCAAAGATATCATGTTAGGAGCGATGAACTGGAGCATCACCTATGGAAAAATTAAGAATATTTATGACCCTTTACAAACAATCTGCATGGAGAAATCTTCGACAGGTCATTGCACGCAACGTACGAGGGACAGTGAAATGTTAATTAGGTAGAAACTGTAACAACCGGACTTGACATTTAACAAGGTTGCCAATTTCGAGTACATACATGTATCTCAAGAAGAATTTCAGAATTTTTAGACAAGAACGGAAAACTGCAACTGCACTGCTCCTGTTTTCATTATTATCTAAACTCAAACTTGAGAAGTTTAATCGAAGTACAAGGCCAAGTAAGTCAGGGGTCTTTGTCGAGAAATCTCAAAAGGCAGATGTGAGCTTTGAGAATTACATTGCATTTTGTCGGCAAATTAATTTTAAAAAGAATAAAGGCACACAGTCCTGGCACTAACCTGCGCAACAAAAAGGGCCGACACAAAGCTCATGATGGATATGCCTTGGAGGTTTCTCAGAGGCTTGAAGATACAGTACGTGAGCATCGTCGCCAAGAGACAGACGGAGGACAGTATAACGAGTATGAGGTTCAGTATATTCTGCCCTTTGGAGTACTGGAACATGCTGACAGGTTCTGGAGGATCGGGTCCAGTCCAGCAGAGACGGACAGAGCCATTCTTGTAACGAATGTAGCTCTCTGGAGGAAATGAGACGTCCTGGTATATCTGAGAGTGACAAGATATTAGAAAGTATGACGAAAATACCGCATAATGTGAATTGTTTTTATGAAGGGAATAAATTATTGTTGGGGTGGTTAACTTATAAGAGCAACAGTTTTCTTTAATATTTCGCACGGGCTACAATCCATGAACGTTTAAGATCATGTTTAATTAGACACTGGTGTATCATGACTTTGTAAAAGAAATCAGGTATAACATCGCTAGTTTGTCAGCTTTAGTAAACTAAATAAAAAGGTATTTTGCACCTACCAAGTATGTAACATTATCTCTCTCATTTTCGGTAATAAGAGAGTTTTCAACAACGATGTACGCGCAAATGTCGATGTTAACAATCTGTCCGTGAAGCAAGAAGGACTGTTCTATGAAGAACTTCCACTCCCTTGAGAAACGTTTGTAATAAGTGTTATTGTACCAGTTCCATGGCGTCACGAAGGTGGTATGATTGTACATGATATACGTTGTTCCATTGATGAGTACAGGTTCAAACAAGTCGATATCGCCGGATATCCAAGTAAGATTGACATTGTTGCCAGTGGATAGTTCATGTTCAATGTCACACATTTCATAAATGATAATGGTATTGTCCCGGCAACAGGTGCTCCAGATCTCCCCCAGTATGCTTTCGATGAAGCCTTCCAGTTGGGTCTTTTGCGGTAGGATGTTTGCTGGAAACGCCATGAAGCTTACTTTACTTCCGTCATATTCCTCTTCCTTCAGTTCATAGATAGTGGTATTGGGATAGTTGTTATAGGCCTGAATCTTCAGGATTTCGAAACCATCGAAGCACTGCAGAGATCCGTTGGTGATGACACCCAATAAGATTTGTCTGTTCCTGCAATCAGGCCAGGAGCCGACCTCTGGAACGCATTCAGTACCAGACAATTGAAGACCATTCATGCATTGCAGCTGAGGGTATATGTAGGTGATATCGAAGACTGGATCGTTGTAAGGAAAATCACTCGGAATACTTCGGCCATTGGAATTAAATTCACAGTTGCTTCTAAGACTGGAACTGTTATCCACAAAGACTCCGTTGCATTCTGCACAATCAATGTTCTTGTAGATACTACCGTTGATCATGACTCTCTCCGTTTCGTTCAAACACGGCGCGCCTGCTCCTGTGTGTGAATCACAGTGCGATATGATGGCACTGTCATGGACACACCAGCGAATAGGTGGAGGGGCGCTTCCATTGACTAAAAATGGTCGTTGTCCACAAATATTGCTCACACTTTGTCTGTTGTCCAAACAAGGTGTGAAAATGATGTAAGGGATGAGTTCCGATGAGTTCACGCTGTGGCACAGAGCGCAATACCTGTTGCGGTAGAATATCTCCTGGGAGTCAAAGAAGACAGTGTCATTCACAAGCGGGTGCTCACATCTTTGTACCAAGTCAGGGTCTGTCCTAGCTGATGATGGACATCTGCTCACCACAAGGACATCACGAATGCAAGCCGTTGACCATTCAATACCAATCGTGAACGAGGTACAACTCCAGTATTGCTTTTCTGGGAAGAACTTGGCCTCCATTGCTCGCATAGACGCGTTCTCGTTCCTATGTCCATAGCAACAATCTTCAAAATGATCGCAGTCGGAATCACAATTGCAGTAAAATTCAGGAGAAAAGCTTGAATTCGTCTGGCATCGTTCGATTGCAAAAGAATAAGAAAAGCAGGTGTCAGCATCTGCAAAGTGAAAAGAAATTGACAAATCAGAAATCGTACCGCTTTATTTGCGCGAAGAGGCATATAGAAGAAACACAGAACATTGACAAAAATTGATGGTGATGATGTTGAAAAGAGGTTTAACAAACAAAAAAATGAAGAGAAAGGATCTATAATGTTGAGCTTGGATTGCCTATAGTTATAAACTATAGGCCCTATCTCTGGAACTGACTTATATTACCTGAAACGAGACAGTTTACCAGCAGAAAGACTTCAACGCTAATACTAATAAACTACAACTAAGTCATGTCATCATAACCTCGTATTGTTAGTGCGGGGTGGGGTAGGGGGGGGGGGGGGGTCATCACTACTTTATGTTGTATAATATATATGAATTTATAGTTATAGGAATGAAACAAAACAAACGAATGCATTTCTCTATTCGGGTCGTTATTGGATTATAAAAGTCACACGATCATGATGGTACAACCGTACCTAATCAACGTGCGTTGTTTTTATCAATCAATTCCCTTTAGGGCCATACTGGTGATCAGATTTGTATAAAAGAAAAAAAGAGTTAGTATTAAGCAAATAATCGGCTTGCATAGTAACCATTGGTCCTTCTCATATTCAGCATTGTCACTTACCATTCGGACAGACGATGGGTGCCGAAGGAACTTCGTCATTTGGCCCTAAATAGAGAGTAGAAAAAAGGAGAATGGAACAAGACAACTGTTATCGTCTTTATCCACTCTTACAGTCCTTCACTTAAACTGCTTAACCTTACCTAGTTAAACCCTGGCTACATTACCCCTTATGATGAGATACTCTACAGTCTAACCAAAAACTGTCTCGTTTGTATCTGGATTTCTTTTCGTTACTGCAATGGGAGGAGGTTACAATCACTACTCCTGTTTGATGTACCATTATGTACCTGCAAGTATAAGCTTAGACGTTTAACCTTATTAGGAGAGTGTGATCGGGGCATAATGGTCCATGTTTCCTTGACCTGGAGCAAGACAATAATTATTTAAGGTCGGCTCAGCCCGTATACATACATTCTCTGGTAGTTTTGTTTTCAGAGTGTCTTTTCTATTCTTACTTTTCAGTTCTAGCTACCGTGGATAATAATAGTTGGTAAGAGAAAACCACCACTTTGTTCGGGTATAATATGCTGGTACGCTTATATAATGTCACATTTCATAGGAACTGAAAATCCTCTCTATTTCAATTGTGTCAAGTGAACGTATAATGCCACACGGTATACGGTTTGTTATAAGATTGATACAAAAACAAATATATATAAATAAATTTAAATAATACGAAAAATAGACAAACCTAAAATAAAGAACAATAATATTATTATATAAAGAGCAATTGAATGTAAATATGTATATAACAATTTTGGTATCCCGTGCGTTAAGCTATAATTATCAGATTATTAAATGAACGTTTTTAAAAATTGTATTTAATTTGGAAATTCCATTCACCTATTCTTGTAAATGATCAAGGATGATTCTTGAATGATCAGTTATTTCATGGGGATACCAATTAATTTGTATTTTACCTGTTTATATGCTTGTGTATTTATCTATTTTGTATTTGATGCTGTTATTTGTTTTATTATTACCAAACAGGGCCTCATGGAAGACCACCAAATTGGGGATATGTGCCACCCTGTATAAATATCAGAAATAAACAAATAATTAAATAAATAGGTATATCATGGCCCCTTTCCATTTAGTTCTTCAGTGGTGTCTACAGAATATATAAATACAATTAAGTTATACAAAGTAATATTAACATGGATATGACTGATTAAACCAATATAGTTCTCGATAGTTCATTGCGTAATGCATTTATGTCACAATTCCAACGTAAGCAAAAGACAGGTACTCAAATTCATTAACTTGTTAATAAATAAATTTGTAGATTTTTTTTCTTCACCTTTGAACGAGTCCCAAAATAACATGCAATGCATTTTTTCTTTAGAGCATGGATTTACTAGCGTAGAAGCTCCATGGTATATCCTATCTGTAAAATTTAAACGTTATCAGTGTCCTAGTATTCAAAGTATGCAAGGAAACCCGTTTACTCTCTAGACTTCACTGTCAGACACTATAGAGTGACTGACTGCTTTTTTTTCATTGGTAATAACATTATGTTGGAATTTAACCTTTCCATTTTTTGGCCTGCAAATGGAACATAGAACCATTAAAGTTTAATACATTTTCTTATATGAAATTCAGAGTAACTGCGATCTTATGTCTGTTTTATTTTTCTCGTGCCTCTAAAGACGGTTAATTTCTCTAGCAGTAGGCCTAATACGGCTGAAATTACAGTAAAACTAAAATAAAAGGAACACGCATAAGTGTGAATTCACTAACGTACTGATGTCACAATAATGGCTGTATATAAGGGCGGACCTGGGGAGCGCTAGCCTCTTGTCGATGCCCTCGCGCTGTTGGAGTCTCTAAATTCTGACGAGCGAAGCGAGTCAGAGAAACCGAGGTGCTCGCGCTGAGGGCCTCTTGACAAGTGATCTGGATTTCTTATGTTTTACTTTGTTTGGCGAATATTCCGACCCAGCAGAGTTCGGTGAAAGTCATCCAATCAGAGAGAGCTACTATGACGTAATATCTACCGCTCTGTGCGAATTCCCTCCGTGAGAGCGAGACTGGCCGCCTAGTTGTAGTCTGCAAGCACAAACCCTGGTCAGTCGTAACAGAGAGTGTGCACTATAAGACTACCATATGCCACGTACTATAGCTGTTCCTGACCTATATTGGTACAACCAGTAGGTATACCAGTAGATAGCTGGGCTAGGCTTCTCTCAAGGCACAATGATTTTTTTGATAAAGTGTCAAATTAGGGTCTGTGCTTGCAGACTAGCCTAGTTGGGCAATCCCGAACACACACGTACACACACACAATCGCTGCGGTCTAGACATGCATAATTCAGTAGGAAATCGGGTCTCATGAATATATAATTCAGATCACTTGTCAAGAGGCCCTCAGCGCGAGCGCCTCGGTTTCTCTGACTCGCTTCGCTCGTCAGAATTTAGAGACTCCAACAGCGCGAGGGCATCGACAAGAGGCTAGGGGAGCGCCGGAGTAGGAGGGGGGGGGGGGGGGAGAAGAGTGCAATGATACAACACGTTAGGCCACTTTGACTGTGCTCTTCAAATATGGTGCGTTCTGCATAGCCCCCCCCCCCCTCTCTCTCTCTCTCTCCCTCTCTCTATCTCTCTCCCTCACTCTCCTTGCCATACAAGGGCTCTCCAAATTCCTCCCCAGGGTCCTGCCACTTTTCTTAGTCTGTTTATCCAAACATCTTCATTGTTAGCGACTCAAGTGGTAATACTTCCACTAAACACGTCTAAAAGCTTCCATTTACAAGAGGCGGGCACATCGCGAGACTTATTTTATAACTCACCGGTATTAGTGCTCATCCAAGAATTCGAGTCATCGTCTACTGCACCCTCCTCATAGGAATACTGATTTTCACCATCAAGAGCGCAATATGGATCAGAACAAGAACAGAACGGTAATGTTTTAAGCAAGAAAATCAACAACAAGACACGATGGAGAGCCATGTTAACGCAAACCGCTGAAACACACTCTCAATCGTGAAGATGTGCAAACTGAAATGTGCAAGAACGTAAAAGAACGCTTTGTTGTCGCTGTAGGGAGCAGTGAGCGACAGCTTATCAAATAAAGTTAATGGTCGATCCTGTTACAATGTAAAAAGTCTATGTAACTTAAAATAGACTTTGTGTATACTAATGTCTTGTTTTCTTCTTTTACGACCCCGCGCTTCAGTTTTGTACTGGTATTTACAATTTTTATTATAAAATAGAATATTTTCTTGTACGTGTACAGAGAGGAGTCAGAATATTCTAATTTATCAATTTGTATCTGTCAATAGGTTTTAACAAGAGGAGACGTCAGCAAGGTCGCTGTTGCCTTTTGAATTCATGAAATGTCAACAACTTTGTAAGAAAGAACACGCGGCGGAAAAGAGAAATGCTCGAAGGGAGATAAAAATGTGAACAGATCGAAAATTGAAAATATTCTGTCAACAGTTTTGTTTAGGTACAGGCTGTTGTTATATCGCATATTGATATTAAGGACCCCGCTTTTTAGGCACATGCTACAACATACCCATCACCCTTGGCAGAAAAGTTATAAATCTGATGAGCTATTTTTATTTTATTTTTTTATTTGGTGGACAAATTTCAGTCATAATTTGGTATGAGGTACACCCACGACCCCCCTTTAAAACGAGTCTTACTCCTTAGGCGGCAGTAAAAAAAAAATATTATGACATAACTGACGTCCTTAAAGGGATAGTTGAGTTCTGTTGCAGAGGGCGCTACACACAATTAATCTTTTTGTGAGATAATGAAAAACTGAGTGTTAAATTTGAAAGAACATAATATTTAAATGACAAAATCATCTTTGTTTGATCAAAATCGGTTCAAAAGACGGCTGAAATATCCATAAATATAACGATTTCGTACCACCACAAATATTAGATATTTTGAAAAATTCGAAAAAAACCGTTGAAAAAACGAAATAACGGCTTTTACGTCGTATTTCAGCCAATGCCGATGTTAGCTTTTTTGTTGGCATTTTCGTGTTGCTTATATTACGCACAACCAGCCGGACCATGTATGTTATTTTTAATTACAAAATTGATTAACGGTCACCGCGCGTGTTCTTTTAAAAGTGGAGCTGTACTGGTATGATCGTATTGGCTAAATTCACACATTTTGGGGTCTAAAATTAACCGTTCATAGCAATTTTAGGTACTAAAAGGGCACTAGAAATGTCATAGATAAGAATAAGAGCAATAACCATGCACTTTGAAGGCATTTGCGGTCTGAAAACAGAACTCAACTATCCCTTTAAGCAAGACAGATGGTCGATGGAGATGGTCGTCAATTTCAATTTGCAGAAGGTCATAATTCGCTGACACCAGACTTGGTGGAAGTATAAAGGGTGTACAAGTCTCGCACACAGCAAAATATACATTTCAACAGGAACAACTTTTCTAGTTTTACTATTGACTGCATAGTACCCTGAAATGGACTAGATACATTTTTTGTGGTTGTTGTTGATTTTATTTAGACACGGTAAAAACACACTTTCATTAAAACGGTATCTCCGTGTACATGGTATTACACGAATGAATTTGACAACAAAATTACTATACGCCGGAAAAAATACAATACAAACGTATTTCAAAACATAAGGCATTACATATAAATAATTGCTTAGTTATAATTATGGAGTTTTACATGTAGCAGAAGGAAAGAGTGATATAGATATAGGGTACCAGTCAAAGTGAAGAGAAGTAAAACAAGGAAGGGGCAACAAAAGAGAAGTCAAAGATAGTAAGAAAGAAATACATCATTTACAATACATAATAATATTGAGTAAAAAGCATTACAAACATTTAAAACATTTTTTAAATGGCATATTAATGATTGCTTCCGTAATATTCTTGAGCTACTCTCTAAAAAATTTTTTTTATAATTTTGCTCATCACGAGAAAGATATGGCGATTGATGATAGAATTTGTTACTGGCAAAAATGCTACCCGGCTAATCGCATAAAATTTGTTTTTGGTTTACCAATTTACAAAGTGTAGTCTGAATTTCTAAGGCAATATACGTTTTCTTTCCAAATAAATCCTGGAGCCTAACGTATGTGGTACGAATTTGTGGCATAATTTAAAAACAAATCATATAGCTTGTTTTTTCCAAATGTAATTCACGACGATCAATATCCAAATATTACGTATAATTATATAAGCTGGGAGCTAAATCCGGTATCAACTTTCAGAACAATGCGCAAAGCCCGATTGTGTAATACTTGTAACTGCTTGATTAAAAACTATATCAGCATTGTACCATACAATGAAACAGTAATCAAAATGAGGTTTAAAAGGTTCTTTATACAATATGACAGCAGTTTTCTTGCTCACAAAAGGCCCAATTCTTTTCAAACAATATAAATTACAAATGATCTTTTTCTTCAGAGATGGAAGATAGGCGTCCCAACTTAAAGAAGGTGTTTAAATGACACATATATATTTACATTCATCAACTCGTTTTAAACACTTTCCAGTTTTCATCAAAAAGACTTGAGCATTTTCAAAATATGATAATTTTGTCTTGCTCAATAGCGTAAATTTAAATTTCTTTGTATTTAACAACAATTCATTACACTTTAGCCACTTTGAAATCAATAATAATTCTTCATTTGGGCAAGAAAATAAATGATCCCGGTTATTAGAAGCATAGTAAAGACATTGTGTCATCAGCATATAATATAAAAACATTGCGCAATGCATTAGTAATATCATTAAGAAACTGGGAATGAATAGCAATGTAACAGGCGGGGCATGATTTACACCAACTTACAATTGTAATTTGTTTTCTTAAAGAAAGGTAATCTTCAAACCATCTTAAGCTATATCATCATCAAATCCAAGAGAATATATTTTGTTTAAACAATAATTAATGAACACCAAATCAAAAGCTTTTTTTCTAAAGTCCAAAGTGACAAGACCAACAACGAAACCATTGTCCAATTATTGTTGACGTATTTTTGTCTGTAATTGTAACAAGTGCTGATGTAGTAGAATATTTGGAACGAAATCCAAATAGATTGTCAGACGAAATTGAATTATCCGTAATATATCTATAGACTTGTGTGAAGACTATCTTCTCGAGAACTTTGGATAAAACTGAAAGGACTGTGGTAGGTCTATAATAATGTTTGTAGGATCGGTCATGCTCCCATCCTTATACATTTTAGTTATTTTTTGCAGTTTTCCAACCAGGAGGAATCTTACCATTTGCCAAAGACAAACTAATAATATGCGTAAGATACTGAACAACAAATGGCAAAGAATCTTTTAAAACGAAAGTTGGTAAACAATCTAAATCTTCAGCTTTACTCTTTGGAATGTTTTGAAAAATATTTAGAACAGCATTGCAAGATACTTGATGAAAGGGAAACTGACTTGACAATTTATTCATGTGAAAATATACACTAAAATTAAAGTCAAAGCGATTTTCATCTTTCAGTTGACTAGCAACAGTTGAAAAAGAAAATAATGTATAATATTAGCAATTTCTTTGAATCAGTATGTTTATAACAATTTTGAACAAAACATTTGAGGCCACTGCGCGCCTTTGAATTTGGATTTTTTTTTACTACGCAACAATTTCCACATTTCTGCACTATTACCATTAGCCTGAAAAAATATTAGCTGTGATATATCCTCTTTTCCCCCACGTATATTATAAGAAGTAACATTTTCTTATAGAAAATAGAAGAAAAAAAGAAATAAGGTGAAAGGCGTAAATATTCTAAAAAAGAATGAAACGCCGATAATACCAAACAACAACATATAATCATTCCAATCGGAGGTTCCCAGAGAGATATGTGCTCCTTGCAAGCATCCCTTTTCCGCATCAAAGAAAATTATATTATAATAAATCCATCGTTTACTATTTTTTCTAACTCGTTTGAACTTTAGAGGGGCATGTTTATTTAAAATGATTTTTCGAACAAATCAACCAATTTTCAAATCCTGTCTATTTATCATTTTCGGAAAGAATGTTAAACCAAGATGCATACTTTAGATATTTGTAAAAAAAAGTTCGAAATTCCTTTTATCAAAAACTCGATACGAGATGTATTTATGTCTTGAAACAGGTGACTTTGTTTTGCCAACTGCAGCAACAATAAGTGGTCACTCAATGAAATGGGTACAACGTCACAAAACTGAAAATTTTCATCATTTGAAGAAAACAGTAAATCAATTGTAGGAGAAGATGTATTAGTTATTATTTGTTTCCTAGTTTCATTTCAAAATCACTTGCCAACAAAAGCTATGTTTTTGTATGGCAAGAAGGTGGATTCTTTATGACATCACATATCATATCACCAGTTACAATAAAATCAACTGATTGTGTATCTAAAAATTGTTTAACAAAAATCAAACTGATCTAAAATTTCTTTATTAAAATCTGGGGGTCCTATATCATACAACCACATAACAAGGGTTTTGTTTATCGACATGTATTCTAGCACACAATAGCTTCAAATTAATTTCAAAATGTTTTTTCCAAAGTCAAAGGTATCGAATTTCGCATATACATCATAACCCCACCACCATTTCGGTTTCTATTCATTCTCACAATATTGAATCCAGAAATGGAAACTTCAAAATCTTGTATCACTAAAAGTTAAAATATCAAGTTTACTGGAAAACAATATCCCATCTATTTCGTCATGATCTTTTTTTACAATGAACATATATTTAAGTGGCCGATTTGACCTTGTAAGAATTTAGATTTTCACACACTTTAGAAACAGTATCATAAAATATAACAAGTTTATCGTTTTGGTCTTTGGGTGCTTCATCCTTAAGGTTTGTGAAATTAAAAGGTAATTCACCGAACAAGTATTTATCACACAGCCAATCGGTATCCGAGTTAAAGAAGTCAGTACTGAGTTTAGAACAATCCAAACGAATCCATCTACTACAACAAGCACATAAAACAGCATTTTTGTCATGGGTAACTGAGTTCGATCACATTAAACAAGAATATTTTTGTAACCATTGGCGGTAATTTGATACTGTGCACTTTCTGAAAATTCTAGAGTTTTTCTAAATCAGTGTCCGACATAATGGCCCGAATTCACAAAGGAGATTCGTCGACAAACCTAGGTTTATGTGCGTCATACGACGCGTTTCGACGCGTTTTTTTGACAAACCTGGTTATCCTTGATAAGGGTAGTGAGGGTCAGTGACCTATTTAGATAAACCAAAAAAACTAGTCACGTGAAAGCTGGTTATTACGTGTGCGCCCCGAACACCTGTGGCCTGGTCACGAAATTCAATATTTAACGTTTATTTTTGAAGGTGGGTATATATATATAATATGCCTTGGCGATGTAAAGTGATCCATCATTTTATTATAACAAATATTTTGGAAAAACGTTCATCACTTGTCTGATGAATAGATTTGAATGGAATAGAATGGCTTCGAAACGCGTGATATTTCTGCTATTCTTACTCAAAATATCATCATTTTGTGACTGTTCTAATTTAGATCCGAATTTTGGTTCTGCTGGCGGAAACACGTCCTCATCGGGTCTGAGCGGGTCCGAGATTCAAGTCCCCTCGTCATCTTCCTCGTCTTCCACCTGGAATGATGCCGGAAACACGTCCTCATCGGGTCCGAGCAAGCCAGAGATTCGACTGCCCTCGTCTTCGTCCTGGTCTTCCAGCTGGAGCGGTAAGGAATAGATACGTCCAACTACAAATGCATTCATACATTTTACCCCTCAGTTACTTTCTTATTTATCTTTGATTACCATCTTAATTACTTTGGTATTCATAATACGTCCAACTATAAATGCATTCAAACTTTTCTTTCTTAAGTAGTATTGTTACTTACTTTATTATTTTTTTGGATTCATGATATGTATTGTGCATGATAATAGAAGATAAAAAATAAAATTATCATGTAGGTATCACATGACAACATGAATATGATAGGTAAATCTAGATAAAATGTAATAATCGACCTCAACACTTACGGTGAATAATAACAATCATGCTTCCTATCGATTTTGCGTGAAGATCTACACTGCCTGAAAAAGAAAAGAGATGGATGGTATCGTCTTTAAACAAAAAGAAATCTTGGAGAATTGAGGGAAAATGGGAGAAATACGGTAACTCAATTCAAAAATAATTTAGAAATAGATGGCAAAACAGAAGACCTAGACTACATGTAGTCGGTAGTCGTTTGTGAAAGTGGTTCTAATTGTGACTGCTAGTGGTGACGCCACTGGAAACACCCTCGATCTTATTCCCTTCAGATGGCAAAAATAGGAGGAAGGGGGCATAGGAGAGAAGGGGAGATAAGAAAAGCGGAACAGGGAACATGAAAAGAGAATGAGTATATCCTTTCTGCCCCCTACTCGGTGACATTGATAATTTACATTGTTTCAGCATGTAGAAAGACCTCCTGGTGCCGTTCAAATGATGCGACTGCCCCCACTATGCCATTGGTGACTGAGGTTTCTTGCTTTTTTCATGAAGTAGATCACCTAACCCTCAATTAAACCAGTTCTCTCTTCTCCTTCTTTTGGTATACTGTAGAAAACGATGATGATGACTTTTCATATTTGATTTGTCCTGCTGGTGAGTATCCCATCAATTTTTGTTTTGGTTATTTAGTGGTTTTAATCAAGTTGAGCAGAACAATGTTTAAAGCCTGACTCATCATCATACTTTCGAAATCATCGTCTATTCAGGGGATTTCGCTTTAAGGGGTGTGGGGATGTAATTCCCCCTGTTTACAGTTTTCTGTTTAAATAATCACACGAATTTCGTGAGCTTTTATGTACTTGGAAAGAAATATAATCATTAGTTGGAAACTATACAAAATTCATGGGTTTTTAACTTGGGGAAAATGGAAACGTCTGTCGGCACACTTAGGTTTTTTTATTCATCGGCAAATTTGTTGAACCTTATTTTTGTTACTTGCTCGCTTGTTTAAAGCTTTTCTGTTGACTTTTCGGCAACACTATTATGTTCTAGTGAATCTCCCGATCATCTTGTCTATCACATTACAACAATATTCAAAATAATGTAATTAACATGGGGATGGCTGAACTCTACCCCTCTCTCTCTCTCTCTCTCTCTCTCTACCTCCTCTCCCTCTCTCTGCCCCCCTCTCCCTCTCTCTACCCCTCTCTCTCTACCCCCGTTCTCTCTCTCTCTCTCTCTCCACCCCCCCCCTCTCTCTCTCTCTCTCTCTCTCTCTCGCCCTCTTATAAAAATACGGGCGGCACCTGCATCAGGCTAGTAACTCCATGGTTTGTTCAAGGCGAAACATGTACTTTAAGCAATCACGAGGTCTGTAGGTTGCCCTTGTCAATTCACCAATTTTCATCTTCAGTTGTTTAAATCAATCAGACCATTCAATTTAACACGAAATGTGCGTGGAATATCATTGTTCCGATTTGAAATTCCTTCGAACCGTTTGATTGTTCTGGCAACCATTTTTATTTGCGCCATTCAAAATGAAAACTGTGACCACGTTTTCAAAGCAATTACCATTAATAAATCACCTTCTGGGTTCAGTCTTTTTCAGTTATTCGTATTTGAAAATGGGCTATCAAATTTCACTTTAGTTGTTACGTGCATTCATTCAAAACTGTTTCGTCAAATCATTAATCTGTGTAAAAAAATTCCCTCTCCCAAAATTATCACCGAAGAGTACAAACTATCATAATTTATTCTCCATACGTAATTTTAGCTGTAAATGAGAAAAGGGGAAGAGGGAGAGAGAGAGAGAGAGAGAGATGGGAGGGGGGTAGCAGCAAATTAACCCTGTTAAATTGATTCCTTTTTATGACATAACCTCTTGAGTACAGGAGTATGTCAAATCAGTACAGTATTTTGATATCAATATTCATCTACAACGAAGTGAAGTACCGTACAGGGTAACAATTCTATTTAGAAGTAAAGAAAGCATATTCTATAAGACACCTGGTGTTCACTTTCAAATATTTACACCGTGCCGCCGCAAGATGGCGATATTTCACAAGGCCCGCTATTTTAGGCAATATGCCTAATATAAGACGGTTTGGTATATTAGGTATATTGCCTAATTTAAGAAGGAGGCCAGGGGCCACTTTCAGTGTCGTTCTACCTTGGCTCAAGGAAAGACTCGGCATGGCGCATAGGTTGGTGACGATCAAGTGGAACTAAACACTCGACATTGAAATAGCCATAAATCTCATGTCTTGTAGGATTTAGGGTCTTGAAATTATGAACGTAACCTCCTCAGTAACTATGTTTTGTACATTCATATCGAATAATCTTGAATATTGGCGTTTTAAAACACATGTTTCCTTACAAAAATATATCGATGGATTCATCTCTCTTGACTATAGGGTCAGGGGCGTCCGAATGGCTTTCAGTGTGGGGTGCACCAAAAAAAACACGTAATTTCTGGGGGGGGGGGGAAAGGAGGGGGGGGGGGGCACTGCCAAAGGGTTCCCTCAAAGTGAAAAGACTGAAACAAAGTTTAGACATTGGTATATATACATACCCTGTGATTAATACAGTACCATTGATGATCTCCAACATTGTTCTTAGTGTGATCCAAGACACTTCAGCAACATACTTTTGCAGTTGACAATGGGTGTGATTGTTCGAAGATTCATGTGCGAATTTGCGCCAATCCTAATGGTAGTTTAAGAACAATCCTATCATGAAAGAATGAATAAGACTTCAAAAAGTGTTACTTAATGAGATAGGCCTACTATAAATGCAAGCTAGCGTAGAAAGTAAGTTTTAGGGGAAAAAAGAGAAACTGCTCTCTTTCGCTATAAATTAGTGGCATTCAGGGGCGTAGACAACGGGGGGGGGGGATGAGGGGGATGCATCCCCCCACCTCACAAGGTGGGGGGGGGGGGGATGGCATGTACAATCATCCCCCCCCAGGTTTTGGGAATGATATTTGCTTACTTAATAAGTCATAATGATGATAATAATAGTAATAATAATAATGATAACAATTATAATATTAATAATAATAATAATTATGATGATGATAATAATAATCCTCATCATTATTGTTATTGTGTTTATTGTTATTAGCCGCATTCACACGGTGAAAGCCAATTCAGACGGTAAAAAAAAGAAAATCTTACAAGTATTTTGTGGTTATCTTGTGGTTTGGAAACCACAAGATAACCACAAGATTAAACAGGCGCGGATCTACGGGTGGAGTTTAGGGGGTTTAAACCCCCCCTTGGGCGGCCCAAAAAACAAACAAAAAAAAAAAGGAAAAAAAAAGAAGAAAAAAAAGAAAAAAAGAAAGAAAAAAGGACGCACGCTGGAGAGAAACCCTTTCAAGTGCAAATATTGTGAGAAGATATTCAACTCATCTGGTAACTTAACCAAACACATGATATTAACTCTGGATACTGTTACTTGATTTAAAAAGACGTTATCATGCACTGCTTTTTATGGTCTCCATTGTGTTAATAGATGCCAGGAAAACATCACTTACGGGGTTCAAATAAACACCCCCAAAAAAATCGGCTCGCCGCTTCGCGGCTCGTGGACGATGCTCCGCATCGTCATTATTTTGGTCAACCCCCCCCTTAGCAAAAAGCTAGATCCGCCCCTGAGTCATCCCCCAGGTGTACGAACCTGTCTACGCCACTGGTGGCATTAGTATCCCTTTTGCTGCCAACATCAAAATAATGCTGTAGAACTTTGCAGGAATTATGAATATGTCACGTATGTCATATCTGTAATAAAAAAAACGTTAGCAGAGTCTAAATATTCAAATTATGCAAAGAAACCCGTTTAATTTCTAGACTTCCCTATCAGACACTATTAAGTGACTGTCGGACTTCTTTTTTACTTTGGTAATAACATACATAAACTAAGCTGTAAAGGGTACATGAGCATTAATTTGTCCACATCAATAACCCACTTCTTTTAATAACTGAATCTTTGCGCAGCATAAAACAGACAAAAACAATGAAATGATGATGGATGGTGGATGCAAGAAAAAAGAGAAATAGGAAGAGACGGTAAAGAATGGGAGTCAGAAGAAGAATGAGAAGAGAGAAAAGGAATTTTTAGAATAGAATATCCAGGGTCGGGAGTCACAGTCGGGGAAAAAATAGTATAGTTGTGCATGACACGTACGAATTCAATAATAACAATTTAATATGTTTTTTGAATCTGCCACAGTTTTTAAGCTGTTTGATATTCGGATCAATGTTGCTCCAGTAGTTTGGTCCTGTGTGTATGAATTTTTTTTGGAGGTATGATTATTATGAGAGTGAAATCGAGAAAAACATAGTGACTGCAAAACGAATAGTTCTAAAATGGAAATAAAGCAGTCGAAATGACGCCCCGTGTGCAACGGGATTAATGATTAATTTGTATTTTGTTATGCAGATTCTGATAAGTGCGTCACCTTCACTGTCTCAATAAAGGAATGTGAGATGAATTCAAATACTATCGTAGATAGGTATTGCTCATGTACTGCCAGCTGCCTATTCTTCGAAGATTGTTGCTATGGATCATCACGCTCATTGGAGAGGCCTTACACCATGATTTTGGATAAGCAGTATTGGAGTTGTACCCCATTTACCATTGGCGTCGCACAGAATACAGCTTGCATTTACAATTACTTTATAGTGGACAGATGTCCATCTTTAGCTGGAACTGACCCCGAGTTGGTATGGAGATGTGAGCACCCGATGGCTAATGACACTGTCTTTGTTGACTCCCGGCAAATCTTCTTCCGCAACAGGTATTGTGCTCTTTGCCACGGCGTAAACTCATCGGAACTCACCCCTTACATTGTTTTTGCACCTTGCCTGGATAACCCACCGAATGAGGATACGTTTTGTGGACAGAAACCCTTCAAAATTGACGGGAATTACCCTCCTGTTCCTCGTTCATGTGTCGATGATTCCGTCATCGTATCACAATGTGATTCACGATTAGCAGACCGAATTTCACAATTACTTTGTTCGAGCGAAAGCGAGCAAAGATTGATGGTCAATGGTACTATTTACAGGAATGCTGATTGTGCAATATGCAATGGAATGCTAGTAGACAACTATGAAGTAAAATGTATGGCGCCAAGATCTGGTAAAGTCCCCGTTTTTAGCACCGCTTACTTTTATCCTGAGCTGCGATGTACGAATGGCCTTCGATTATCTGGAACCGAATGCGTCCCAGAAGTCAGTTCCTGGCCAGATTGCAAGAACAGAAGCGTCATCTTCGCTGTCATCGCCAATGGTTACATGCAGTGCTACGATGGCTTCAAACGTTTCAAATACATGAAGACTATCATGAACATCGAAAGCCCCGTAATGTCGAGCTATGAATTCGATTATGATGTCTCTGACGGGTATTTCACAACCTTCCTAGAGTTTCCTGCAGACATCCTACCGCACACGAGTGAACTGGAAGACTTTATTGAATACAGCTTAGATGAAACACAGGAACAGAGTTGCCCGGATAACAAAATCATCATCCGAGAGAGATGTAACATTGATTATGAAATATTCATGGGTAATAGAAGTAATCTATCTCGCATTGTAGATGACCCCCATTTATTTAAACCGGTGGACATCAATGGGACAGCTTATATCATGTATAATGACACCACTTTCGTGACGCCATTTTTGTGGGAAAACGACACTTATTTCTTACGTTTTTCAAACAAATGGAATTTCACCAAGCAACAGTCCTTCTCGCTTTATGGACAGGTCGTTGACATAGACACGTGCGCGGCTATCATTGTTGGAGACTCTCTCATCACCGAAAATGAAAGAGACAATGTTACCTATTTGGTAAGTTTAAACGTTTAGAATATTTGTCATGTTAGATATTAAGGCAATATTTTGTTTTCCACGAGATTTATAGAATAGGGCCACTTACCCTTAATAATCCCCAAACTTACAAAAACCCTGATTATATAACCATAATATTTTGCGTAAAGCAGTAGAAAAATAATGGTGCGTAAGCAATAAATAGTATGTCATCGGGGTTCTGTCCTATAAAGAGTTTGATTGATCTGGACTGATCGCAAGTTATCCAATCAATCGCAAATTTAAAATCTCTGTTATCTAAGTTATCAAACGTTAATGGATTGTAACCCATGCGAAATATTAAAGAATACTGTTCATCATGAAAGTTTATCACCTCTACAATTTATTCATTTCATGAAAATAATTCACCATATCGTTATACATGTACTTTCTAATATTTTGTCACTCTCAGATATACCAGGACATCTCATTTCCTCCAGAGAGCTACGTTCGTTACCTGAATGGCTCTGTCCGTCTATGCTGGACTGGACCCGATCCTCCTGAACCGGTCAGCATGTTCCAGTACTCCAAAGGACAATATATTTTGAACCTCATACTCCTTGTTCTGTCCTCCATCTGTCTCTTTGCGACGTTGCTCACGTACTGTATCTTCAAGCCTCTGAGGAACCTCCAAGGCCTATCCATCATGAGCTTTGTGTCGGCCCTTTTTGTTTCGCAGGTCAGTGCCAGGAGTAAACTGTCTACGAACCTTCATTAATGTTTTTAAATAATTAACTTGCAGACAAAATGAATATCAAAGCTCACAATTTTGCCTTTCGAGATTTGTCAATAAATAGCCCAGGTTAAATCGGCCTTGTAATTCGATTTAAGTTTAGATCATAATACAAACGGGAGCAGTGCAGTTGCAGATTTGTCTAAAAATTCTTCTTGATTGGTGCGGAGGCGCGCCGGAAGCAGTTTGGGATTTGGGGAGGGGCAAACATTCCAGGGGGCTCACCTTTCAGGGGCAGTGGCGTGTATGAGCAAAAACGTTTGGGGCAGAAGAAAAATCTGCATCACCACCACTATGATGTTACATGCAGGCCCCGCGGAACGTCTTTCAAAGTGGAGTATCAACGATCAGATAAAGCGTAGAGCAGCCCCCGGAAGCTCATAGGCTTTATGCATATTTTAATTACCGTCAGATTGGCATATTTTGATACCTTATTTTGACACTGGCAGATCACTAATTGGCGTGGGGTCCAGGGGGCTGAGCTCCATGAAGCTCAGGGGTTTTAGGCATTTAATAATGGTCAGATGAGCATCCAGGGGTCCACCTTAAAGCCCTTGATGGGTTCCAAGGGGGCGGAGCTCACGTATTGTGACACTGGCAGGTCACTATTCTTTCTTTCTTTCTCTCTTTTTTTTCTTTTTCTCTTAAAGTACTTTTTTCGGGGGGGGGGGCTAAAATACGTTTCCCCCTCCCCCCCCCCCCCACTCCCGGCGCCTATTGATACGTGCATGTACTCGAAATTGACAGCATTGTTAAATGTCAATTCCCACTTTTACAGTTCCTATCTAAATAACATCTCACTATCCCTTGTACGTTGTGTGCAATGACCTGTCTACAATTTAACCAGTTTTTGTGTAAATCATCATAAATATTTTTGTTTTTCCAAAGGTGATGCTCCAGTTCATCGCTCCCAACATGGTATCTTTGCCAACTGTGTGTACGATAGCAGCTATCATCACTCATTATTTCCTCCTCGCTATCTTCGCATGGACGAACATCTTGGCGTATGACCTTGTTCGTTGCTTCGGATCATCATCTTTCCTACCCAAGAGACATAGTCAGAAGACACGTCTCATCTGCTACTTTACTTTTGGCTGGTGTCTTCCTCTCTGCATCGTTGTTCCATGTCTGATTACTCAAATTCAGAATCCTTCGCTGTTTCGCTACGGCAAGATCGGGACATCGTGCTGGATCTACCAAGCCAGGGCTATCGTTCTGGCTTTCTTGGTACCTGTCGCCGCCAGTTTCCTCGTCAACTTCGTTTTCTTTTTGTTAACTGCCCACGGTGTTCACAAGAGTAAGCGTGATTCCAGCGTTCTCCATACAGGTGTTCAAGAGCGACGGAAAGAGATTTTCACGGAGCTGGCTGTCCACTTCAAGGTTTGTGTGTCGATGCTTACCGTTTCATAAAACTTGTTATTAATAACAAATGCTTAATTTCTATGATAAATTTGCTCTCAGCCAATCAGATGCCTTGATTTCAATAGCTTATAACAGTAGCTTGTAACTTGTTATTGATATCAAGTTTTATGAAACAGACCTGATAGGCGGGGGAGGGGGCCCTATAGATGATTATGGTTGATTTCTTTCCGAACTCTCTATTACGATGTTCAAAAGAGCTTCCAGGGTCCTTCCCATCGTTCTTCGTAAATGTCCTAGAGTAAATTAAGGAAGTGCTTTGTAAATGAGCTTGTATCGTCCATTCGAAGTTTAAATCCATGTACACATAATACACGACTGTAGGGATAGACCGATCATCGTTGGAATCAAAGCTGTGTCGGTGCCGGAAAGAATAAGTATGCCTATCGCCAATCTGTAAAAATTTGAGCCAACCTACAAACGGCTGAATTAGTTTTAAATTATTCGATTGAAAGTGGGCATTTTTTTCTTCTTCCTACCATTTCATATTTTATTTGTATCTGGTCATCTCATTGCATCTGATAATATGCATTTTTTTAAATATGTTTCCCTCTTTTGCTCTTCTGTCTGCCTCTATAACTGTGACTTCGTTTTATGTGCGTTTATATTCGACCTATATCTTCTTCTCTCTGTATCTCTCTCTCTCTCTCACTCTCTCTCCACTCCCCTCTCTCTCTCTCTTTCTCTCTCTCTCTCTTTCTCTCTTTCTCTCTTTCTCTCTTTATCTCTTTCTCTCTTTCTCACTGTTTATAATTATTTTGTCCTCTCTCTATATCACTCCCTAAATGCTCTCAGATATCATGCCTGCTTGGTTTTGGATGGTCCTTCGGTTTCATCGGTGCCTTCGCCCAGTCTGCTGCTGTTTGGACAATCTTCATCATCACCAGCTCTCTGCAAGGTATCTTCGTCTTCATCTTCTTTGGCGCTAACCAACGGGTCAGGGGTCTCTGGCGAAAGAAGATTTACGGATCCAAAGCACGAGGGAGCACTACGACAGGAACGTCTTCTACAAGTGTGGGATTGAGAGACATGAGTCAGAAATAAGTATGTACATATATCATCAGGTTCAACTACCCACGTCTAGAAGTTATCTACAATAACAGTACTTTAACTATCTTCATCTGGAATGTCATTTGGACTTTTGATGGTAGTCAACATCGCTAAAAACTAGTGATTATAGTATTCTGTGTTAGTCTCTGTAGACTATTGACGGTAACGTCTTAGGTCAATGACGCAGTGCCCTTAACTGTTGTAATTAATTTACTATATTTACTGATCTTATACTTTACATTTCAGAATAAACTAGCAAACAAGTGATTTTGATTAAATTTGAGGAGCACTTTGGATGCAGTACAAAATGTATTATGCTAAATCGATCAATTAAGGTGTAGAATATGTAAGGGTAGATGCTATCTTGGACTTTACAACATATATAAAACAGGAAAAAAATTATGTTTAGGGTGGAAACACTGGCTAAAATCTGGAATATTATTTATTGGGGACATCATGGATGCCAAAGGGGATGTGGATGTAAATCGGGCAAAAGAATTACTTTGTATTCAAAATAATTATTTATGTGAGGTTAAATTACTTTTGAAGTGTATACCTCGTGACTGGAAAAAAAAATAAAATGTGAAAATGGTGTTTTATCATAAAAAATCACACGTCTTCATTATTTTGAATTGACACCAAAAATATGTCATAACATATCAGTTACAAAAATAAAAATGTCGCAAATTATAAATATGGTATTAGTTGATGGAACCTTTATGTGAAAAAATTATCCTGGGCAAATATATGGAAAACGAATTTGACATACAGTTTAATTTTAAACTATTCTAAAAATCATTAGCATGTGAAGAATATCTATATCGTTTCAAAATATCTGATCATGATTAATGTTTGAAGTGCAAATGCACAGAAAATTATTATTATTTATTTTATGATTGTGAATATTCAAAAGTATTTTGTTACAAGGTCTTATTTTTTCTCAGAAAAACAGAAGTATTGTTTAATAATGAAAAAATTGAATACCGTGATATAATTGTAGGCAAGCAATGCGATTATATGAATCCAAAATATATAGTTTTCAAAACTAATCCATTAATTAATTTAGCTTCTTATGTTATATATATATACGCAAAAAAGAAAATGTAATTTTACAAACATATTCGACATTTATTTAAAGGAAATATCATGGAGGGCAAATGTAGGCATATCACCTCTGAAAAAAAAGGTTGATTATGTTTTTTTTTAAATTAAGTTCGTGATATAAGTATAATTCATGTGTTTTTCTTTGTAATCAATATTATAATGGGTTTCTTATGTACGTATTATTCAATTAATAAATGATGGAAAAAAGAAAGAACAAAAAAAATATCATATGATGTCAGTTAAATATGTAATAACAAACTGTACTTTGTTTAAAACGGAATGGATGTGAATCTATATCTAATTCAAATTTGTTTTGTTTGAAAATAAATATTATTTCTTTCCGATAATGGGAACATTTTGTTCGGCGGTAAATGCTCCTCTTTCTGGTGCATCTTTCTTGGTTTATGGAATTGCCGTTGTACCATAATAATTATCTGAAATGATAGCCCACGGGATGGCCTCATGACAAAGGTCTCAATACGTACATGTATCCTCAGGGGCGGATATAGGGGGGGGGGGGGGTTGTTGTAGTGCTTTCTACCCCCCCCCCCCCGAAATATTGGTCGGCACTTTTTTGAAATTCGGGGTGCAAAATGAAGAAGAAAAAAATGTAATACTCACTAATGAAATGAAAGATAATCTAATGAAGTAGAAGTACAAATAACTGTCAGAAGACTGTTTTTGTTATAATTTCATTGTAGTCGAGTAGTTCATTTCGATATTGAGGTAATATATAAAAGCAAGGAAACGAATTAATGTTGATTTCGTTTGTAAAGTGTTTATAGTTTTGAGACTTGCTGTGGTTTTATTTTTGTTCTTTATACAGTTTTATATATGAGTGTGTGTCTCTCTGTGTGTATTTAGAGTATAGTATGATGCGTTTCAGTGAGGGAAGCTTTCAGTCAGATAATCCGTTTTGGCATTTCTCTTTCCATTAAAAAAAAACTATAAAGATAATAATAATTATAATAATAATCATAATGATAAAACCAATAATGATAAAACAAATAATTATTATAATTATTATAATTAGAATGATAATAATAATTATGATAATAACATATGAGATTTGTAAGGCGTTGAATCCACTTAAATTAAATGCTCAAGGCGCACTTGTGAAACAAACAAAAACAACAACAAATGAAAAGAAGAGATCCCATAAAAGCATCGTCTTTATAAACAAAGGAACAGAAGCATAACATAAAACAATCATTATAAAATGCCGAATTAAACGGATGCGTTTTATTATTTTTATCCATAAATGACTGGTGCCCCTACACTGTAAAAAATAATTTGTTCATTGGTAATTTTTACGTATTTTTTCCATGTAGAATTTACTTGAAAACATTAGTTTTGCCACTTACGCACTAAATTTAAGTCCTGCTAACTCAAACTTTCAATTTAGTAGAACATACGTGGAATATTTAAGTAAAATCAAATACATAAGAACTTTAAGTAATTTCAGCTTGTATTAATTTAGTAATTTTAACTCAAAATCAGAAATTATACGTATTACTCAAACAATTTATGTTGATTATTCTTATCTTTTTAAAGTAAGGACCAATGCAGTGCGTAATAGAAATATTTACATAATTTATGAATATTCATTAAGACCAAATTAAACTCTTTTTTAAATAAAACAATTCTTTTTTTGTGGTTGAATGAAAATTTAAGGACTTTAAAACATTTACTAATTCATTTAACATGGCTAAGAAAAGACAAGACAATTTTTAATTGTTACCCATTTCAAAACAAATCAAAACTTGATATTTCAGGAAATTGTCAACCAATTTTCCTTTTAAGATGCTACGATCAAGTATATATACAATTTGGAGCCTTTCAATATGTGTCGAATCTTAATCTTAAATAGAAGTAGTGTTAGTGATTAGTGATTAATCTTAAATAGAAGTAGTGAATGATTAGTGGATGTTACTTGTTAGATTAGATGGGTTCCAAATCGTGCAATATGTAATCCTATCATAGCTTTTTTTTAATTATCTAAAATGATTACAATACTTAAATTATTTACGTTAATGTAACTCGATTTAACTGAGTAAAAATTTATTCAGCAAAATAAGTAAATTCTACTTAAGATGCCGTAGGTAACATTTACTTAATAAAAATAAGGCAATTCTTTTCCTCAATTGTATTGAGTTATTTCGACTATTTTTGTTTACAGTGTATTTTCGTTTACTAAATGTGGATCGATCCTTAAAATTTCAAAAGGGGTCAGCGGATGCAATGTTTTTAACAAAATTATCCAAGATCTCAAAGCGATTTTTTTTTTCCTTTCCCCTACCCGCGGATGACCCACTCGGCCAACCCCTTGAAAAATTGCCCGTGAAATGTATCCTTTTAGTTTATATATACTCTTCTCACCCCACCCCTCCAAATCAAAAAAAGTTTCCCCAGCAATATACGATTATGATGTCGTAATCGAGGGCGAGTGAAGCGGAGTGAAGTGGGTCAGGATAAGTTAGATCCTGCATGACCCGCGAGGGTGTAGTGACTGATCTCGAACCCAGTTAGTCAACTCATGCAGGGGCGTACGCAGGATTTTTTCAAGGGGGGGGGGGGGGGGTTAAAATCGGGCCCAAAATATTTTGCTCCCGAAAAATTTGAAATCGCGCCGGCCGAAAAGTAGCTCAGTGGGGGGGGGGGGGGGGGGGGGGGGGGGTAAGCGTACACTTTTTTTGGGGGGGGGGGGGGAGTCTCAAAAAAATCGCAACGACTCGGCCAGCCGAAAAGTCGCTCAGTGGGGGGGGGGGGGGTACGCCCCTGAACTCATGCTATAGCTCTAGCTCCCAAAACTAAATTGTTAATATATCAACATTTAAAAGGATCGAGGATTACCCACTTTCTTCAAAATAATAGATCCGAAACTATAGAGGTGGTAATGAAATGCAACTCCATCTTAAAACGGCTTTTGTAGTTCTGCTGATTGGCTGAAAGTACATCAAGTTTAAACTTGCTACTCGGAACAAATTAGTCGCAACTATTGTCGAAAAATCAAATCATGGGCAAGTCTTAAGGCATACATTTCGGTATTTGAAGACAAAGATCGTAAATCAGAAGTTTTCAATATAAATTTGGGATTAGGGATGATCCCCCCCCCCCCCCAAAAAAGAAGAAGCTGAAAATGCCATTGTGGCGTCGCTGCAGCTGCGCTTCGTTGGTGGTCATCCGAAGGCGTCGAAGGCTACTTGAGAAGAGACTACCGGTAGATGCAAGATTGTCGAGGAGGCCTGCAGCTGTGAGCTGTGGAATCGGTGTAAAAATCAACTGTTTCAACTGCTAAACAAAAGGTAAAGTGTTGTTCATAATTTGTAAAATGTATGCATATTTATACAAAAATCAATGTAACTGATTTTAAAATGAAATATCGATTGAAACGACCGAGAAATGCAGAATTTAGGTGTTACTAATTGCACTTTGAAGTCCATTCAAATACCCTCGCTCTGGCGCGGGCACAAACTCCCCGTTCCTCCCCGAGAGCTTGGGGCAGAATAGGGTGGTGCGTGACCATACCTGCGGTATATCACCAAGAGTAGAGTTGTTACAATATTACATCCTAGGTCCAGATTGGGCAGGGAAAATATAAATGTCAGTATGCTCATTAAAAAAAGAATGAATGTGCCTGCATGTTGAGGAAAAACAAATGGGAGGGGATATTCATAATTTATTTTAAATTGCAATTAAAAAAGTCAATGTGCCACCCCCCCCCCCAAAAAAAAAGGGGGAGGGGTTTATAGTTATAGCCCTTGCCTTGCCCTACACTAGATAGTGAATATGAAATGTAAAACAGAGAGAAATCTAAGAAGAACATAAAACATTTTGTGAGGGTCAGAATGATAAATAAATGCATTTCATAATGTTGTACAACAAGTTTGTACAAGTGGAAAAGAAAAAAAGAAATAGATTAGGGTCTAGAATCTATAGGCCTAGATCTAATATGAAGACTGATCTAAGACCAGGGAGTTGGAATGGATGAAGACACCGTCTCGAAAGATTTTCCTCTCCAGCCATCAAATAAACACCAAATTTTCAAAATGCTGTCTGCTTCCCCAAGTTCTCTAAACACTCAGTCGTAAAAATATGGAGGAATCAAGCTAGTTAGAAGTCATGTGAGGCAGCGCAAAATTGACTCATACTCAGTGAAGATTTATAGTATATTCAGCATTGCCTTGTGGAGAAAAGGCCAAATCAGCCTATGAAGGAGTAACGTGACCATTCAGACAGCCCCCTCCTTCAGTGCAGAGTCAGTTGGCCATTTGTCTCAAACTGGAAGCCTCATAGTTATATACCAATCAAACAGTCATTAATTGTTATACATGTAGGAGGCTACAGTTCTCATGACTATGAGCGCTTGTGGCCTCAATTAGGAAGATGAAACATTTTTGCTCAAATATGTGAAGCTGATGATGATAATAATTCATTTCTACAAAATGTCACGGTTTGGTACAAAGTGTGCGGATGACTGTATCAACTTGGAGCCAGAATCAAACCGTTTAACATAGGTCTATATGTTACACAGTTTTAACACCCTTTTGCATCTCAAGTACAATATAGTCTTAAACTCTGTAGGCCTACTATAATTGGATCTCTTCCTTCATTTTAGCTGATTAGCTGTCTACAGAGGTTGTAACCATCCATACCTCCATCAAATGATTGTACTTCCATCTTCTCTGATTCCATCTCTGCGGCTGACCTGAGAATAAGATATGGCAACAATGTCCAGACTGAGAGCGGTTCTGATAGACCTCAGCGGAACCATACACATAGAAGATGCTGCCATACCAGGAGCAGTAGCTGCATTACAATGGTATAAACGCGTCACTTTTATTCTGTATTTGTATTTTAACTATTGAAGGACAAAGAATTAGATTGCTATTACCACTGATTGTTGCCATTGTTGCTTTAATGATATCACTACCCCAGCTTTGGGATGGCTGCTATTACAGTGCTCTAGCTTAAGAAATTAATCCCTGCCAGGTACCTGTTTACTTCACCTGGGTCGAGTGTGGCAAATGTAGATTGATGCCTTGCCAAAGGATGTTAGTTTTGTGGCAGGGACTCCAACCCCATACCCTATGATCCATAGTCTGCTGATTTATCCAATAAACCACTCTACCTTTAAATAAATTCATTGCAAAAATGAAGATGTAGATGAAACTGTTCTGTCTTATCATTAACTCTGTTTGAATTAAATTGTACCAGTTCTTCTTATGGAATACGGAATAGGTTACATACTTTTAGATCTTGGAATAGGCCTTGGAAGATGATTAATCTATTCTTCCTTTCTCCTTGGTTTTGCAGTCTACGAGAGAGAATTACAAACATCAAGTTTGTAACTAATACCACAAAGGAGAGCATGACCATGCTTCACAGTCGTCTCTCAAGGATTGGGTTTGATATCAAACAGAATGAGATCTTCTCTTCCCTTACTGCTGCACGAAACAAGGTCCAGGAAATGGGCTGTAGACCAATGCTGCTACTCCAAGAGAGTGCTAAGGAGGACTTCAAAGGTGGGTAAGATAACAAAAAAATTAAAATTCTCCTTGTTTCTTATAATTTTACATGAACTTAAAATTGAACTCTATTGCTTTTGTAGAGGATATACAGTTTACCATAAACGATATTTTAGAAACAAAGAGGGATATATGGGAATAGAAAATATTAGGTGTAATTTAATTATATCTATTTGTGTGGACATTTAATTTATTTTTGTAACTATTTTTTAGCGGGGGGGGGGGGGGGGGGGGTTAGAGAAAGACTGATTCAGATGTTTTTAATTTGTATTCAGTTGCCTAAGACCTAGTGTTAGATATCAAATTTCAGTAGACTTGTAAGTTGTGGCCTTGAACTGGGTAAGGGAAAGGTTCTTGGTGATCACACATTGAAATTTGTAAGGTGAGGTGAGTTGGGTGAAATAATTTGATACCGTGGGTCTACAAGTTTCTTCGATTATCAGTTTTTTATTTTTTATGTCACTTTAGGATGCCCTCTCAAGGTGAAAACCATTTGCTTTCTTCTCTATCCCATTAGATATCTGTACAGATGATCCAAACTGTGTTGTAGTGGGTCTATCTCCTGACAGTTTCAACTACAGCACATTAAACCAAGCATTCAGGTGAGCTAGCTGGTCAAGGCAGTAAGATCCTTACTTAATCTTGATATATACGATTAGTAGATACCCCCTCCTCTTTCTTAAGATTTGTAAAGCCCCACTGCACTGCTTATAGCTACTTGCGCCCTCTATATAGCAAACGATGCCTAATCGGTGACCGTTGGTCCCCCATGGTCCCCTTTTTATTATGTTAATTGAGAGCTGATTTGATGAGATAACCACCTGTCAGTGACCATGCAGGGAGGTCTAATCCCTCCTGGCCAAACTAGAGCAGATAGGCTTTAAGTGATTGTTACTTTATGTTGTCTGGTACTCAGCATAACATGGCAAAAGGTAGCATTATACATCAGTCAAATTATTACGGTACATAAAGTCCATTCCAATGTCAGCTGACAAAGTGGAAACAGTGTTGTCTACAATCCATATTCATGTTTGTTAGAAAAGGGGATAGGTTTTCAGAATTGTCTGGTCCATATTTGTGTCGGTCCATTGAAATTGTGATGCGTTTTGTGGAATTTGTTGGAGAATGCAGTTTGTGTCTTCATCCTAAATGTTAGGTGTATGTCATCAGCAGATTTTATTTCTATTTCTCTAAAATATAGGAGATTTGTACTATCTGCATCTCTCTTTACATATTGTTGTTCTGTCACATTATTAGTTTTCCTTTATATAATTATGTATAAAATAGCTAAAAAATAGCTAAAATAATTTGCTTATCACACCTGTGAATGTAAATGAAAAACTCCTAAAGTTGAAACTCTCAAACTTGATACAAATGTCTTATTACAGCAGTGAATGTACCACTATTTCAATTCTGTCCTTCAATTGCTCATGTTTGTCTTCTTCAGATTGATCCTTGATGGCCATCCCCTTATTGCGATTCACAAGGCCAAGTATTTCAAGAGGCAAGATGGATTAGCCCTTGGACCAGGAGCATTTGTGGAAGGGTTGGAGTACGCGACAGGGGTCAAGGCTACGGTGGTGGGCAAACCAGAGAGGGCGTTCTACCAAGAGGCTCTGAAGACAATGTCTTGTGCACCTGAAGAGGCAGTGATGATTGGAGATGTATGTATCCTAGCTTAGATATAAGAAAATTTACCTCTAGGCAAAGTGATCATGTCAATGACTTATATGAAACGTTAAAGCCCCACTGTAGCTACTGGCTTCCTTTATATAGAAAACAATGTCAAAGCGGTGCCTGTTGGTCCCCCATGATCCTCTTTTTCTTATGTTAATTGAGAGCTGAGTTGATGAGATAGCCACCTGGCAGTGACCTTGCTAGGTGGTCTAATTCCTCCTGGCCAAACTAGTACAGACGGGCTTTAAGATAGGACTCTGTACTTGACGTTCATAACTGCATCTGCCAAAAATGTGCATAGGTTGCAAAAGGAGTTGTGTGCTCTGTGGGAGAGTGTTTGCTTGACTTTGTTGAGGAATTTGTAATATATTCAGTGTTTTAGGACTTCTTTGGCAGCTCCATTTTGCCAGGCATGTAACAACAGAAATCTTTGACAGTAAATAGGTTGAAAATCATGTTCCTTAACTTCCATTATTTTGTTAATTGTTTTATTTGCAACTTTTGTTAAAATGTTTCTATCAATAGAGTTTTTATTTAAGAAAGAAAATATATAATAACTTTTTGTTCAGTAGTGTTTTACATTAAAAGAACGAGTGTATGTGTAAGGAAAACAGAAAATTCATTACATCTTTTTTGTTTTAGGATGTGGAAGGTGATGTACAAGGAGCACAGAGAATTGGCATAAAAGGCTTCCTCGTGAAAACAGGTAAGCTCTTCTTTGTTTGACATATTGCACTAGCTGTGATTGTGCTTGGCAAGGTTCTCTCAAGAAAATAAATCTTAACACTCTTCGTGATCATACCTAGTATAGAATAATTCACTAAGAGAATTGTACCATGCACAGATTGTCCCTTAAGGACTCACTGGCACTGCTCACAAATCATCCCCTTGGTGTGCTGCAAGGCCAATTTAATCAATTTGCCTGAAGTGGAAGTAACAAGTTTTTTGCATAGAACCCAGCTGCAGGATATGCAAAGAAAACTATTGACACACAAGGCGGTGTCAGGCACAATTTTCCTGATCCATCTTGAATTACCTAGATAATAACTATTATCTAGATAATTGATGGGCCTGCTAGTGCGCATGCGCTGTTCAGGTAGATGAGCATTGTGACATCACACGTTCAATCTAAAGTAATGCGCAATTAACGCGTCTCAATCGTTGACACTGATGATGACACTAAAACAGCCAATTGACTAGATACCATTATTTTTCATTAAGATCCAATGTCTATCATATGCTTTAAACAAGAGTGAGATTCTTGTTTCAGTAACGTATATGTTAAGATTGATGTCTTGCTTGTTTTTTCCTCTTTCATTTGATGCAGGGAAGTATAGACCTGGCGATGAAGAGAAGATAACTCAACCTCCAGAGGCGATATGTGAGGACTTTCCTGCAGCTGTCGAGCTATTGCTGAAAGAATACTTATGACAGGATACCACATGAAGTGAATTAGTGATACATGTATACATTTTCATCATGCTGATTATAACTTATTGTGCAATCTCTAGTACGTGCCACATTATGCAAGTCAGTATTTATGAAAGATATAATCACACTGTGAAAATTGATAATTGTGCCTTTCATGAAGATGTGCTTGCAAAACAGGAGGAAAGGAAGAAACTTTCAAGCATCAAATTTTTTTTTTTTTTTTTTTTTTTGTCATCCCTTTGCTAAGCCCATGATTTGCCAGATTGGTCAGTTGGTGATATTTCATTCTTTTGCTTGAATTGCCACAAGCTGTATTTACCTAAGCTTATATATATGCTCCCTGTTCCTCGTTGGTCACTGTTCTGAACAAACATGAATGTTGACCAAGCATCCAACTGACCATGCGGCGTGCATCTACAGTTTATACCAGTATCAATCAAAGGAATGATTTACATATGACTTTCTACTAGCTAATAAGGTGGTCCTCTTACTTCCTGGCCTGCATGGTATACCAAATCTTAAAGGTAAAGACCAGTATTGGCAACGCCCCAATTTCAAAAAATGAAATAGAAGCTCTTATTACCATTCATGTGAAAGAATATGTTTTGACTGATACATGCAAGGCATACATGATGATAACAATTTTGCCGGGAAACCGCCTACTAATTGATATATTTGGTAAATTAGTTTATCTACATGGTCTGTGAGAGATAAACGCATGTGTCGCGCATGTGTGCGTATAGTCCCATATACATCTTTCTGTGTACAGTTAGTTGTAACTTTACAAAGACTGGGCAAATTTCTTATCATTTTGATGATTCCAGAACCTTGCAGTACACACCAATACTTATATGCTAGATGATCAACCTTTTCTGATCGATTCCACAACGTTTCTTTCACAATGCAATCGCATGACCATAACTGGTCTTTACCTTTAATCCTAAGTGTGTCAATAGCCAACTTAGTTTATTTGGTCGCCAACCTTGTCTGGCGTGCTTTGTTGCTTGTCAATCAAGACACTACATATATATATATATATATATATATATATATATTGTTTTAATTTATTTGTTTTCCATTAACACTTATGTTCATACTGATAATATCAAGTTTTCTGTACATTATATCATGACATTGGAGCTTTCATTGCTTCTCTAAATTCTAAATGTTATTTATTAAAAACAAATTGTGTTACTCATTTGTTTATTGTGATCATTTTTGAAAATATATTAATGGTTCCTATAATGTTCTTTTGGTTGTTTTAATGACTTTGTGTTGTGTGAGCTCTTTGTGATTTTGTATTTATTGTATAAAATACATTACCGTGCGTCCCCCAAAAAACTATACACTTTTGTAATGGCTGCCGAATAAAAAAATATATAATATCATAATAACCTAATCTTCATACCCTTTACAAAAGTGAGCAGTGCTCACCCAAGCATGAATTTTTTTCGGCCTTTTTGGTGTCATATGAAAGTTGAGTTTATGAGCTTTCCATACATATAAAACTTTTCCTCCAGAATTATATATTTTTTTATTCGGCAGCCATTTCAAAAGTGTATAGTTTTTTTGGGGACGCACGGTATTGTACTTTAAGAGATGCCAAAGTTTGAATGAGGTGAATCTACACAGAATCCTAACTATAGTTTGTCATTCAGAGTAGTTTTTTTGGGGACGCACGGTATTGTACTTTAAGAGATGCCAAAGTTTGAATGAGGTGAATCTACACAGAATCCTAACTATAGTTTGTCATTCAGAAATGGTCATATATATTTGCACCAAAGCCGGGTCAGATATATTTTACTTCTTTCTTGAAGTAAATACCAAGAATGGTTTCCACATATGACTAATTGAGTATCCCAAATTCATCATGGTATAGGGGTCTGCCTTCATATTAAGTCGTTTAATTTTCTATCCTGCTTCAAGATAACCTTCACCCTTAATTGGGCCTTGGTATAGAACCCCATGTAAGTATGATGATTGTTATTAAAATTGACTTGGGTCCATTTATCTATTCATCCATAATCTTCTGAACTACATGTGTCTATACATTTCAGTCATTATGTTAATGAACAAATATTATTGGAGATCCTGGTAAAATATATTGTTCTATGCCTTTCAGGTTATATTGAAAAGGACAAAAACAAAGAACAGATCCAAGCTTTTGATATAACTGATATTTTGGGGAAGAACATTTCTCTTAAGCTAGGGATTACTCATTTGAAGTTGTTCCATACTAGACTTCTCTGAAACAAATAGAATGGCTATTTATTTTCAGATTCATTACTGACTTTATTTTTGTTTTCTCATATCTCTGCACTTATGCTTTCTTCACATTTCTTCGTATTTAATTCTTTATTTGTTTATTTATTAATTTATGCTTTTTATTTTTGCATATGTGGTTGGTTTTTAAGTATGTTGGTAGGCCATCCTATACATATGACCTTTGAATTAATACGGGGGGATCTTAATCTTAGTTGAGATGATTGAGAAGTCAAAATGATTTGCAAGATAGACTCTTAATTATGACATCACTATTATAAAAGAACACCAAAATGATTGATGTGGAAGGAGAGAGAGAGAGGATAGAAAGGAGAGGAGATCAAGAGAGGGGGGGGGGGGGGGAGATTTGTGTAAGAAGAGTGAAGGATACAAAGGGGAGAGAAAGAGGAGAGGAAATTGATAATGTTAAAAAGATAATACAAATTGGCCTTTTACTGGTACGTGAGATCTATAGAGATTAAGCGGTGTCACACAGAAAAATCCCTTGAAAAATCCTTTCAAGGGAGAATTTTCTTGCTTCGTTAGAGGATTTTTAATGGGATAATTGGTGACAGACAGCAATTAAGAGGATAACTAAAATCCGGATTTTTGGCCTCTGTGTGACACGTACCGCCTAAAGATTCAATTAAAAGAGGAAATTTCATAAAGTAGAATTGGCCATGTTCAGATATTTAAACAAACATGGATAGGGAGGAATCCAGGAAGGTAAAATATAAGATGAGATTTGAAGCACCGTTGTGTTTATCTCTACTTTCTAGCATAGTGTTAACTAATTACCCAGGGCCAGTGGCGTATAATGAGCAAAAACTTCGGGGGGGGGGGGGAGCGGGCAGAAGAAGAAGAAAAAAAACAGGAAATCGTGCCATTCCCAGGGCAGTGTCTCATGAAACCATATAATTAGCAGAACTGAAAATTACAACATTGCAATGGGATGTTGGAAAACTTATTCCAGGGAGGTGAGACTCTCCTGCTTATTCTAATGATAATTGACTGGCATCAATTTTTTTTAAATTTCACTTTTCTAAAAATCGCCTTCTAGTGCGCGCTCTCTCTCTCTCTCTCAGATCTCTTTCTCTCTCTCTGATGCGCTCCATATTTCTCTGGTATATATAGGCCTAGCAGTTGTTTTATGTATTTCCCCCTATAATTTTGTCTTTTTATGTAGATCTATTGCTATTTCTCGTCGGAGGGTATTATTGATTAAACGTACAGAATATTTCCACTTTTTGTAGAATCGTTATAATCGAAAGCGACTTGAAAAAAGACTGAAAATTGTGAAGCACGAGACTGAAATATACGCTTATTTCAAGGTACTTGAAAATTGCGTAGACGATAGCGAATTAAATTCCCGCGGTTTCGAATTTCGGTCGATTAGCTCAACAATTGAGGAATGCAAACTACAATCATGGCTGAGTAAGTTTCACTGTCGGTACATTTCTTGTCTTTGTGCAGAGTTTGTAATGAAAAATTTATTTTTGAGTGAAGAATAAGTGTGTTAAAGATGTGAAGTAATTCATGACAGGATTGTTTTGATCATGCCGCCGAATCTTAGCGCGTAACCTGCGTCAGATCCTCGCGGGTACGGGTATCTCTTCTTGGCCTCCCTGGATGGATCACGAGCGGTCAGCCACTCGCAGACATGCCAGAAGTTTCCCGTAGCCGTAGCATTCGCGCGGCGCGCTGCGCGCTGGTTATTTTTTGGCTAACTGCAACAGTCAATTTACTGACATTGACAGACCGAATGAAAGGCGATCAGTTTTACGATATCAAAATCCTCAAGTCTATTTAACTCATTGAGAATGTGAAATCAGGACTGAAAGTAAAAGAAAAAGATGATAGTTTTGGAGAGAAAAAAAGAGAGACTTTTCCTGATAAGAATTTGAAATTGAATTAGATCTAGATCTAGGTCTAGTCTAGAATCTAAAAAACATTTGAATTAATTTTACTTGAGTTTAATTTAAAATTTTAAGTAGATCTAGGGTCTAGACTAGACTCTAGTTAGGAATAAATAACAGTTCACTCAACCACTTCAACGTGTTGTGTTAGATTCTAGTTAGTGCAGTGGTCGCTCTTATGAGTGCGGTGACTCACTCAGAGCTGCCAACTAGACATCTAGTAGTAGTACAGATTTCCTGTAATTGGTACAGAAATTAAGGATCATTGCGGCAGTACAGAATGTTTTCTAAAATTCAGTCGTCATGTGATGGCCTGAAAATTGATGTTCAGCAACTTTGTGTGAGTAAAATCATCAAAAAATCAGAATGATATGCGCATGCATTTGTGCAGTTAGGGCGTGCCGTTTTTTTTAAGATTCATATCGCCGCATAATCGCATATAGTTATTACTGATTTATTCCCCAAATTACTGATTTTGAGCCTTGTGATTACTGATTTTCTGCTCTGGAGATTGGCAGCACTGCTTACTTGGCTGAAACTTAAAGTTTAAGCCTTTAATTGTATTTGAGCTTGGTGATTTATAAAATACGATTGATCATTCCTTCATCATTCCTTTCTTTCTTCACCTGTCTCTTCTTTTGTAGCTATGGAGATAGAAAGATTAAAGATGCCCAGATGAGAGCCAGTATCAACCAGAAACTGGTGGAGACAGGAGAGAAAGAGAGGTAATGTACTGATATTTGAAATAATCATACCAAGTAGAATATTAAGATCTTATTAAGATCTGTTACCAAATTATATGGCCTATATTTCTAGAAAAAGATAAGGTATTAAACCATCTTGTTGGAAATGTTCACAATTTAAAAACATAAATTTTCAAAATACTGTTGCACTATTAACGAGGGGCAGATCCAGATTTATATTGGTTAGGAAATGCTCAAGTATGCACAATAAACATAAAAACACAACTGAGAAGCAAAAATTAAAGATTTTATATCAGGGGTGAAACAGAGCCCACTGTAGTTAAGCCATCTTCAGACCCCTCCCCCCCCCCCCCATTTGTTTTTGTTTTGTTTGTTGCTCCTCCCCAAAGTTTTCTCCTACTGTACTGGAAACCACCTTCATCTTTTGTTAGAAAACGTTGAATAGTACAATTGCTATAAATTATTATGCTCTGAAAAAACAAAATAATTTTTATTTTTTCCTGTATGATATACATCCAAGAATGTTGTTACAGGGATACTGCCTCTAGATTTATTTAAAGATTGGAAATTAGAATAACTTGGACAAAATACCGGTAGCATGATTTGAGTAAGGACCTCATTTCATAGATCATTACAAGCTTTATTTCTTTCTTGTCCTCACTTCTGTGTCCTAATTCTGACATACATTTATTTTCTTATCTTTTAGACTGAAGGAGCTCCTGAGGAACAAACTGATAGAGTCAGGCTGGAGAGATGAACTGAAAGCACACTGTAAAGGTAAGAAATCTTTGCCAAATCTTTCAGAGAGAGGATTGAGAGTTTTACGAACTAAATCTGGCTGAGTTGGATTGGAGGAGACGGCTTAAAATTCAAGAACAGGGTCTCGTTTCGTATTATGTGTTATAAGTAATAAATCTGCTCTCGACCAATCGATTGTAAAGATTTTAGTAGCTTGAGACAATTATTGTATCTTGTCATTGTTAACAAATTTTAGGAAATATGGCCCAGACTTCAAAATGACAAACCCAATGCTGTTTTCAATCATTTAATGAGAAGTAAAGAAGGATTGGTGACTTTTTTTATCATGCATGATATCCATTCTTATTGTACATTAATGTTGGACTTTATAAGAAACATCCCTGATTTAATATGTTTATACTAGTATTAGTGACTGACTAAAAATAGGGGACATGGAGAGTATATTTTATGGTTGTATGGAGCTTCAAAAAATACAATGGGTGTTTTGACCCATTAAACACGTACACTGTAGCACAATATTGGATTAAACCAATGGGAAGCTATGTGCAAATAAAACAGTTTCCAACAGATTAAGTAGACTTTCTGAGAATGTGTAAATAAATGTGATTATGAGGTGATGGCCAAATAATTAATGTCTTGACCAGGACTTATTTATGGATCAAGATAAGGTTGCCTACAGATTCAGAATTCTATTTAAAATTCTTGCTATGTATATAAGTCATACAATTGTCTTGTTATGTTGTGTGCTGAGAGCTGGAGGACTGTACCTGCTCATAGACCTTTTCTTTATAGAGTCTTGACGCCCTTCTGGCTTTCAGCACACAACACCATGTTTTTGTCTTATGTTTCACATATTACATGTTACACCAATGGAAAACAAATTTCTGTATTATATACGGACAATAAAATCTTTAATCTTGAAAGAGGTCCTATTTTGTGGTAGCATCTCCATGTTTATTTCCTCTGAAGATGCTTGAATTGTATTTGCTGTATTTTCTTCCCCGACTGTGTTTTTTTTTCCAGAGGTTGTGAGGAGAAAAGGACTTGAGCATGTGACTGTTGATGATTTGGTAGCTGAAATAACACCCAAAGGAAGAGGTAAGGTCATCATCAACAATGGTTTTAGACTTCAAGCTGACTAGAGTTAACGCAATGACGACTGAATACTGCCATTTTTATAGACTTATTACAGGGGCCATTCAGTTCCCATAGGAGATGGGTTAAACAAACATGCCTTCTGATTCTACTTATCTGAAAAGTGACAAATTATCAAACCTAGGTATAGTCTGGTAATAAGGAGTGCAGTGACCTTTAAAAGTTTATTATGTTAATCTCAGTCGTTGTAATATACCATAGATCTTTTTGATAAATATTAACAATGTATCTTTAAGAGGTAAGACTATAGATCGTTTTCATCAAAAAAGGGGCTTTAGATGTCAAAAGCAATGGATATTTGTAGTATTACCGTAAAAATTATGACTTCTTTATACTAATGTGTATGATTTTATGTGTGTTTCCATCTCTCTCAGAAAGGTAATTTTTTTTCTCTGCATGATCTATTTCATCCTCAGAACTTGTACCGGACGAGGTGAAGAGAGAACTGCTGCATCGGATCCGAGCCTTTCTAGCCCAGCAATCTAACATCTGATAATCCTGCTGCTGCCGCGATCCAGGTCCATCATGTGTGTCCAGCAACTCTTTTGACGAGTGTGTCAAAGGTCGACTCGCTCACCGTGTGTTTCCAACTCCACCTTGATATCTGTTCTGTGTCGTCCCAAGTGATTACCTCTACTGGAATGTCGAGTAGGAACGTTGAATAGGCGTCAACCTCTGCATTGCTTCATTCATTCATTCATTCAAAAAGGATATTCATAATTCACTAAAAAAGGTAAACAATGCACAAATAGCTTTTGTTTTCTGTAGATTTAGTGGTTTGCAAGCCCATACGTACTTTGGGTAGCATTTTAGAAATCTGTGTCGTCCCAAGTGATTACCTCTACTGGAATGTCGAGTAGGAACGTTGAGAAGGCATCAACCTCTGCATCGTTTCATTTATTCATTCAAAAAGAATATTCATAATACACTGAAAAAGGGCAAACAATGGACAAAATGCCTTTGTTTTCTGTAGATTTAGTGGTTTGCAAGCCCATGCTTTGGGTAGCATTTTAGAAATCAAGTACTTGTATGAAATCTTGCTAGGGCCCTAGCTCTATCGAATCCTAGATGCTGTGTCCGAGCATAATTGTCATTGATTGATTTTTCAAGTGTAATCCACATATCTGCTTTGAGTGCACTCTGAGAGATTGTGTGGAAGTTCCGTCCCAATTGTCGTAACTCACACAAAAATTAATCAGGTTTGTCGATTTGGGATCTGATGATTTAATCTTGGGGGTTTCTTCATGACACAGGGCAGTATCAATAGGAATCTGTTGCTATCTGCTAGTGAGAGGTAACAGATGAGAATTTTTTGAGATGGCAATTAGAGTTGATCATCATTAATATTATAGTCATGTTTAATAAGAGTGTTGAAGTATAGTTTATTTTTAATGCAAATTCTGTTTTGTGTATTCAAACTCTATCTGAAAGGGAAATTATCTTCTAAAAAGTTTGCTCTGAATGTTGTAGGTTTTATGCTAGCATGTGATATTCGCACAACCTACCAACCTCAAATATCATTTAAGAGAAATTGCCAGTTTAAACACTTTCTCAAATAACCGGTAAGTAACTTGTGATTAGTCAACTTGATGTACCATATATGCGTGGAATCATACCCTTTTTTTTGACGGCCTGGTGTCCTTTTTACTATGTTATTAACGAAATGAAGAAGATGATGAATCCTGTCTGTCTGTTTGGAGCCAGAAGGGTGTTAAATCTTGTGTAAGTGCCTTTTTGGCTCTTAAAGGTAATACAAAGTTTTGGGAAATTTTGTAAATTGGGTGGATAGTGAATCTTTACAATTTTGATATATTTGGATGCCCCTGTGGATGTATTATAAGCACTAAAAAAATTAGCCCCTTAAACACTTCTGCTTTCCAGAAAAATTGAATATAAAAATTTACCGGTGCTCCCGGTAAATTTTGATAAATTTCATTTTCAAATAGCGCCTATGGCCGTACAATGGTAGCTGCGACCATGAAAATCTCAGAATATGTAGTTGTGATATATAATTTCCAAACGGGAATAGCTAATCGGTTGATTTTAGTCAAGAAACATTGTTTCATAGCTAAATTAATATCTTGACCTTGAGAGGGAGCTATACAACATAAAGAGTTTATTATTTATAACTTCAGACTCGATTTCAACCGCGACAACAATCAATGAATATTGTAGGAACGCATATGCTTCCAATATTTTAATTTGAACCAAATTCATGACCCTATACCAAAACTTTGTAATACCTTTAATAGATGATATGTTCTCATCGTTGACTTCACTGGTTTGATGCAGGCAGTCTTCCATAGTATGTTATTTGTATATGGTGGATGTGCCCGATGTACTGTCAACCACAGATGGCATGTGTGTGTGAATCACCGAGTACTCTAGGTTGGGACTTACAACACTAACATTATTATGTGCCAAATTTCAAATTGTTTGCTCATAAAAGACAGGCGAGGTAGAAGTACTTGTAGTGGTAGCCAGAATTGCTCTTTAAAAGTGGATCATTATTGTCAAATTGTGTATTTTTTTATGATGTGAGGGGTATCTATATATTTTGATAGACCATTTTCATAATGTAAAAATTATTTCATTCACGTTTTGCTAGGTAGGACAAACATAATGGCTTGTAATGTATTCTGATGATTATTAGAAACAAGATATCATTGGGGGAAAAAAAGATGAGGGACACCTGTATTTGGTTGCCTTAATTTCTTCTGTAAAAATGTATATATTTTGCAATTTGTGTAATAAATGAATAGTTTCTGTTTGATTGGTGTCAATTAACAACTTCAAACACATTTTCTTGGGTCTTTATTATTTATTCTGAAGCTCTTATCCATCTTAGGTAGAACATATTAGCATAGTTCACACCAGTTCATAAATGATTGCACAAAAGTTAATACATTAAACATAAATGATATTTACATTCTAAAGGACAATCCAAGATTTGTAATAAATTCATTTGCACGAAGCTGAAAAAACAAAACATGGAATGTTTGAAACATGCCTAAATCTATGCAACCCTCACAAACTCCTTCTCCCTTAGAGGACTTAACATATTTCATAATGCAATGCCACAATGTTTGTGTGTAGAATCTTTTCAATTCTTTTGTTTATAAAAGGTGTACTCTAATTGAAGAAATTTGAATGACAAATAACGCCCCTGTACATGAACTAAAGATGTAAACCAAGGTCAAGTTTTTTTTTGTACCAATTTCACTCCCCCCCCCCCCCCCCAAAAAAAAAAAAAAATTGTTGGCAAGTAAATCAAGATGTGGATAAGAAAATTCTGCATAATTTGCTTTCTGAATGAACAAATAGCTGATACATCTTAAAGTCGTATCAAACCATGCTGGGGAGAGACCAGGGCCCATTTCATAAAACTTCTTATCAATAACAATTTGATAACAAGTTTTATGAAACATGAAACAGGGCCCCGGTACAGAATTCACAAAATCAATTCACATTATAAAATGTAGCAAATAACATTTAGATACATGTAGGCAAGATTTGAGATTACTGCAGATATTAGATGTTTCATTCTTTCAATAACACAACCACTGGATTTATACATTTTTAAGTAGATTAGATAATTAGTGTTAGCAAGGTGAAGTAAACCTATTTTTGGGGGGTTTTACATCTACAACAGGTCATCTTCCAATATTAACTGCTTGGCATTTCTAATTAAGGTTAGATTCGATTACATTGTATCATCATACCTACACATACATAGTTAGTTTATTAATCCAAAAAGACTTGTCTCGCAAAACAAAAATCTTGCTTTCTACAGTAAAGTCTAAATCCTCCTTTACTTTAGCTATGTAATAATGAAATTAAATTGTTGCATTCATTTGTAAAAATTTATCATAAAAGAACTGTCGGTAAACACAGAAGAAGTAACCTTCAATTGAACTTTTTTTTGTCTTTATTAGACAAAGATTGCATAAGTTCCATTGCAAAGAAAAATCAACACTGACTGATAATAGAAAACACTTCAGCAAGAAGAAATTGCATGAGGCACTTTGGTATAATCAAGAAAATTAGTTGAGGGATGCATAGGCCTACTGACAGAGGAGTTGTGACATGCAATACGCATTGTTTGTCGCCTTGATGGATCTCTTTCTTCTTCTTTTTTACCACCTCCTGTTGATACATTATCCTTTCCCTTTACAATGGGTCTACATTGATACAACATAGAAATTGAAGAGTTGGTAGTATTGGCAAAAAGGCATGAATATTACACTTCAAATCATAAATAAGAAATACAGAAGTCTAATTAAATACGTTGCATATTCAAACTGATTTGATTTTTTCTTAACACCTTCCCACTTAAGAATGAGCATATAAAAGATTTTCAATAATATTGTTAATATTCTTAACATGCCCAAAACACAACTGTAATTTTTGTGATAACTTAACTTACATAAAAATTGCTATAAGACCATCTACATATTGTTCATCTGTTTTTAACAAGGAGTAAAATGAAATACATCTACTGGTTTAAAAAATAAAACACCATAAATCTGCAACTTTGAGATTTTAGACAAAATCATTACTACAACAGAATCACAGTTTGGGCAGCCTTGCCCATATATAATTTCTCGCTCTAATGCCTACACCGAATATAATACCAAAAATATATACAACAATTTCTCTCTTCTGAAAATATAATTAAATCATATTCAATGCAAAGTTACCTACTATTCATATGTGCGATGGAATGTAAGTATGATATTAAACTTCAGTATTTGAATTCAATTCAATTAATCTTTGCCACAAGCATTTTAACTACAACAGTTTACAGATAATAAAATGCAGCTTAAAATCTAGATAATAAAGGTTTTGTGACCTTATCTACTCTCCTTGGACCCCAGTTAAGTATATAACAGATGAACACTTAAAATAAATTGAGATGATTATGCTTCTGATCAACTTGTTGCATTGACATTCAATGTGCCTCACAGGTTATACCCAAAACATATTACAAAGGTGAGCTAAAAGCAATAAAAGAATAAGTACAGTATGTAAGAATCTAGGATGACATCAAGATGGAATTCATGAAGGAGTTTATAAGTACTTGAAGATGGAGCCTACCTCTCTATAAACAACCTCTTCTCAAAACAGCACACATGTAAAACAAGTATTGCCAAGAGTAAGGCTCATTTCTAATCAGTGTATCATCTGTTCATAGTCGGTATTAACCTATTCAAACCTGAATTCTCTCATTTCCATTATCTTAAGACAGGACCCATCCAGTTTCCAGAGGCAATGGGTTCAATCATAATGCAACATTAAAGCCACAATCTCTTATCAATATATTATTTGCTATAAACAGAAGGACATTAAATCATGTCATTTTCAATAGAGTTGATGCCCATCTAGCTTTAACATCATTGTTCACAATTCAGATGACCTACAAACTGATGTTTGTTGCCGGGATGGTAACAAAGAACTATCAAACTTCAGACTGCACGTATATCCGTTCAAGTCCAACTGCAGCACGTTATCTGTGACTTGTGTAAGGGCATGAGGGCAGTTCTGCATGCCATCGAGTTGTGTAAAACTGAACCAGATTGCCATTTGCACACCTTTGGTGAGTTCTCACGAGCTCTTCCAGACGATGATCTTGGCATCCTGACCTCCTGTGACCACTGTGGAACCATCAGATGATACCTGGATACAATTTACTGCTCCTATAAAAAAACATTAGGGAAAAGAAAAAAAAAAGAAAATGCTACAACAACTCTCCACAAAATGTGACATATAGGAGTCTATTCTCAACAGAATACAAAGAGGTAAAAATAAACATTTAACTATACTTTAAAGTACAATTGTATGTATCCAATATATATTCCCAACTATTGCAATTCCTGAATTAATTCACCATAGAGAATAACTGCTCAGGTAGTGTTTCTTGCTGAAAACCACTTTTATGAGGGTATATGTATAAAACCGGTATAACAAAAATACACAAGACACATCAATTAGCTCCAAAACATGCTTTTTACATTACTAGAATCTGGTACCAAATTTCTGATTGATCTCAAGAAATGATATAAAACATGGCTACGTAGAGAACAGAATCAGTGTTCACTACATACTGATGCAATTTTCAACTTCAATATATTTACCTATATGTTGATTGAATGATGCTACTAACTGAGCCTTGGCCATGTCCCATACCATCAGATTCCCTCCTCCATCACCAGCCAAAAGAATATGATCTCGCCAACATAAACACCTTCATGACAAAAGAAAAGAAAAGAAAAGAAAAATCAACCAATATAAACAGCTTCATGATAAAAGTAAACAAAAGAAAAATCAAGCCAACATAAACACCTTAATGACAAAAGAAAAGACGAGAAAAAAAAATCTGATAAGTCAAACTGGCTCGCATCCAGACGACTATCCCCCCCAAAAATGTACTGGTAATCACAAATTACAACTCTTCAAGGATCATATTTGTTTCATATTTTCAGGTAGAAAATGTTTTTCTCACACTGGATATAAACAAACTATATATGAACGCATATAAGAATGAATAAGTTGTAGCAGTTTGAGAAAAACATGACATAATGTTGGTTTTAAGGTCAATTTAAAGGACATATATATAAATTTCTGTTTAACACATTAAATCAATATATTCCGGTATGCTTCGGTTTGTTATAAGCTCTCCCAAATGTGTCACAGAGATTCCTTTCCACATTAACTAATTCAAAATGCATTCTTTTGTGTCTTCATCCCTCAAACCCTGCCTCTTTTTCTTCCCATAGCCAATATTTCAAGCCAATGTTGACAAGCAGAAACAAATGGTTATCAGTTACTGGCAGAGATTCAGAGATTATCATCCTGACTTTCTCCAATCCCTTGTTTAAAGACCGTCTGTACTAGTTTGGCTAGGAGGGATTAGACCACCCAGGGTGCTCACTGACAGGTGGCTATCTCATCAACTCAGCTTTCAATTAACATAAGAAAAAGAGCATCATGGGGGACCAATTACTATGAACATGACTGACAAAGAAAGCGGACAAAATAAACAGTTCCTCAGGTAGACAAAGGAACATCCCTTCACTGCTATTATGTAAAAATGTGTAGAACAGGTGTCACATGAATATTCACTTTTTACATAATAGCAGTGAAGGGATGTTCCTTTGTCTACCTGAGGAACTGTATATTTTGTCCGCTTTCTTTGTCCGTCATGTTCATAGTGAATGGTCATCGATTAGGCTTGTTTTCTATATAGAGGGAGCAAATAGCTAAAAGTAGTACAGTGGGGCTTTAAACCTTGAGTATTCTTCCCTTCTATCTTTTGATTTCTTACCTCACTTCATGTTCCCCATCCTTAGCAAACACCTCTGTGCCTGTGTTCACATCGATCACTCTGATATAGCTATCCTGACCCTTCTATCCTTTGATTTCTTACCTCACTTCATGTTCCCCATCCTTAGCAAACACCTCTGTGCCTGTGTTCACATCGATCACTCTGATATAGCTATCCTGACCAGCAGAAGCCATCTGTTGACAATCTATGGGTAGAAATATGAAGGGACAAAAATGATATTCAAAATTTGAAGTATAGTGATTCAGGCATCATCCTCTCGAACCTAACGATGAGAAACCACTCCCAAATGACACCCTATTGAGTAAGAATATGATAAACATACTACATTTAAAATCAAGGTTCATGTGCAATTCAAGCACAGAAGAATTATGCTATTGAATGTGTAACAAAGTTTGATGTCCAATACAAATAATGTCAATATTTTTTTTTTGAATGACAGAACAATCTCATAAGAATCTCAAAAAGCTTTTTATGGTAAATATTCATTGTAAAAACAAAAAATTATAAATGATTTTACATCAATTTTGTTAATGCTGGATTTACAGAACTTCTGTACTGTACTCACCAGGACTGAATATCACAACATTGACAGGTCCATGGTGGCTCTGGAAATGACGTAGCGCCACCTGGTGTTCAACGTTCCACAGGTTGACGTCCCCGTCTTTGGTACCAGTCAGGAGGAAGCTGCCATCTTGGCTCAGTTCTGTGCAGGTTACCTGGATGGACATGTTAGAATGAATGCTTGTTACAATCACATTAAAAAAAAAACATTACTTGCATATTGCTAATTATCAGACCCACAACAGTTAGTATTGTTTCAACCATCCCACAAAATAATGACTGTACTAAAGAGGAGAATACATCCCCTACAGAAAAGTGATACCAAAGCAACTTGGAGGGCTCTGTGGGAAAATTGTCTCAAACTCCTGCACATTTTGATTGCTGGTTCAATTTTTTACTCCACTGTTTGATATTGTTAAATTAATATATTTTACAGAGTATTTAGTGGTTTTGATATGAAGACAATAAAATATTTATTACTTGATCATGATGCAAAACATGTTGAAAATTAATTTCTTTGGTAACACTAGTAAAGAGCAATGCAGCTAGCAGGGTGTGGCACATTTTTTAACTGTACGGCTAGCCAGATATCGTTATCCTTAAAGGCATCTGTTTTACAATACTCTTTTTCCCCAATAGTAGTGTTATGAAAAAAGTTAGGAAAACCCCAAATTTGAATTCGATTTCCAATCATAAATATCTTGATAATCAGACAGGCGATTGGCTTGTAAAAGTCATGAGGTTCCTGGCTGACCTAAAGGTTTATAATTATTATTGAAGTATGAGCTAAATCCAGGATTTTGTTTCAGAATCTGAGACAAAGTTACCGGATCCCTTTAAGTATCGTTATCCTCAAGCATCTAATCAGTGAGGTACAATATAAGTTTACCCCTGAATCATGGTCCAGCTCTGTGAGAACGTCGGCCACTATCCTCTGGCCACCTCCGTTGAGGCCCTCGCCTGCCCAAAGCTTGACCGTTGAATCCCAGGAGGCAGACGCAAAGATGGAAGAGCCCTGCTGCCAGCAGAGGGCGGAAACTGCATCGTCGTGGGCGGGGATTACCTCTAAGACACGCCCATAGTCCACTGAGTATACATATCTGTGTGATAGTCAAATGCAGGTTTGATGATGAAAACAAGATAAATATGCAGTTTACACAAAACAATCTTAGAGTCTCAACATTGTTAGAGAAGCAAGAACATTAAGAACAACTTGGTGAAAATTTCTTAAAGTTGCAAATTCCACATCTAAATGTAACCACTACAAAGTATTGATCGAACTTAAAAGAAAACGAAGAACATTTGAAATCTCATAGTGTACATTTACATATAATACTTCATAAATATTGTCTCCATTGTTTCCCCATGAAATGAATATCCATATTTATCTTTTATTGGAATCCAATATTTTTCATGATACAAACAACTAACATTCTTAGACTTACTGTAGTCAACATTATTACATGGCACCCCATGTCAAGGTTTCACTGATATTAAAATTGCTTTCGAGTCAAAAAGCAGTCCACTAGCAATCAGTGATTTATACCAGCAGAAAAAGGGCTGGCATAAATACTAATAAACAAGGCCAGCAATACAGTCATCAATTCAATTCAATACATTGCAAGCTAGTCTATTATGGATGTTTCTTCCCACAGTTAACAGGTATTCACTATACATGTTTCAAAGCAAGGTATTGTTACTCGTTGTTATGTTAGGCAATCACCTGGCAAGCTCTGGAATTGTTACTCTACTAAAGGCATGCATACATCTGAATACATTTATGAACTGATCTATTGGATGTTTATTTCCCCAGTGACTCAGAGAAACCTTCAGACCATCAGGTTTATCTTAACCCATAAGGGTACCTAATTCAATAAATTTCTTTCTATGGCAAAGACCATTTTTTCTTCACTGTTTTAACCTTCTGACTACTGAATTCTCTCATCCCCATTGACTTAATACAATATTCACCCAATTCCTGTAGACAATGGGTTAAAACAATGACATCAAATGACCCCTGGATGACCTTTAGCCTTCTGTGTCGTGAAGGTTTCATAGTTGGTAGGTTAATATGATATAAAAAAATGAACCGTTTAAAATTGTATTGGGATACAAAGCCACATAAAATTAAAACAGTCATACAAATTCCATTATTTCATTCAAACGAGAACATGTCATGACTCACATTGAGTTATCCCATGATGCAATGAGTGCGTTCTTATCGTCAGGGGTGATTATCACACTGGACAGTGCCATGTTGGAGAGGCTCACACTCCGCAGCTGACGTTGGTCTTCTAACGAGTACATCTTCAGCTGTGTATCTGTCAGGTGTAAGAAAATGAACAACATTCAAGTTTAACAAGATTATACTAGTTCATAATCTTTAGTTCAATTATGCATCATCATGCACCTTTAGCAAAACTGTTCTATCATTAAATGTTGGATAAGGTTTCTAAAATGTTCAATTTTCTAAAGAAAGAACTACTGTTACATCAAGCATCAGAACCTGTCAACTCAGACAGTCAAGTGAGCCACTTAATTGCTGAATGAGAGACTACAATGACAATATTTGGCTATATGTACTAACTATACTTGCATGTATTAAAGCAAAAAATATCTTGATTTTCTAAACTGTAAATAGTTTGAAAAAATACTGTGTCATTATAAAGTTGTAGTCAACACCAAGGAGGTCTTACTACACATTTCATGTAATGAAAAAAATTGCTTTGATTTGGGGGTCATTCTGAATTTCATATTTCCCTTCATATTCCTGATAGTATTAAGCCCTTTTCAAGGTATAAAGTATCCATGTAAAATGCATGATAACTAGTCTTTAGCATTGCAATAATTACCTTTGGAGACTGAGAAGACTGTATTGTTGTTACTTGAAAGCTTTAGATCACAAACAGAACTGGAGGGAAAACAAAGGTAAAAGTCTTATCAATGCTGCTCTTGAATTAAAATTGAAGGTGAAGTTCAGTTCCTGCATCATAAGTTACCATGCAGAAGAACAGACAAGTTTATGAATTCGTCATATTAGAGTTTATAGATATGATCTATAAAATAAATCATAACATTCTTCTGATGGAAGGTTAAAACAAAATATTAGCTTGCATATATTGATACACATGAAACTATATCAGACCATATCAAACAAGTTTCATTCTAATTTATTTTTACTACAAGAACAGAAAATCCACTGCAAATAATATTTTTCAAGTAATTAATGCTGTATTTTTTTCCCAATTTTTGTTCCTACTCATATAACAAAATAGTGAAAACAGATAATAATAATAATAAATACAGTAATAATAGAACTCATACTGACAGACATACACAATAAAGCAATGGTTACAGATATTATCAACCAGCATATTTCGAATAAATGTGTTCAACAAGTTTTGATTATCATGTAACCATGAATATTCTCCCATACGGTACCAGCAAAGATAAGAAGGATTTGAGTCCCTGTGATTGATAGCTGTCATAAATCATGTGATTAAAACCATATCTTGTATAAAGGAAAATCATTAACATAAACATTTTTCTTTTAAATTTGAAATTGCATTGTGAGGAAGCAACAAATATGAAAAAAAAAGGAAGGCAAAAAAAGAGTGAGAACAAGAGTGAGGAAAAATGAGATAAAACCAACAGTAGGATGCCAGAGAGTTTCATTTTCATTCAACAAGAAATGAGAAAGAATTTGAGCCCACAATATGTCCACCTTCAATGGCTTAATAATAAATCATAATGCAGAACAACATCTTTACTTACTGTATATGATTTGTAGCTGTACTTTTATACTTAATAGCTTCACAATAAATAATTATGCAGAGTAACAGGATAACTCACTCTTTGTGTAATTTATAGCTGAAGCTTGGCTGCAGCTGTGTTATTCTTTCCCAAGGTGACCGAGGAGAAATTTGACTTAGAGAAGGCTCAGAATTCTCAAAATGACCTGAGTGACATGAAATAAAGAAGCATGACCGATTAAAACATAAGATTATATCAAGATTTAGTTTAGAAAAGTTATTTTTATAAATTTTGCCTCTTATGTATAGGAATAATTCAGACGAGATCAGGTGATGTTTCCCTTCTCTCTCTCTCTCTCTCTCTCTCTCTCTTTCTTTCTCTCACACAATATTTGTATCCATATAAGTTAATTTAATTTATTGTGTATATTCATCACTGCATTAAAGAGATTATCAAGCTCCCCCAAAATCATATTTTTAGCAATGAAACAGAATAAGAATTGTTACCGGATGTTCAGCTGTTCTGTTCAGTGGTGGAATACATATTTTTTTCTAACCTACCTGAATCTTGAATGGAATGTGATGGCAAGACACTGCTATCGTTCACCCAGCTGCATGGCGCCCCCTCTGGCTGATCCTGCACAGGACCAGCCGACGCAGAGGAGGAGGATGAGGGAAGTTCAGGGCGAGGTGAAGTCTCTACTTTCCCTGTAAAGGATTGGTTGCTTCTCTGTGTGACTTCCTGCTCTGTCGATCCCACCGCTGCCACTGGGTTTGGCGCAGAGAACCTTGTAGGGTGGGGCTTGGTGAACAACTGCTTGGGGGTCTGTCCAAACTCCATGATCTGAGACTGCATGGATGCCTTCTCATTCGGGTCTGATATACTATCATAAAAAATAATAAGAAGAAAAAGAAATATGTCTAATCTTCAGGATTCACAAACTTGGACAAAGATATAAAGTGGCAATATCTAAGCTGGAGATAACATGTTTTTTTAATATGAAATTTCAATGGGATTTTTCCTTGATACTCAAATGCTTGATCTACGATGGGTTATAATGCATCACTACAATTATATGTATATAACATTTTTTGTTTAAATGCTTCAGGATCAATGAAGCCAGAGAGAAGTAAGAAAGAGGGATAGGAAAATGCCAAAAAAGAATGCAACAGTCATGAGATCTTCATGCAATATATGTATGAATACTACAAACCCAAAAGCATATATTCAAGTGTCTGCAGCATTGTTGATTCATACATATACCGGTAGACAGATGTACATATACACCTATACCATAAGATGGCATAGCTCTTCCACAAGGGTACCTGCATGTACATATAAATTCTGCAAACGCTGATCATTACCTTTAAATATATCTACAAATTTATAAACCAGGAAACTGGTTATTTTGCAAAATAATGAGACAATAGTATTGTCAAGGACTATTTCATGTTCAGCTTGAAAAAACACACAAGTATTTCATAAACAACTAAAGAATGAAACAAAGAAATAAACAAGGAATAAAATGTATGAAGATAAACATATTGACTCACCTGTCCAGGTCTATAGCACCTTCATACGTAAGATAATAGAAAACTGAAATTAAAAAAGGAGAAGAAAAAAATAGAACATAATTATTGAGACAGAGCAATACCACCAACAAATCTATTTAAACATGAAAGAAATTTGTAAAGGATAAGACTATTCAAGGGGAAATATGCACTGTTTTCTTTGGAGTCAGGCTTAAAAAGACCACCTTCAGGAGATCCTTGTTTTAAAACGTACCTATCAAAATCTGAGTGATCTCGACTCCCACTATATCTTGATAATCAAAATAGGGCACACTGTTTTCTTTAAAGCGTGTAGACCATTTTGTTACATCTCGTTATATACCGGGACAGGGAACTAAACACCAAAGCTATTCTGTAGGAAAATATTATAAGCTCATGTTAAATTCTTTTCATCACATGGTCATTACATATTCATAAATTGTACCAGTCAAGCAGGATTGGAAATTTTATTTAAAAAAGCACTTTTGGGGGACCTGTGGTTGGACTTATTATGTAAGAGCCTAGTCTGGGTTATGTTTCTCAACTTCGTTCAGGTTTTTTTCAAAACAGCATCAGGTTTTAAGAGAATATGAGACATAAACTGAACTGTTATTAGAGAGGAACGTTTTAAAAACAGAGACAAGTCTTTAGAAAAACTAAAACATAAGATAGAAAGTGAAAGAACTTTAAAAAAAAACTATTATAGCGTATAAAAAAAAGGAGAAGATCATAGACAGAGAAGGACAATACAGGAAATGGTGTACTGTTCCAGAAGACAGAATAATATAGGCCTTGGATTTACTGCAGATTTTTCTTTTTTTTTAACCACTGACGGATTGTTTAAGACTTTGCTGAACAAATGCATGCTGAATTTTAACACATTGATATACTAGATTTTCACATTGCCGTAGGCTTAACACAGGATCAGGCGCGGATCCAGGATTTCTTAGGGGGTGGAGGGGGGGGGGGGGCGGGCCAAATTTGAAATCAATTTGAAATTTAGTGTGCTGTAATTTAAAAATATCGCTCAGTGGTGGAAAAATTTGAAAAATCCCCCCCCCCCCTTGAGAGCCACTGAAGACCCACCAAGTCCATGTATTCAATGGTTAGGCCATTAAAAAATATCCATGTTCAGCGTCCCCGCCAGCTTTCTTTTTGGGGGCCGTCTACCATTTAAAAAATATATATATATATATATATTTTTTTTAAATTAAAGAAAAAAAAAAAGAAAAACACTGCTATTTTTTTTTTTTTTAAATGCCGGCGGCCATCTTGAAAAATAGCTTGACTGTCAGGGAAAATGTACAGAGCGGCCATTTTGAAGAAAAAAAAAACGGAAAAAAGGGCCTCCTCCTGCCTATCTTTCAAAAAGGCAGGACACTAAACATGTTTTTTTTTAATTAGGCCTAGCATGTATCTGTACTTTATAGGTTTAAACAGAAAGAGAAAGAGAAAGAGAAAAAAGGAAAAAGAGAAAAGGGAAAGTACCCATTAAGTGCATTTTTAAGAGGCTGGAGAGGAAATGCATGAGTTGAGAGTCTACGTGACCATTCACATGGCTAATATAACCAGCAGGACATTAAAAATTGCAACTATTTTGATCATAACCACACTGTGACTGATGCTTATGGGGCAAACATAACTTTCAAATCAATCTGGTTTGTTTAACTAGGCTGCACGCATGCATAAGGACAGATTCTTTTTTTGCCTTTGTATCCAGAACAAATATTACATAATTGTTTTATTCTTATCCTGCAGCGCGTAACAATGAAAAGACTGAATGTTCATTGACACATGCTTGGTAGGAGAATGCCTTTTTCAATACTTAGTGCTTCATGAAAGGAAGAAGTGTAGCTGGGACTAATATGGCACATCCCCTGCTTGGCTCTTCACAAAAGGGGGAAGTTGTGGAGTGAGAATATCATATGTCAGCGGTTGCAAAAATAATTTTGTCTGAAAGAATGAGGAAGTAGGGGTAAACGCTTACAAGTGAATTAATCATCACTTAAAGAGTTGTAGTCACTCACTGATTGGACCAACCAGCCCGGTACAATGAATATCACCTTGCCTTTTGCCATGAGCATGAAGGAATGAGAGGGGGAGCTAGCATACCACTTGGTGACTCACATTTGCTTGGGAAGGTGCGCTCTTAACGCAGGCGGCTAATTGAACAACACGTGCTGTGCATTGCATAGGAGTTAGGAGTACCTGCAAATGTTAGGCTATATCCATGGGCAAGGAAGTGACTGTTTGATCTCTGCATGGGCGCTCGGAGAGGCACAGAAGAAGTCGCCTAACTTTCCTAGCTGACGAGACGTCCACAATGGAAGGCTTCAGATACTTCTTGGAACGTTCTATCCTCTTATTGTTGAGCGGTCTTGTTGCATTTGCAGGATGTGGTGATGCGGCCAATATACTTATGAATGCAATATTAGGAAAAGGGAGTCATTACTATATAACTGAAGCCATTGGCGAGCAGCTCGTCAACAAAGGGCACAATGTGACACATCTTGTAAGTAACGCTTTCTACAAGCAGGCATCAAGCAGGCCCAGTGCTGACCTATTCAACTATGAGGTATTTGAAACTGCTGTGCCAAGTGAAGTCATTTATCAACTCTACGCTAATTTGAGCAAAGTAGCGTTCTTGTCTGGACTCAATAGTCAGAATATGGAAATAGAGAGCAAACCTATCTGGCATCGCTACCTGGATTGCCAAGCAGTTCTAAACAACAGTGAACTCCTAGAGAGAATTAGGAAAGCAAACTACTCTATAATTATTTATGACATGCTATGGCCTTGTTTACCGATAATTTCTAAAATGCTTGACATCCCTCTCGTGGGAATAATTTCGTTTCCAAACCCTTGCATGGAAACGGAGATAGCAGGTTCAAATGTTAATCCGTCCTACGTACCCTGCACGGGCATTGGATTCACAAACAAGATGACTTTCGTTCAGCGATTTGTGAACACATTCCTCTACGCATTTGTACCGTGGCTGACAACAGATAAATATGTATGGTACAACAATCTCCTACATGAGCATTATTCCAATGATTCTGTTGAGTTATTAGATGTTGTTCGTCATACGCAACTCTTTCTTGCCAATAGTGATTTTGTAGCTGACTACCCCTGTGCCTTGGGACCCAACGTGGTTCTTGTTGGAGGTCTTACGTCCAAGCCTCCAAAGAAACTTCCTCCTTCCTTGGAGGACTTCGTCATGAGTTCTGGAGATCATGGAGTCATCGTCTGCTCTTTCGGTTCCTTCCTGTCCTCACAGGATCTCTTCGAAGCAAACAGCAAGCTCAGTATCTTCATCTCAGCCTTCGCCAGACTCCCCCAGAATGTCATCATGCAGTTGGGACACAAGCCACCTTTCCCGCTTCCAGGCAATGTCAAAATCCTTCCGTGGCTTCCACAGAACGATCTGCTTGGCCATCCCAAGACAAAGGCTTTTGTGTTTCCTGGAGGGAATAATGGGTTCTATGAAGCCATCTACCATGGTGTTCCTACCGTAGTCATGCCTCTGCGTGGTGATCAGTTTGATGTTGCAGCTCGCGTTACCTCGACCGGGATTGGTGTCGTCGTCAACAAACTAACGGTGACAGAAGACAGTCTGCAGCATGCCATCCACCAAGTCACCAGCACAGACAAGTTTGCAAATAAAGCTAAGAAGCTCTCGTCTATCTTCCGAGATCGGCCCATGCCCCCTGCCCAGCGAGCTGCATTCTGGGTAGACCATGTGATCAAGCACGGAGGACAATATCTCCAATCCTCGGTCCATGACCTGAGCCGTATGCAGCACATCCTTCTGGATGTTATGACGGTCATGTTTATCATGTTTCTTGTACTGGGTGTTCTAGCTTATAAATGCAGCTCAAGAGTTTTGTGGTTCCTGTACAGATGTGTGACTCGTAAGCATCTAAAAAATAGCTAAGACCTGAAATATACTGGATGATGCATGATCTTCTCAGTGCATTATTACAGTATATATGTTACTATCAATTCATTATACAAAATAAATCTGTAGTTGCCAATGTGATGAGAAAATGTAATAGTTTTAAGAATGGTTATGACTACTTCTGAATGAGGTACGAGCCATCATCGAATGCTACACATATTGATTCACGAGGAAAGCAGGTAGATATTCAAAGAAGTAGATATTCAAAGAAATTTCATTCCATAAAGTGACTATCAGAGCGAGAAACAGAGAGAAATGGAGAGAAACTATGTTTGAATAGTAAGTTTAATTGGTCAAAATATGTGACCAATTCTGAACCACCTGCAATTTTGATAAATAATTGCTTTGTTACCTATATTACATTTACCTGGTAAATAATTATGACAAGGCCAGGGTCTCTCCATCCCTCCCCCTCTTCTAAGTAATCCTGTAAACAGTATATTTCATGTTAGAAATATCAACATTGATTACCTTTAGGAAGCATTGCTGGGGCCTCTAGTTCATGAAGCCTGCTAGGTGAAAGATAATCTTTTTTTATAGTCGCTTACTATAATAAAAAAAAGATTTTTTGTGTGCCTACAAGCAGAAACTAGATGTAATTGTGGAAACACTGCTTCAGGTTACCATGGCAACAGCTTTAAAAAATGATAGTTTATTAATACACGATGTACGACTGAGACATTGAAGGATGGTTTAATACAATTGTTTTTTTAGATTTAAATAAAAAGACTGAAATTGTTTTTATAAAACATGGTATAAGGTTGTGCTATATTAGTAAAAAATGTCCTAAATATCCTGAGTTCAGCTTGAGCTGGTTTATGTAATAATGACTATTTATTGCAAGATGATTATGTGACTTTTTGCAACACTCAGCCTGCACAAAGCTGGCTGTCTTTGTGTACAGTTGAAGAGGCATCTAAACAAGCACCAATGCTAGGTGTCAATTTCTGCCTTAAGTCAGTTTCGTATAGACAGTTTCCCTAATATAGAATATGACATATGACTAAATTAGTTAAATTGGTTACCTTTAGGTTGCTATGCAAAAATTCAAATCTGACTTTCTGTTTGAAGGGATTGGATATCTTTGTCTCAGATTCTGAAACAAAATCCTGGATTTAGCTCATGCTGCAATCATTATTATAAACCTTTAGGTCAGTCAGGAACCCCATGAATTTTACAAGCCGATTGCCTGTCAGGTTTACGATTGGAAATCAAAGTTTCAAAATTTGTTTTCCTAACAGTTTTTATAACACTACAGTCTTTTGGGGAAAATGAGTATGGTAAAACCTGTCACTCAAAGTTTTTTAGTTTTTCGAGGCACTTCATGATCATTTTGAAGGACTTCAATATTACACCTTATTACAGACCTTATAACATGTAGGGCCATGCATCTCAGATTTAAGCTTGTTAAACGATGCCTTTAAGGTACCGGTATATCTAGTTAGTACCAGCAAAGCACTAAATTCAGTGGTACTATTACATGAATGCTCGATCAATGTTCACTGATAATAACTGACTCATTGGGAGTGACTAGACATTTCTTCTGTTGCACCGACAAGGCACATACGGGGACAAGTCTGAATATCGTTTTCCAGGAAATGATTATTTTAATGATGACATGTTTAGCCCAATTTTTTGTGATGTGCAAGCTTCTAAAAAGAGCCTCTTCCTCTGTGATATATGTACATTGCAATCTTCATCAGACCGTGCTTTTTATTTCATGAAAATCTGAATTTCATTTTGGTCTAAAGATGGAAGCCAGCATATTGGAAAAAATAAATCACTTGCCAAGTCTATATCGGTAGATGACTTAAGACTCTTTGTTTGAGAGATCTATTCTTGTAAACCGACATTGCAGAAAGTGACCTTTTAATATACAGTATCCTACCTGTATTAAAGTTGAATGATGCCAAACACTAACAAAATGTGTGTAAAATTGTTCCTATTACAGTTTGCAGGGATAACAAATGAAAACCAGATAACATTTTATTTCCTTTTCAAATCATATTTGTGTATTTTTTTAAATTTTTAATATCGAGATCAACCGCTATGCAATATCTCAAGGATGCATTTGTATGTGCAGTTGTGCCAACAATTTGCAAATTTGGCAACATGCCTGTAATCATAGTTGTTGCCAATTCATTTGTAATTGTTATATGCAAATAAAGTACTTTTCTACACCTATAACAATTTGCAGAGACATGAATACAGATTTCTTTCCTTGAAACTCCTAGCTCTTTCATTCAACCCCCAAAATGTATGCAACATCTTACAGGATTAGTGCAAGGAACATACCACTATGGCATTACATGTATGCATGTAATATTTGAACTTGTTTTTCAATCATATTTTGCGTTATGGTTAAAAGAGAGCATTTGTATCGAAAATACAGGAAACTAGAAGAAATATGTTCACTTTCAATTCACCCAAGTCCTTTTCTTTGTCAGGATCACATGTTGATGAGATTGTAAATTGAGGTGGAAGTTGATTGACTGGTTCAAATAACTTTGTAATAGCTATGAATAGGAAGCATCCTATTTGAGTCATGTGTAATATCCCTCTGAGACTGTGTTCATACATAGCATGCATGGCAGTATTGACAGGGTAGTTTTGCATGGCTGTGAAAAGGATATATTCATTGAAAATGAAAGTGAAAATTTAGCCGATATCTCACCTTGCTGAAAAACTCAGAAATAACACTTTTCAACATACACGTACATGTATGTAGTGAGCTGCATGTGTTCAAAGTCCCTTGTAATATTTGGATTCTTGCAATATGAACTAACATTAACACTTGCTCCAATTATTTGCAAACTCTATGAAAATGTCAACAGATTGCAGTGTAGTTTTTATTTATTAAAATGTAGTTTCCGCCTCTAAAATCCTTTTAGTTGTTAATGCCAAGATTGCCAATAAAACATGTAATGTGATAAAAGAAAAGGTATGAATGTGGTCATTGTTCATTTTGTGGAGTACCCTATGATCATAATTTGTGGGCTGTTATGGAAGCCTATGATATGTTGTGAAACAATATATCAAATACACTGCAATAATTTAATTCTGTTTTCTCTGGCACATTCAGAATTAATCATAACAGTGCTTTTTTCTCTTCATGTGCTTTTTTCAAAAAATTGCTGCACAGAAATTGTGAATTTACATTTGAAGGGATGAATTTAAGAATTTTTTCTTCTTAAAAAAAATATTGATCTCTCTGCTCCCTTCCCCCTTTTGTGTGTGTATAATGAGAAAATACCATGCTATTAATTGGGCAAGTTACAAATATTAAATAAGCTTAACCATCAGTTTTGAATTTCTGAATAATAATTTACTCTTTTACGATGGAGGATAAATTCAAATTTGTAATTCGTTTTACATGCTTTACATAGGGAAATCCTATAGAGTACCGAAGAGCTAACGTCATATTCGCTTTTCATTTAGGTTACTTGTTTCAAACAACAGAGCCCTCACATGAGGTTCACCGCGACATCATTCAAGCAACGGGCTGGAGCAGGGCAAGTACAATGTTTGATGCTGGTGTGATCACCACGCCATTGTTTAGCACAAAATTGTTTGGAACCAGCAACCTTGACAACTTGGCTAATATGAAGCCACACTTCGGTACTCTATAATCCAGGTTACTCAATTTTGCAAACAGTTTTACAAATAATTGATTTTCTGGAAATGAACAAAGCAAAAATAGCAGTCATTATTAAACTCTGCATGACACATAATGTACATGTATCTCCATGTAGATCAGCTAGTCTCTCACATACGAAACTGTACTGTGACCCACTTTTATCCCAGGAGTTCAACGCAAAGTTCTGCACCCTCATGATGTTTTTTATAATCAATACCCCGATCATACCAATATCTTTATATTCAACTAATACTCTTTGGCAAGACATTTATCTAATGGTAGCACACTCTACCAAGGTGTTGGGATTAATTCCTTCTATGCAATGAGCGCTACAGTTGCCAGAGTCATTTTAAAATTTCACATACTAAGAAAGAGCGTAGCCAAGTAAACAGGGTATTTTAACTTGAAAACCTACATCTGTAGGTACATAGCCCATATAAACAGGGGTTTTAGTTTGACTACCGAATTGATTTAAAACAGTTTACAACTTGACTATTAAAGGAGGTGTACAGCCCATACAAACGCAGCATTTCTGAATCTGATATACTGTGGACTGAGGTGAATGACTTTTATGAGCAGACCAGCTCTGAATTTGATATAAACAAGCCATTTCATGACTTGGTGTAAAGCCAATGTCCTAATTTCATATACAGAGGAAAAGCACTCAACTTGATTACTTAGGTGCATAGCCCATTTACAAACTCTGCATTTCTGAATCTGATATATTGTGGACTAAAGTGAACGACCTTTATGAGCAGACCAGCTCTGAATATGATATAAACAAGCCATTTCCTGACTTGGTGTATAGCCAATTTATTAATTTCATGTACAGAGGAAAAGCATAGCCATGATGATGTTTAACGTGATTACATAGGTGCATACCCAAAACAAACACCACATACATGTATCTAGATCTAATACACTGTAGACTTAGGTGAAGTGAATGGCCTTTTTTGAGCAGGGAGACCGTCTGATCTTGATAATTATAAAGAGGGCATTTCCTGACTTGGTGCATGGCCCTAAAATGAGCACAGCATTTCGTCGTGTGGCAGGTAGAAGGGGGGGAAACTGTGTTGCGTTGTTCTGCTAAACGTGGATGTGCAGTTTTGTGTTAAGCGCCCCCCTCCCCCCACTCAGTGTTATTTAGGGTATGCATATATGTGTGTTCTCAGCGACCCCCACCCCCCCCCCCCCCCCTTTCAGCAAAAGTCTTGTGTAAAGTCAATACGGATCGACCTTTTTCTTTTGTTACGAGCCGGAGAGTTTGGGAACACTCATGGTATCCCTCCGTTCACGGAGTGGGGGGGGGGGGGGGGGGGGGGTTAAGCGTAAGGTGCTAAGCATTACAATACCTGTAACTTCAAGAATTTGTGCTTATTTGTTATTTGTTATGAAACAACTCAAGTTGGGTAATATCCATTTTCACTTTCTCATTATTTGCTGTCTATCATTTATAGACAACAATCAAAAACTTATAAACGAATCACCAGAAATTTGGCATGCATGCATAACGTAATTATAACGTTGTATAAACCGCCCTCGTGTATTAACCGCACCCCTTATTTTCGCCCTTTTTTTGGCGACTTAAAAAACAGTAGAGGACCTAGGATAGAACCTTGTGGTACGCCGTGTAATAGAAGAAAAATTGGAGGAATTATTTTTATCAACTACATATTGAAATCTATCAGAAAGATTACTCTCAAACCAAGATGACAGACAAATTTGAGTGTTGTTCAAGTGTCAAGTGGTGAGTCAACAAACCGATTACTGAGCTGGGAGACATTTGTACCGTGCAGGGCTTAAATTAATCCAAGGCCATCCAAGGCCAGGCCTTGGATGCCCCTTTGATTGGCCTCAATGCCCCTCTCATTGGCCTTGGAGATTTTTTGTGCCCTTTCCAATTCTTCCCATTGGTGCTGTAATATAGGAATGTGCCCTACAGAAAAGTGGCCTTGCCCTAAAAATGTTGAAATTTAAGGCCTGACCGTGTATAAACCGCACCCCCGACTTTGAATTTTTTTTTTCGGCGGCAAAAAGGTGCGGTTAATACACCGTTAATTACGGTACTAACAACGTTCTTCTGCACCCAGCCACATGACAATCTCTAAGTTTGACATACTGAGGGGGCGTGATGCTCATATACAATATGAACAGGGCATTACAGAACCGTAGTCAATTATAAATCCGAGTTGCAAGGCCAATATGTGAACAGGGTATTTCTGAACTATTATAGATAAGGTACAATGCCCATAATATGTGAACAAAGCAGTCTTTAACTTGATCTAACACATTAACAGTCTAGAGGTGCCACAAGGCAGATTCCTGCTTATAGTCAAGGTAATTAAATACACAAAGGAAATTCAGACTCCTTTAAATGTAACATCCTTGCCTTGATTAGTAGTTCCTGTTTTTTGCTTTAAGCTTGGAACTGCAAAATTATGAAAGGGTGATAGACAGGACTGTCGTGTAAATAGGCAAGATTTCACCAAACTAAATCTTATATTATCCTTTTCTTTCAGCAACTAATGTGACACAGGAACAAATATAATTAAATGACATGCAGAAACTGCAAAGCAAGGAACAAGGTCACGTAGGAACAAAAAATTAAGTGTTTTAACTTGTTTTTTCTCTCTTTCTGAGAAAGACTTTTTTTATTATAAGTACAATATGTACTTAAACAGTATATTCATGATGAATATTTTTAAATAAGGGTCATCTTCATTACTTGAATTTTTTAAATTTCATTTTTAATTGAGCGATTTCTAATCTTCCCACTGTTCTTATTTACACTGTTGTACAATAACACTCGTGGAGATCAATTTCTTTCATAAATCAATTTACTCTAAAAAGCATGTTCATGCATCAATGGAGGTTATATCAAGGAAAAGCCTCACTTGTCTAGATAGGTTCAGAGGGGGATATTTATCAAATAAGAACGACCATGACATATTTTCAACATTTATTAATAAGAAAGTGTATACACAACTGTAATTTGTACATGTTTAGCAATCAGCGGTGCGGTTCTCTTCACTTTTGGTTGATGCGTTCGCATATATGAGCAGAAAAAGGCAAAACCAAATAAAAAACTTAATCCATTTCTGTTGCAGTACACCAGGCAGTTCACAACAATATCTCAAAGCACAGGAATTTATCAGTGAAAGGAAAATTAAATTATGACATCAACTGGTAACACAATGTAACACATGTAAAAACAAGGGAAACGCTCTCGGCGGTCTCGCCTGCATAACGCAATTCAATATGATAAACCAGAACGTCAATGACGTAGGGCTCATCCGCATCTCGCAACAACAAATATCGTAAATTTTATGTGATACACTTTTGAACTGGTCAAAAAATAAAAATTTGATGCCCTGGAAGGGACAAAATTTCATTTCATTTGCATAAAGTATCATAAATAATCAATGGAGCAAAATCTCAAAATTCTGTGTAGAAGTTTAGTGTTCCAAATTTAGCTCTACCAGATAAGGCAAACCAAATCAAAATCGGTCAAGAAATGAGGGAGAAGAAGCAATTTTTGTTATTTTTGGAATAAATTTGCATAAATTACCATAATTAATTAATGGAGAACAATTTCAAAATTCTGTGTAGAAGTTCAGTGTACCAAAGTTAGCTCTATGATATAAAGCACACCAAATCAAAATCGGTCGAAATATGAATGAGAATAAGCATTTTTTGTGATTTCGAATAAATTTGCATAAATTAGCATAGATAATGAATTTCACGATTCTGTGTAGAAGTTTTGAATCCCCCTCCTAGCCCTATCATATGAAACAATCAGAATCAAAATCGGTTGAAAAATAACGAAGAAGAAGCATTTTGAAAATCTTGATGTTGATGCCACAACAAAGTCTAAGTTTGTTGACCTTAAATGACCTTTGACCTTAACTTTAATAGTGACCTGAAATTCTACTCACATGATTGGGGAGACTTGATAACTCTATAGTTCAAGTTTCATTGACTAACTAGAACTTATACCACGGACTTGTTAGTTGAAGTCCCTGCTTATACTTTCAAAATTATATCAAAAATTCAAAAACTTAACCTTAGGTTAAGTTTTCGAAGATGATGCTACAACATAGTCCAAGTCTGTTGACCTGAAATGACCTTTGACCTTGACTTTGTCATCTGAAATTCTACTCACATGATTGGGGATACTTGATTACCCTATAGTCAAAGTTCCATTGACTATGAACCTATACTTTAAAAATTATATCAAAAATTCAAAAACTTAACCTTAGGTTAAGTTTTTGATGTTGACGCCGCCGTCGCCGCCGTCACCGGAAAAGCGGCGCCTATGTCTCGCTTTTTGCTAAGCAGGCGAGACATAAAACCACCCTATTCACTTTGTAACTTTAATTCTTAAGTTAATTAGACAAAATTTATGATCTTCACAAGGAATTTATCAGTGAAAAGAAAATCAAATTTGGTGCCACTTTCAGGAAGCAAAGCAAAATAGCAAATTCATTCATAATATTCAAAATAAAGGTTATTTAAGCATGCTTTTGCCTATTAAATAGGAATTGTGATTTGGGGTACTTCTTTTACAAAGCTGCTGCTTTCTTTCTTATTTATTTGAAAGTGAAACTAGGGTCAGGTGCCTCAACAACAGCATAAAAATGAAATAGAAATCCTGACTAAACATCAAATAATCAGATAATCAGATGATGAGAAAGATCTCACAAGGCAAGCGCATGACGATTATTGAATTGCAGATTCAACATGCCACAACCCTGCGCACAAAGAGACATCAAAAGGTTATATAGCAGTCTCTTGAGAGCGTTGATAGACAGTTTCACCTTTGGAGGAAGTGGTTTCAGAGCAGTCAATTGCAAAAGACCCCCATATACCTAACTGTACAATACATTCAAGTGGAGTGCAATACACTTTTAGTAATACCATTTTGCAGCAGCATGCTATTACAGTGATATGGATCTTTATGTGTAAATGGGGGCTCTATGGACATGATTAAGGAGAGGGAATTTCCCTGCATATTTGAACTTCGCGTGAAACCTTTGATGACACGAATTAAAAGCAAGAACCAACAGCCTCAAACAAAAATTAATCACGTTCATACTTAAATAACAAGGAAATACATTGCACGCTATTAAGTGTTAATACTAATTACTTTGCAGGAACAGGACACAAGCGAATTTGAGCTCTTTTTTAAAGTATACGCTAGTACCCTCACATATCTATGGACACATGTTATATGTCAAAGAGAAAATAATACACCCTGTTGTGTAACTATAGAAATTAATAAAAAATTGTAAGGGTTGGTCCTTGCAAAGGTATTATTAAAGGCAACATTGGAGGAAGCCAACATTTAAAGGGCGACCATACCCATGAATTTCAAATATGCTTGTTATCCAGAAGAAAAAACCCACCATTGTAGAAAATTCAAGAAAAAAATTAGCAATGATTTCAAAAGCATTATTTTACACTAAAAAAGGTAACGTTTCAGGATTAGAAAAAAGTCTATTTCAAGTTGTTTGAAGATGATATCTTCCAATACCTTTTTACAAAGAGAGCATTCTCTTCCCCCCCCCCCCCCAAAAAAAAAGCAACCTCTCTCTCTCTCTCTTTAACAACGTGTATCAGGTTACATATATATTTATTTATTATCATTATGATTATCATTTACTTTGCAATTACTTCATTGTGTTTGGGCAAGTTCGAGGTATCTTTTCCCATACGTTATCTTTCAACCACATCAAATATTTTAGTCTCACGACAGCTGGGATCCAAACAAACATAAGGGTACAAATAGTTTCAATGTTTATTACGCCCTTGAGCTATGATACAAGCTATCATTTGGACACATACTTTTAACGTTCCCATGTTCAATGAAAAAAGAGGTGAGATTTGGAGGTTGGAGTAGGATGGGACTTTTTTGGACGTTCCTTAGAAAATCACTCTCCGCTTTCAATGATGATATTGATAATAATGAAGACGACCTTCTACAGTAAAAAATAGACTAGGAAGTCTCTCTATGCGCTTAACAAAGCTTTAAAAAAAAAAGATTATGGTTACAGATTTCTGCAGATTGATTCCTATATGAAACAAAGAAGATAGGGTACTGTAATATTGATAGTGATATTAATAAACATTAAGTCAAACATTAATGTCACGTAAGTCCTGAAAATTAAATTTAAAAAAAAAGAGGAAGGGATTATATTGAATACTAGGTAATATTTAAAACAAATTGATAATAAACATACATCAGTATCGCATATTTATAATCCTTTCGCGGATCGTTTTGCTCATAAAGGTAAGGTAATCCACTTACCGTTATCAGCTGCCTCTGATTCCGGGCCTTTCTGCTTGTAGCCAAAGATAAGATCAATCCAGTGATGGAGATGATGCGAGACGTAGTCACTCTCCAATGCCTCACGACACTTCCTACAAAAGTCAGCTTCATCTGAAACAAAGAAAAGAGATATTAATACTCAGTCCTTTTTTTAATTTTTCACAAGAATAATCTTAATTGCAGTTGTAATGATCAACATTAATGCAGAATGTATTACTTGTGTTTGTAAACAATATTGTGGGTGTTAGGATGCTTTAATTGATTAAGTGCAAATGAATAATTATACCTGAACTTAATTGTAATTGTAAAACCTTGGCAACTGTGGAGAATGGTTAATTTTCATATTCAATAATCAACAACAACATGATGGAGCCTTGGGTGCCTGGTAACTAATACCATACCATCATAGCCCAGGGGTGGGTATGACCTTGGTCATTGCAGAGAAGGGTTACATTTTACATTCAAATGTCAACAGCACAATGGTTTCATTAGCATTGGGTGCGTCAGTGATTATCGGTATCTAATAACATCAGCCCATAGCAGTAGACCAACCTTGACCGTTTATTTTGGGTTCAAAGTTTAACAACCAAACTTGTAGGCCTGACTGAACACCTTTATCATTGATAATTTCTTACCATCGGCCCACGGGGGCAGCACAACGTTGGTGACTGTGGAGCCGTCCTGACACGTTCCCAGCTTAAGACCCTTCCTATTGATGAGGAAGTCAGACATCTCAGGCTGGTAGAACTCAGGGATCAGCTCCTTCACATCTGAAGGCAGGGATAGGACGTTGTTCCACGTCTCTGCCGCACTGAAGAAATAAATGGAGATTATACACAAGAAATTTTGAATAATTAATTGAGTTTTCTATGGTGTGAAGGGTAAAAAGCAGTTCTGAAGAGAAAGAGAGAGAGAGAGAGAGAGAGAGAGATCTGAAGGCAGGGATAGGACGTTGTTCCACGTCTCTGCCGCACTGAAGGAATGAATGGAGATTATACACAAGAAATTTTGAATAATTAATTGAGTTTTCTATGGTGTGAAGGGTAAAAAGCAGTTCTGAAGAGAAAGAGAGAGAGAGAGAGAGAGAGAGAGATCTGAAGGCAGGGATAGGACGTTGTTCCACGTCTCTGCCGCACTGAAGGAATGAATGGAGATTATACACAAGAAATTTTGAATAATTAATTGGGTTTTCTATGGTGTGAAGGGTAAAAAGCAGTTCTAAAGAGAAAGAGAGAGAGAGAGAGAGAGAGAGAGATCTGAAGGCAGGGATAGGATTTTGTTCCATGTCTCGGCCGCACTGAAGGAATCAATGGATTGAAATTACAAAAGAAATCACGCATATATGTGTTTTTGGTATACAACTGCCATTGGAAGAGGGAAAGTAGAGTGCCCGTGAGAAATAGAGAGGGAGAAGGAGAGGTAGAGGGGGAGAGAGAGAGGGAGAGGGGTTGGGGGAGAGAGAGGGGGGAGAGAAAAAAGGAGAGGGAGGGGACAGGGAGGGGGGGGGGGGGGATAAGCTCTTTAATATCAAAATGAAAGGTTAGTATGTTGTTATATTGTCAAAACACAAAGTAAGCAATGAAATGAAAAATCTTTAACAACAATTTCAGAGGAATCAATTCAGCACATGGGGATATTGAAAATCAAAATAATATTTGAAGGATACCCAATAAAAAAGCAAATATCTTACAACTGATATTTTCATCAATTATGAGAATAGATAGCATGGAATACACTAGGACAACAGGAAAAGTACCATATCTCTTGACAAAACAAAAAATCATATTCTCACCTTTTAAAGAGCCTATCTGGTTGGTCAAACCTGCCATTTTGCAAGCAGAGTGCCTCCTCTGGAGCTACCCTCACCAGGTAATACAAGACATAACCAGGGGTAGAGTAGTGGGAACCGTAGAGGAACTTAGGCTCTGGCATGTCTTTCCTTCTCTCCTGTAATAGTGAAATAATAGTTAAACAATAATAATGGTTACCCCAATGTCCAACCTTGTCAGTAACATGAGCTAATGGTCCATTCATAGGCCAATATCATTTTACGACATTTTATAACAAGAGAAGGCTTTTATTTCAAATTACAGTCAAACCTGTCTTTAGCGTCTGCCAAACGGAAACACAAAAAGTGGTCTTTGTAGACAGGTTCCTTTAGTACATGTTTCAATGAGAAACCACTTTCAAGGGAAACTGTATATCAAAATTATTTTCATGTGCATTTAATGGTTAAGAACAATTCTAAGTGACAGTATTTTCCAACATTTGAATAATCAATATATTTGTCCTCAACAAAAAGATAAGACTGAGCATGCATATACTAAATATTCACCACAAAGAAATACAAAAATATGATACAGTGATGACTGAATTATGAACAACAAAAAAACTAAATTTTACCCTGAATCTCTCAAGTCTCTTGAGGTTAATGGCACCGATTGGTTTACTGAGGTCACGAAAGGTCAAAGGGTCACTGAGGTCAAGTTCAAGGCTTGTGTAGTCTGCTAAGATCCATGGGAAGACTGGGTACTGTGTGATGTCATTGATACTGCGGTCAGCTTGACTGGAAGATGAAGGCAAGCAGATTTATCGGTACACCGACTTTCAATAATGATAAACTTCTAATTCTTCATATACAAAGCTTAGAACTATATAACAAATGCTTGATCATGACTACTGTCATTAATTTAGGGAAATTGTCAAAACTCAAATCCCTCAAGACCAATTTGAGTAAAAAAAATCTAAATTACCTTGTGAAATTACCTTGTGAAACTCCCTGCTATTTCATGAAATATCCTTAACATTAGTAACACTAGTAACACTATTAGCCTATTAACAGTACAGGTAATTATTATTCTCAATGTTAATGCATAAGGCTGTGCACAACAGTGTAATGAGGTACCCGAGTACACTTCCAGGCTCACAAGCGAATACTCGAATATTCGGACGCCATGTTTTTTTATAATTTTTTTGAATTTTTTTTGATTTTTTTTTATTTTTTTAAACAAAAATTTTGATTTTTTGATTTTTTGATTTTTTTTTCCTTTTTTTTCCCTTTTTTTGCCACTACCATACCAGTCGGCAGTTTCCCAGGTCCCTCGCCGAAAACGCATGCAATTTTACTTAGAGTTGCAGTTGAAGGCGCCGATTTAATAAGAATAATAACAGTAAACCGAGTCCAAACAGAAATCTGGACATTTGGTCCCAGTTTCTGAAAGGTGAGTTTGACAGTGCTTGAGTTGGGAAACATTTTTACCGGACGGTACCATGCCAGCGGTCGCTGCTCTCCCTGGCACGGGTAAGCGTGGGCCTGGAATTTTTTTTTGAATTTTTTTTGAATTTTTTTTTTTGCGGCCGAATATTCGTGTACGAGAAATCGTACCCGAGTAGTTGTCAACCGTGCAGGTACTCGAGCATTCGACTACCCGTCGCAGCCTTATTAATGCATCACCTTACCTGTTTAAGTACATGAGGTAGTCAAAGTTTGAGATAACTTTATTCTGCCATAGCAACATCATATTCTCCTGTTCCGATTCCTGTAACCTGACACCTGAAGAATGGTAAGAAGGAATAAACAATTTATGTCTTCTTTTTGCCAAGCATATGACAGGTACACCAATAATTACACTGGAAAGTGCATGGATTTTGAGATGGCTCATGAATACCCCCGAACCATTGTATATAAGATATTGTTTTAATTGTTCCATTACATGATTGGAAAAAAATCAGAATATCTGATTGGGTAAATTCAAAACAATTTACATTGCAAACATATTTTCACCTACCCAAATACAACCATTAGAAATAGTAATTTTAAAGTAAATTAATCATGCTCATGGTCTTGAATCATACAAATGCATTATTTATGTGAAATCAAACAACCAACATTCATGGTTAACGATTGATTTTGATGCCCTTTTGCTAGGCATACATCAATATATCTCTAAATAGACCAGGCTTACTAATGTAGTCAAGTTTATGGATGCTTCTTTCCTGGGGGACATTGTGACAAGTTATTCCATTAACCTGTTATTTAAAAATGAACTACAATATTTGGAATCCAGTCTACATACACTTATTGTTGTTATATCTAACAAGCCTCAGGCAAGATTTCAGGTTGTCAAGAACAACCTTTAGTTTCAAAAGTATGCCTAAACTTTGAATTTGTTAGTAAACCTGTCTATTGACAATGATAGGTGAAGCAAACCTCACCTGGTTGTTCAATGACATTGGCGTATAGTTCATTTCTCTCCTCTGGTTTAGAAAGCACTAGGAATAGATTGGACCGGATCGAATCATCACAAAACACCTCCAGACCCTGGTATGAAGTGGTATGAACAAACGGAAAAAGAAATGAGTGGGACTAGAAACAAAATGTGAAGGACGAGTTCTATTCAAACCTTCTGCTGTACAATAATATTATTAAACAAATAAAATGTAAGTTTTATATTGACTTGTGCAACTACACTCTATTGTTCGTTTCAAACCCTCACTTTATTCAAGCTTCCTTTATATGTTCTTTCTTAGTGCCTATATAAAGAGAGAAATAAATGCAATTGTATTTCTATGACTGATGATGGAATTTTGTAACATTAAAAACATGTTCTGCGCTTTAAAAGGCAATATGCTTTTCGTCATCTTTGTTTTAGAAAAATGAGTCATCCCTTGGCTAAATTTAAATAGAGGACATGAAATAATTTTCAATCAATCATAACACTTTCTTAGACACGGCCATAGACAATCAAATCAATGTGAACAAAAGATTGTAAAATGTCAGTTATTGTCCTTACCACATGCTTCAACAAGAACCGCCTCTTCACTAGTCTCTTGATATCAGAAAGCTTGATCTTCATAACAGGCACCTACAGAGTAGTTAATAAAATCATAGGTTACAAATTTAGAATATCAAGTGTCTGAATGAATGGACTAACGACAAGTCAATGAAAACCATGACAGCATTATCGATTTCTGTTTCACACCCAGGAAAGGAGTCAAAGACAAGAGCGCAAGCAAAGTCCCATCTTACACTCTCCACATCAAGGAGAGAACATTATTGAGAGTGTCAAGGTTGAAAAACAAACTGCAAAATGATATTATACTAACATAGTCAATTTACAATTCTCGTCACTTCATTTACATATTTCAGGATGAAATTCTTTTTTAATTTCACATTTTTTAATATGTCAGATTGCAAAAGAATTTCATTAATGGACTAAAGGGGTTTTAATAGGGATACTTCTCATCAGGGAAGTGGACAAGACAAAGAACGAACCTTCAGATGATTTTAATTCATTTCTCATAGATCTGCATACTTAAAGCCTATCTGCACTAGTTTAGCCAGGAGGGATTAGACCTCCCTGCGTGGTCACCTACAGGTGGTTTTCTCATCAAATCAGCTCTCAATTAACATAAGAACTAGATGGAATTTTGACTGCGCGCAGTCAAAAATGATGCCTCCGCCATAGAGCAATTTTACAAACCAAAACGGAAGCAATTTTTAAAATTCAAGTTTGATTGTAATCAATCTGTCACTTTTAATGATAATGCATTCACAAGCTATTTATAGTCAAACATAATGAGCCCTGTGACCTTTGCCCTTGTGACCCCAAAATTTAATCAGTTAATTGGCTCTGCAAGATACATACATGACCCAAGTTTGGCAGGAATCCATCGATCGGTTCTTGAGATAACCCGATCACAAACTATTTTTGTATACATAATGAGCCCTGTGACCTTTGACCTTGACCTCATGACCCCAAAATTTAATCAGTTAGTTGGCTCTGCAAGATACATACATGACCCAAGTTTGGCAGGAATCCATCGATCGGTTCTTGAGACAACGCGATCACGAGCTATTTTTGTATACATAATGAGCCCTGTGACCTTTGACCTTCAACCTCGTGACCCAAAAATCTAATCAGTTCATTGGCTCTGTTAGATACATATATGACCCAAGTTTGGCAGGAATACATCTACCGGTTCTTGAGATAACGCGATCACGAGCTATTTTTGTATACATAATGAGCCCTGTGACCTTTGACCCTCGACCTTGTGATCTAAAAATCTAATCAGTTCATTGGCTTTGTTAGATACATACATGACTTAAGTTTGGCAGGAATCCATTGATCGGTTCTTGAGATAACGCGATCACGAGCTATTTTTGTATACATAATGAGCCCTGTGACCTTTGACCTCGTGACCCCAAAATCTAATCAGTTCATTGGCTCTGTTAGATACATACATGATCCAAGTTTGGAGGGAATCCATCAATTGGTTCTTGAGATAACGCGATCACGAGAACGGGACGTACGGACGGACGGACAACCAGAAAACATAATGCCTCCGGCTACTTTGTAGCGGAGGCATAAAAAGGTACCATGTGGGACCAACGGGTACCGCTTAGGCATTGCTTGCTACATAGAGGGCCCAAGTAGCTACAAATAGTGCAGTCTTGCTTTAAACAAATACAAAAATCCTTATAAACTTGTAGCATGACTTACTGGTTCTACATTATTAAACGGCTGAAAGTAGAGTATAGTGGAGGTGACCATGATGCGACCTGGATTGACCACCAGTGGGGTGATGCGCTCCCCTACCATCTCCACGACGATGGTCTCGTAGAGGCTCTCAAGACGGCTAGTGTCAAACTTCACCCTCTTCTGCCTGGAGTACACGATGGTTGCAATCTTGGAGGAAAAAAAGGTTGGAAAGTCTGTTACAACATCAATAACCACTACATGTATTATTCTGCAAAAGCCAATGTTACTGGATCTCAGGATTATGCATTCCATTAAAGGGATCGTTTAACAATGTTAAATCTGAGATGCACGGCCCTACATGTTATCAGTGTCTGTGATATGGTGTTATATTGAAGCCCTAAAAAAAAATTGCGCTTCAAAATGATCAAGAAGTGCCTCAAAAAAGTAAAAATCTTTCAGTGACCGGTTTTACCATAATTTATTTCCCCAATAGCCTGTAGTGTTATGAAAACCGTTTGGCAAACGCAAAATTTGATTTCGATTTTCAATCATAAATATCTTGATAATCAGACAGGCGATCGGCTTGTAAAAGTAATGGGGTTCCTGACTGACCTAAAGGTTTATAATTATCATTGCAGCATGAGCTAAATCAAGGATTTTTTTAAGGGCAATGGCCTAGCTACCGGGAGACAAAGTTACCGGATCCTTTTAAAAGAAAACAGATATTAAAACAAAGGTGACGCTGACACCAGAATCAAAGCAGCATTTATGTAATGCATTTCATAATATTTCATAACACTAAGATTTATCCTTTAATTCTCTATTTAAATAGAGAACAAAAAATCAGTTTGTACATGCACCCTTCAGAAAGTTCATACCAAATCAAACTTCTCATACTACTGGATATTCCAATTAAGTAATATTTTAATCTTTTCATTCAGCTTTTCCAGATGTGTGTGTATGTGCGTGTGTCTGTGTGTGTGGTATGGGTATTGGAATGAATGGGTGTATGTGGGTGTATAATCTTGTTTTTATTACTATCGCTTGTTGATTAATTTTACTAAAATCTCATTTATGTTAATTTATTTCTTTATATTTGTAAAGGGCCCCTCCTAATAAGCTTTGCTTTCTCAGGGGTCCTTCCAATGTATTTTTGGTATGTATTCATTATGTAATTATTGTGTTTTTTAATGGCAAATATAAACCACATTGAATTGAATTGAATGTCTGCATCATTTCATTAATTGTTAATATCAATTTTTGACATTAATCAAGGTGATCATGAAAATGATTATCAAAAGAAGAAGAAGAAGAAAAAGGAATACAAGAAGATGATGATGATGCTAATGATGATGATGATAGCAATATGACGAAATGATGAATTAATAGCAATGATAATAAAGAGGAAAATGATGGTGATGATAATAATGATAATGATACTGATAATGATAATGATGGTAATGAAGACGACTGTGGTGGTAATAATGATGACAATTACAAAAGTTTGCTGCTGCTAAAGATTATCGCCATGGTGATTAACAACTGGAACATTTCTCACCATAGCATCTTGATCTGCCATAGGAAGAGTAGCTGCTCTGGCCAGCTGATTAGCCGGGTGTACCACATCTTCAGCTGTCCCAAAGTTCAGGGTGAAAAAATACTGGCTATCACCCTAAAAATGAAATGGAAATGACAAGAGAGAGAAGAAGTATTAAAAAATAGATTTGAAATGAGTTTTTCAAATATTTTCTCAATATGAAAACTATTTTTCCTGTATTATTACAATATACATAATAATATATTTCTTAAGTTTGAATTTCAAACTATAAATTTTACTAAATTTTAGTATGAATGAGACTAAATATACAGTAAATATTGCATATCAAGGGTATTATTTTGCTAGATGTATGTTTTGTGAAGGCAACAATGGGGTTTAAATTTGAATATATTAATGGAATTGTCTTTTATTTTATTCTGTTTGATACCAATCCATCACATTCTCAAAACATTGCAATTGAACGGCAAATTACATAATTATAATTTATTTATAAGAGTATTTCACCAGCTTTTAATCCATTATTATTTATTTGATATACAAAAGTAACGTTCAACTTCTTGCTACACAAGTGCAATAAAAAAAATGGAATAAATATTTAGGTTCTCTATCATTCAACTTAACTGCAGTATTAAAGATATCCCCTTATATGAACTTGAAAAGTGTCACTTTAGATTGTGTGAATAAAGTTAAATCAAGAATCATTAGTACATGTATGTCTTAAAATTGATGAACAATCTGTCAAATCTGATAAAATTCATGAATAACTTTAATAATCCACATGCAAACTAAATATAAAAACAAATCTTATGCTCACCTTTTTGAAGTTGTAAGGCCCTATTTCATTGCCAGCTTTCATCTGAATGGTTTGAGGAGTCTGGATGAGTAGAGTGTCCCGCTTTGATCCAATCCTGTACGGTAAATTATAGAGAAAACTTGTAATTTTTCAATTTTACTTCTTTTTAAGTCACTTCTACAAGTGATTAGCAAAGATTATTTTGAAAAAGAATGGAACGTTTCACTATGCCTGAAAGATCTGTAAGACTGTAACTTCAAAATGTTACTGTATAATGCTTCTCTTCACGTATTTTTTAAAAGAGATTGAAACCCAATAAACAATAGCTGATAACCTTAATGAAAAAAGTAAACCACTGAAGAAACCAAAATGTTGATTTGGTGGGAAGGAAAGTAATGCGACAAGCTGACAGTGATTTGTACATCACTGTCATATCGATGGATTTTTTTCTTCTTCAAGAATATTGTATTAAAAAACTGATTCAGAACTCCAAATTTAAAAATAACACTGCTATGGCAGGATGAACAAGATTCATTTTTTTTGTTACTGTGTTAGGATATCTTAAACAATTAAATTCAAATTCAAATTCAAATAATTTATTCACTCAATATAAAAAACAGACACATAGAATTGCGAATAAATGCATACATGTATAACAAATATAAAAAGATGGACATAGCAAAATCAGTAGATGACAACACAAATAACATAAATTGAGTGGGGATCAGATTAAAGATCTACTCAAAGATCTTGTGAATTCGACCCCTTAGAATGAAATAAATTGCATTGTATACTGTTGCATGTACAACAACAGGAGGGAGATAATACATATACAGCTACAGCTGGGTCAGAGAGAAACAAGAGAGGGAGATAGATAGAGAGAGAGAGAGAGAGAGAGAGGGGAAGAGGAAGGAAAATTGAAGGAGAGAAAGGCAAGATGAGAAGTAAAGTTAATACATAGGATGAAATTAGACCCAAGCAGAATAATAGTTACTCATTACTAATTACTCATGCTTGTGTAGTTTTCAAGGCTACACAGACATTCAATTACATAAATGCGCATCAGACGTATTGGTGGAATGTGTTTTTAGGGAAAATGGCTCTTTAAAAGATATTAGCTGCTGGTGTAAAATGTACATTGCACCCATTATATTACAAGATATGCCATTCAGACCAAACTATATGCCATACTTGGATAAGAGAGACGGGCTCCATTCTTCGATCTTGATGCAACTTCGAAGAGGAAACTTCATGATAGGTTGGGAGACATCTTGGGGATCAAACACAATCGACTTGGAACAAATCTTCAGTCTTCCTCTGCATCGCCTGTCATAAAACAACATTTAAAAAAATCCTTATCATTGTCAATGTCATTATCATTGACAATTTTACTGTCAACCGTCACAGTCATTGTCATCATCATTGTTATTAGTAACTCATCATTACCAATAACATTACCCAAAATGTTAATATAACCACTACCATTCCCAATTATTTCCCATTCTCATTAGGAATGAGTACTCTGTACACCTTTAAAAGTACAAGAAAGAATCATATGACATTCACTTTGCTCTCACACAATCAGGGTAATAATGCTACAGGCATACAAAATAAATATAGTACCGGTAATTACAATACTATAATAAAACAACAAATATTTAAGTTTGTCAATGGGACAAAATTGAATTCATATTCTGAAAATGTATCTAGAATGACAATCATAGATCTCTATGGAAACATCTCTTTGACAGGGTATTGCTTTATCAACATTAGTGGCATACATGTAGTGTGGGTCGAGACACTGGAGAAGCATGGGGGAGGGGGAACAGGTACGTCTTACTAGGTTAATGGAATGCAAAAAGAGAACAAAGGCTGTTGAGTAGCAGAATGTGGAAGAGGGTGCAATCATCTTCTTAAAATTGTCTTCCCTCTATTTTTTTTTTTTTTTTTTTTTTTTTTGGGGGGGGGGGTCACTTAGGAGGGACACGTGCCTCCTATGCCCCCCTCCCCCGATAGCTACGCCATTGTTTATTACCTCCTTGTAGCTTCCTCTTCTGATATGCTTTTGAGTCCAGTTGGGTAGAAGTAAACGCTGAAGTCTTCAAAGTATATCTCACCCGGGTCAAGGAGCAAAAGAGAAAATCTGCAACATGATAAAGGGATACACGTCTGTACATTTATTCTGAAACGGCTTACAACTAGTTAGGTTGAGTAGCAGACATGCAACATATTTGTGAAAGAAAATTGAGAAACTGTGATAGAATTGTTTTCTTTCTGTCTTTTTATGTGGCCTTGCAGTTACTCTACATCTACAACATTTAGTTTTAGCGTAAATTTAATCTGTGTCTTTAATACTTGTTTGATTAAGTTCAAATTTGTTGTTTTGTCATAATGACATTCTTTACTTGAAGTTTATGTTTAACAATTGACTCAGCAACCCCCCCCCCCCTTTTTGTCATCCAAAAATAAATAGTAAAACTAAAAGCGATGGCCCCCGATACGATATATTGAGAAATTGGTTGTTCATTTGACGTAAATATTTCATCTGACTGATAAGTAGGTCCATAGTAAGAAAACAAATATCGATAACACTTTCACACACACTTAAATTGTCGTACTCACTACTAGTCATACTGTCATAGACGGCTAGATTGAGATTCTAACTGAAATAGGCCTACAAGTAGGGAGGCCAATGCCCAAATCTAACTTTTTAATTCAAATTTGTTTATAATAAAACAAACATTAAAAGAAAGGATTTTCTTTCACTAAGACAACTCACCCATCTGCTGACTCCAGAATTTCCATAAAATAGGAGATATCCAGCTCTTTTCTATGCATTTCCTTCTACGCCTGGCCGTACGTAAGAGCCTTGAAACAATCAATTTCATGGTCCCAAAAGTTACGTTGAGAATTAGACAGGCCCGAGGGAATAGGCGTGTCATTGACCGAACAACGCGCGAAAGTACATTCATCTTTCGGCTAGCCTTGAATCGGTCGCACACACCGAACCACTTCAACCACGTCCACGATATACTCTACACGTAATTCGCTATTAATGAAAATCAAACCATCAAGAACGTACGACTACTACATCTACGAGTAAAAAAAGAAGGAAAGAACTAGATCTAATTCATTAATATTTACCTTAGATTGGTATTCCATTAACTTGATTTTCTCATGAGTATTCCTTATGATTTCAGTCGGAGATCTACTGTACAATCAACAAGAACGACCTCCATAATTATCCATGCAACTCACACTCACAGCACTACACATGATACTACTACATATACATGCATATCGCACGCACGAGTACCTGGATCGCTCTTTCTCTCTCTCTCTCTCTTTAAGCTGTACGCGACAACTAACCATGTATGACTCACAATCACATCATCCAATCATATCTTTCTTTCCAAACTTCTCAATTGGAGTATAGACTGCTCACGTAGACATTTTTTTACTGAAATGTCTTTTTTAAACATTTTTTATATATGACTAACTGTACGAGCTAGACACTCGAGTCTCGTGCTGTGAGAATAAGGTACTGTGTGTGAGACTAGCCAAATTTGTTCGGTGGGCATTGACCGGAGCTCATACATTATTCATATAATGATGTCGCAATACCTCTATTTGGGGCTGGAACAATGACATATCTGTTCACAGTTTTCCTTCTCAATTTAAGATGGCTCTAGCTATGGGGCTCAAACCAACGCAAAATTGACAAAAACATCGTACTCTATCTACCTTCGAATGTGCAGTTTGTAAAAATCTGCAATTAAAAAGATATCTTTTTTCTTTATATTTTCTTGTTGTTAAAAGTGACATTTGTGCACATCTGATATGTTAATCTCCATCAAAAGTTCTTTGATATTAAATTGATTCCATATTTTTAGGCTCTACCTTCAGTCATTGAGAAGGATTTTGGTGAGCTAACCTCCGCGCCCTCTAGGACCCCTCTAGTTTCTCTTGTGCGTCCGTTATTTTTGTCTGCTAGCCCAATGATTAAATTACGTCAAAATAATGCAAGATCGTCAACAAATGGTGAAAGACCGTTACAGATCTGTGTTTAGACTATAGGTATGTTGTGGAGTGTACAATTATATTTTTTGTTATATATTTTATTCCATAGAGTAGAGTCTCCGGTTTGCGGCATACCCCGGTTTGCGGCCAGGGGTATCACTTTTCAAAATAAAATAAAAATGACTTGATAATAATCATTGAAACCTACCGTGGATTCCCCGGTAAGTTCTGCGCTGCCGAAAACGTCCGTAGCAGATGCTCCTGTCGGTCAGAGTATCCGTCAGCGATGTCGGAAATCTACGGCACCAGTCGGCGATGAAAATTCCAGCAGGTGTTTACTTTTAAGTTAAGAGATCGAGGCATGACTAGATCAATATTGTAGCTCTATTCGTCCGATATTTGTCCGATTGGAGGTGAAATTTGATGTTTTTGTGGAAGTATGATGGCTGTGGTCTGTCTCCTATTGCAGATATTTTGATTGTGCCACCGCATAGCCAGTTGCATGGGGTGGCCGCAAACCGGCACGTAATTACGTGATTTTCTGGTTTGCGGCGGGGGGTGTTAATACACACATAACATGCGGGATCGTGTATGATGGTATGTGTGCTGATGTGTGTACCCGCTGTGACCCAATAGTTTCTAGTAGTACGTACCCCCGTATGGGATGATCCATTCAGTAAAAAGGTGAAATTGTTTAAAACTTGAAAAATTTACCGTAGCAACAGATAAACATGAGAATTTGGGTTACCCGTAGTAATTTGGTATATGCTTTGATCGTGACGTAGCGCATAAAGCTTTGTGACGTACACGTGCCGCAAACCAGGTTACGCACGGCCGCCCACCGGGCAACTTTTACGTCTTCTAAAGTAGACAGTACTGACCACGCTGTGGGTCAGTTACGTTATTTGTGCCTTCTATTTAATAACTAAATATATGAACTCTCCATTGACGGTATTGAAGCATTCTGTGAGCAGTAGGGGCGCTGGTCCGAGAATAGGGATCGTCTTCATACACGAGGATCGTCTTCTTGAACATGGACAGATGCGTCCTCAAAAATAAGGACCGTCTGCATTTTCGCAGACGTTTCATATTTTTGATCGGCGCATTGGCGATGCAAAAAACGGATTCTGCAACATTTTTCTTGATGCATTGTACATTGACTTTGTACAGAGACCTTCACATTATGAGCAATAAATCCTTGGGAAGACGGACAACCCATATAAGTAGACGGTGAACTAGGGTTATTTTCCCCTGGGGAATCCATTTTTGGCATCGCCAGCGGGCCATTCTGTTACATGAAACCCCCAGAGCGCCAATGAAAAAAAACGTCCTCGAAGACGCATTTTGTCCTCGTTTATGAGGATATCCTTGTTTATGAGGACGATCCTCATTATCGGACCAGCGCCCCTAGGGTAGAGTGCCCAGTATTCGGTCACTTAAGGGGAAATCACTAATATTTTGAATTCTTACCTCTTTTATTTTGCAATCTACCCATCAAAAGAACGGAAAAATATTCCTCTAACAGGATTTTATAGTCACTTAAAATAAAGAATAATGATAGGAAAAATATTACCGAAAGAAGACGGAGCATTTTTCTGCCCAGAATTCGGTCGCGCCGATTAGAATTAGACGGCTGTCTGACCGAATACTGGGCGCGCTACCCTACTGGTGAGTAGACTAATTGCATAAAAAATAAAATCGGCAATTCGCACTGGACGGCCGAACACCGGAGCCGCTACTCTAGAGGGGTCTAGATATTTTTTTTCTTTATTTTTTTTTCTGGTAATTTTTTTACTTGGACGACGAGCGCACAAATCGTAGGCGTAGAAGCCTTAATACGCCCGAGCATTGGCCTCCCTACTACAAGTTGAACTGTTAGAGCCAACACTAATACCAGCAGGTGGGACCGATAAAATCGGTGGAATGGGTTTTCTACCTTTTTCGGTCCTCAAATCATACTTATATTTACCTTTCTTTAATACTCAGATCTTCATCAACAAAGGCCATGATTCAGCAATAAATTTGCAAAGAGATTCATAGGAAATTCACATATAACTTCTTCGTCTCTTCCGGTTCGACGCGCGACGATGACCGTCACGGACAGATTTTTCCGTAGAGATCAGTGACAGCTGCTCAACTCTCGACTCCGCTCCTTGAATCTGGCGACCACAAGTTCAGCGACCAATTACGGTGTCGTTAAAAGGGTAAAAGAGAAAAGAAAAAGAGATTTTTTTTTTTTCTTTCTCATTCTCTTAGATGCTTCTCGCTAGAAAGTTAATATATTTGTCGTCTATTTCAAAATAATATTATCAATGTAATGAGTAATTACTTCCGGCTTTTTGGTGGTAAAGGTCACCTGTCGGAGGAACATGTCTTGACCTTACTGTTTAACTTTAATATCGGCTCTGTATTCTGACAATATCGGTCATTCCGCACAATGGCTTCATATCCCTTTCAAAATGAGGTGCCTAACTGTCAGGGCGCCTATAAATCTTTGGACGACATTTTTTATTCTTAGCTGATTATATATTCTAAAAGAGGGGATTTCAGCCTTTCTTGTGGTATAGATCACTTGCCGGAGGAAGATGTCTGGACTTTACTGTTTAACTTTGATATCGACTCTGTATTTTGAAAATGTTCGATTTTCCGAACAGTTAGCCTCATTTCCCGTTTAAATAACAACCCAAAATGAGATGCTTAACTTTCAAGTCGCCTAAGTTTTTGGCCGACATTTCTTATTCTTAGCTGATTACATATTATAAAAAGAGGGAATTTTCAGCTTTCTGGTGGTATAGGTCACTTGCCGGAGGAAGATGTCTGGACCTTACTGTTTAACTTTGATCTCGCCTCTGTATTCTGAAAATGTTCGGTTTTTCGAACAATAGCGTCATTTCCCGTTAAAAAAAAAAGCAATCCAAAATGAGATGCCTAAATGTCAGGGCGCCTAAATCTCTGGCCGACATTTTTTATTCTTAGCTGATTACATATTCTAAAAGAGGGGATTTTCAGCCTTCTGGTGGTCAATCACTCATTTTGAATTGCTTGAACGGGATATCATGCTATTGTTCGGAAAAACCGAACATTTTCAGAATACAGAGCCGATATCAAAGTTAAACAGTAAGCTCCAGACATCTTCCTCTGACAAGTGACCTATACCACCAAAAAGCTGAAAATCTCCTCTTTTAGAATATGTAATTAGCTAAGAATAAAAAATGTCGGCCAAAAAATTAGGCGACTTGAAATTTAGGCATCTTATTTTGGATTGCTGTTTGAACAGTAATTAGATATCCACCTTGGAGGAACTAACAAGTAGGGAGAGCGGGGAGTGTTCGCCCTATTTTTTATATCACTTTTCTAGAGCCGTCATTTCATACGCAGGAAGACCATGCTTTTTCATGTATCAAGTCATAGGTAATGTCTAGCTAATATCCCACTCTCACTGGGGTCAGGCACACAGTTTTCACAAAAACGAATCATAAAGTTAATTACGACAAACTAGGGCGAAATTGCCCCACCCTGGCCTGTCGCTGGTTCGTCCGTTTGGCGGGGTAGGTACGCCCTGTTAGGGAAAATAAATACATGAAACAAATATAGTGTTTTAAAACTTCAAAACATTTATTTAAAAGGAACTAGAGCCAACGAAATAATCTCTGACGAAGGATGGGAACAAATAAGCTGAACCAAGGTGTACTGGGCGTAGAACAAGGGCAAGTCCCCCCCCCCCCGGGTGAACATGACCCGTCAAAAACGGGCGAACTAGCCCCATGAGGCTGTTATCGTCGTTTATCTCGTTGTAGGCAAAATGTACAACTGATGTTGACTTGTTCCAACATTTTTTAATAGAAACATATCATACCTTTTTAACAACAAAAACTACCATCACCACCTCCATCAATGTCTACAGGTAAATACAAGAAATGTAAAGACAATTTTTTTTACTTAAAGGTATTACAAAGTTTTGGTACGGGGTCATGAATTTGGTTCAAATTAACATATTGGAAGCATATGCGTTCCTACAATATACATTGATCGTTGTCAAGGTTGAAATCGAGTCTAAAGTTATGAAATTATAAATAATAAACTCTTTATGTTGTATAGCTCCCTCTCAAGGTCAAGATATTAATTTAGCTATGAAACACTGTTTCTTGACTGAAATCGACCGATTAGCTATTCCCGTTTGAAAATTATATATCCCAACTACATATTCTGACATTTTCATGGTCGCAGCTACGATTGTACGGCCATAGGCGCTATTTGAAATTTATCAAAATTTACCGGGAGCACCGGTAAATTTTTATATTCAATTTTTCTCGAAAACAGAAGTGTTTTAGGGGCTACTTTTTTTAGTACTTATAATACATCCACAGGGGCATCCAAATATATCAAAATTGTAAAGATTCACTATCCACCCAATTTTCAAAATTTCCCAAAACTTTGTATTACCTTTAAGTGGCCTTGAAATGGAAATTTTAGCATAATTTTGTTTATCAAAATGCCATTGTCCTCGTGCTGTTGTATGTTGTGCGGTGTGGCTAGTTTGTCATTACATCACCGGCGAAAGTTGTATCCAATCACCGCAAGGCTGAGAATCGAGGGGTGGGCGGACTTGCCCCCAGTGCGGACTAGCCCCGCTCTCCCCTTATGAATGGAAGGGATATAAGCTGAGGAAAATAGGATAGTAAAATGAGGGAGAAAGAGAATAAGAGGGGGGGGGGGGGTGAGAGAAAATGAAATTAAGAATGAAGGGAGAGAGAGAAAGAGGTAGACTGACTAACAATTCGGGATTATTCTTCAACAATTTATTGTTCAAAAAATGGTCATGATTTAAAAGTCGTTATCTTTCTCACTGCTTTCGTGTCAATTTTTCTTATATTTGTTGTTTAATAAAACGTAAGACATTATAATAAAAACTTTCTCATAGGTTTTACGACAACCCTACATCAGTACGAGAATACACCCGACGGTGGCCCTTCCTTATAGCGAAGAAGAAGAACCAATTGTAATATCCTCCTTTGAAGAACCCACTACACAATACCGACGGTGTAATGCGGGCGTGCACGTGTGTGAAGTAGCGACTGTAATATCAGCTAGATCCTCATTAAAATCGTGTAAATGTAAGTAATTCATCATTACGGTCGCTAACTTCACGCCCCGCGCGCTCGCGCACCCAACCGTCCACAGGGTATGCGTGTACCCAAAGCGTGTACCAGTACAGCAGTGGCGGATCCAGGGGGGGGGGGGGGGTTGGGGGGGTTGCACCCCCCCCCTTGGGCGGCCCCCCCCCCCCCAAAAAAAAAAAAAAAGGAAAAAAAAAGAAAAAAAAGAAAGAAAAAAAAGAAAAAAAAAAGAACGCACGCTGGAGAGAAACCCTTTCAAGTGCAAATATTGTGAGAAGATATTCAACTCATCTGGTAACTTAACCAAACACATGATAACTCTGGATATAACTATGTATTAAACTGTTACTTGATTTAAAAAGACGTTATCATGCACTGCTTTTTATGGTCTCCATTGTGTTAATAGATGCCAGGAAAACATCACTTACGGGGTTCAAATAAACACCCCCCAAAAAATCGGCTCGCCGCTTCGCGGCTCGTGGACGATGCTCCGCATCGTCATTATTTTGGTCAAACCCCCCCCCCTTAGCAAAAAGCTAGATCCGCCCCTGTACAGTGTCCTTTTCCATCTGATGAGTACCTCTTAGAACTTCATTTACTGTATACCGGTTTGAAGACACCATAGCGAACAATTCTATTGTTATCATGCGGTCACGGTTCGGTGCACACGAGTGGTCGCTGAGTTGTGGTCGCTAGAAGTAGTCCAATGTATGCGCGTAGCGTAGATCTTGATCTAGACACTATGAATATGACTGACAAAGAAAGCGGACAAAATATACAGTTCCTCAGGTAGACAAAGGAACATCCCTTCACTGCTATTATGTAAAAAGGTATATATGCATGTGACACCTGTTCTACACATTTTTTTTACATAATAGCAGTGAAGGGATGTTCCTTTGTCTACCTGAGGAACTGTATATTTTGTCCGCTTTCTTTGTCAGTCATGTTCATAGTGAGAAGAAGAAAAGATGATCAATCATGATCATGTTTACGTGCAATCTATCCATCGATCCATTCATCACCTACATGCTACCTTTCTTCTGGAGTTGCATATGTACACAACAGGCGCGGATCCAGGGGGGGGCCGAGCGTGCCTTGGCCCCCCCCCCCCCCCCCCCGCAAAAAAAAAAAAAAAAAAAAAAGGAGAGAGAGAGAAGGAAAAGAAGGGAAAGAGGAGAGAAAGGGAAAAAAAGAAGAGGAAGAAGAAAAGAAAAGAGGGAAGAAGGAGATCGGGGGGGGGGGGGGAAGGACTTGCCTCCCCTCCCCCCAATACAAAAATAAAAGAGAAGGAAGGAAAGGGAAAGAAAAAAGATAAAGAGGAGATAAAGGGAAGGACAAAATAGAAAGAAGAAAAGAAGGGGGATATCATTTTTGCAATTTTCCCGCCAACAAGTTGTGGATCGGGGGGGGGGGGGGCAAAAGACCCTAGCCTCCTCCCCCCCCCCCCGTCCCCGCTAAAAAAAAGAGAGAAGGAAGGAAAAGGAAAAAGAGGAGAGCTAAAAGGGAACAAAAAAGAGGAAGAAAAGGGAGAAAAGAAGCGGAGATCAGTTGCGGTTAATCCCGCCAACAATGTGTGGAGCGGGTTGGGGACCAAAATTACCGTGCCTCTCCCCCCCCCCCCCCCCCCAGCAAACCTAAAAGAGAGATAAGGAAGGGAAGGGAAAGTGAAAAGGGGAGAAAGGGAAAGAAAAAGGGGGCCACTGGTGTACTGATAGGGGAGGGGGGGGGCTTTGGAGAAATATAATTCAAACGTGGTTTATTTATAATTCCATAACGGTGGTTTACAAATAATGCTGAAATGAGATAATTTTCCTCACTTCATGCGTTTGTTGGAAAATGACAAATTCCTAAATTTACAGCCAGGCAAGAAAATGCTTCTTGAGATGCCTACATATCAGGGCCCGCGGAACGGCGGGGATCGGGATCCTCGAGCCCCCCCCCTCTCCCACACTTTCTTTGAAAAAGTATATTAAAGAGAAATAGAAAGAAAGAGAGCGAGAAAGAAAAAATAGTTAACTGCCAGTGTCACATTATAATGGGGTATCAAAATATGCTCATCTGACCATGATTAAAATTAATGCCTAAAATCCTAAGAGCTCTGCTCCCTGGATTCCACCCAGGGCCCTAAGGCGGGCCCTAAGATGCTCATATGACGGTCATTTAATGCCTAAAACCCCTGATTTCTGGGGGCTCTGCCCCCTGGACCCCACGCCAAATAGTGTCCTGCTAGTGTCACAAATAATAAGGTATCAAAAATGCTCATCTGACCGTAATTAAACGCCTAAAACCCCTGAGCTTCTGGGGGCTCTGCCCCCTGGACCCAACCAAGAGCCCTTAGGCGGGCCCCTCGATACTCATCTGACCGTAATTGAGTGCCTAAAACCCTTGAGCTTCCGGGACTCCGCCCCCTGAACCCCAAGCCAATTAGTGACCTGCCATTGTAACAATTAGGTATCAAAATAATGCTCATCTGACCGTAATTAAATGCCTAAAACTCCTGAACTTCCGGGGCTCTGCCCCCTGGACCCCGTCTAGGGCGCTAAGGCGGACCCCTGAATGCTAATCTGACCGTAAATTAAAACCTTAAACCCCTGAGCTTCCGGGGCGGACAAGGTATCAACATAATGTTCATCTGACAGCAGGCGCGTAGCCAGGAGGGCGGTGGGGTGGTCCCCCAATAAACGCCGGCCAAAAAAGAGAGGAGTGTAAAGGAAGAGGACGTAGGAAAAAAGGGAATAGACAAAGAACATATTTGAAATTCAGACAAGAAATAAGAGTCGAGAACGGTACAACGAATCGTCTTCTTTCTCTAATGAATTAATGAAACGTCAAAGCTTCCGCGCTACGCGCGGGGGAGGGCAGGGGGAACTTAATTCAGCCGAGGATAATTTTCGGGAACGGTACAACAAATCGTCTTCTTTCTATAATAATTTAATGAAACGTCGAAGCTTCCGCGCTTCGCGCGGAAGGGGGGGGGGGGGGGAATTGATTTAGACAAGGATTAAGAGTCTAGAACGGTACGACGAATCTTCCTCTTTCTCTAATGATTTAATGAAACGTAAAAGCTTCCGCGCTTCGCGCGGGAGGGGAAAAACTATTTCCCGACCAGTAGACACGTACGGAAGGCGGGGGGGGGGGGGGGGAGGGAGTTAGGGGGTTGACCCTCCCCCCATCGGTTTTTTATGTGTGTATTTTGGAGCAACCCCCCCCCCCCCCTTTTCTGTTTTTTTTTTTTTTTTTTTTTTTAATTAAAAAAAAAAAAAAATGCCAATGGCTGACGCCCCCCCCCCGCTTATTTAGCGGCTGGCTGAGTCGTTACGATCTTTTTGGGGACCAACAAAAAAGTGGGCCCCCCCCCCCTAAGAAATCCTAGATCCGCGCCTGGTACACAAAGCGACATTACTTGTCTCAATACTTTTTATACATGTACTTTCTAATTCTCCTCGATATTCTTCTTTTCTTTCCTCTTCTATTTTGCCCCTATAGCTAATTATCTTTCTTTTCTTTATATCACTTTTGATCTCTTTAAATTGCAATTCATTATTTGTTAATTCTATAGACCTCTATATTTACATGAATTAATTAAAAAGAAAACCGGTTTTTAATCTCTTTCTTTTTCCGGCAGTCATGTGACTTGATCCATCTCCTTTGTATTCATGCACCGTGTTCTTGATTTTATCTTTGCCGAATAAATATACTGATGATATCAAGATATTATCAATACTGATGATGATATATTAAAATTGACAAATTTATGTTCCACTTCAATACCAAATTGTTACCTGCTTCATTATATCTTCATTGTTCCATCCTATAGTTCATTCATATTCAACAAGGCAGTCATCAAATATGTGGTCAATCCTCACACTACATTAGCCCAGAAATCAATAAGCTAGACATATATATAGCTAGGGGTCCAGATGTATGGCATTTTCTACCTATAAACAATATTCGAAATATAAAATCACCAAACTCCTAAAAGAGCACTCAAATGAATTATCATTTCACAGATGCAAGATATCAGTTCTCGATAAATTAAACATAAATTCAATCCTCTTATGATCTATAAGACATTTTACTAGACTTATTAATATACTTCTTTTTTTTCTTGTTCTTTGTAAATAGTTCACAACCCTTTAGGAATGTTATTTGTCATATATTATATATTTGAAAGGTGTTGTAACAATTTCATCACCTTTGTGTGTTCATTCTTTAAACTGTACAATAGTTGCAACTTGTCTTTGATTAAACATTGTTATGTTCTTTTTCATGTGAAGTCGATTCAAATCATGGATTGTAAAATTAAAAATTGTTTGTAATATTACATACTCGTTCATGTGATGTTAAATTGAATGAATTGTGAAATTGTGAACATGCATGCATAAATAATAATAATAGTAATGATTATAGTAATAATAGCAATAATAATAATAATATTGATAATAATTTAATAAATAATATAAGTCCTTATATAGTATAGGGTATAATTATGCATTATTAGTTTTTTCTTTTTTAATATTAGACTGTTCCTAATCCCTGAACGTGACATTATTTTTGGTGATGAATACACTGAAAAATCAGAAATACAATAAATTGATTTTAATCTTAATGTTTTGTAAAAATATCTTTTAGATTTTTTTTTTGCACCTGCCTGCAGATATAATTTTTATAAACAACATCTTAAATGAAATAATAATCAATTCATCATAGCTTGCATGAACATATTACAGTAGATTTTACTTTTTCATAAAGTTTGTCTCTATTTTTTAAAACCTATATTGAAATACCATGAACAATTATGACACGCTAGAGAAAGTTTTATAAGGTATGAATAATAACATTTTCATTTATTCATTGCAAAATTCAAGGTTAATTGACGTAAAAAAACACACAATACATTGATATAAACAACACCAATACATTTTTTTTCTTCATTCAACATGTAAATTGAGAATATTTGAGATTCTTTCTGGTTGATATCAACTCAATATAATTTTTAATACCTACTCTTTTCAAAAAATTAATCAAAATGCTCTTCATATTTGATTTGATTTTCGTCTGCATTCATATAAGTACAGTTTGTCAATAACAATATAGTAATATATCGTCCTTGTTTTCACGAAGTGACGGTATAGGCCAAGAGCATTAGGTCAAAATAGGCTTAAACCTGGACATTTTTGGTAACAAGCTGATTTTTTCAGGATAGCTCCAGGAATATGTCTAGAATAACATACTAAAAGTCCTCGTATATCCTCCTTGAGCGTTTTCCGTAATCCAAGATGGCGTCCAAAATGGCCGCCATTTCCTGAATTTCTTATAACTTTGCAACTAGATAACCCAAATACAAAATTTAAATGTCTAAATATATGTTTTTTAGCATAAGGAACTCAATAGAATACTTGTTGATAAATTTTGAAACACACAAGTAGCTATAAACCACTTAAGCCCTTCCCGAAATCCAAAATGGCGCCCAAAATTGCTGCCATTTCTTGAATATCTTCTAACTGTGCAACTAGATAACCCAAATACCAAATTTAAATGTCTAAATATATGTTTTTCAGCATAAGCAACTCAACCAAATACTTATCAATAAATTTTGAAACACACAAGTGGCAGTAAAACCACTTGAGCCCTTTCCGAAATCCAAAATGGCGTCCAAAATGGCCATTATTTCGAGTTTATCTCACTGTATTAAAGTAGGTACGTTATGAATACAATCAAATGTCTATACTAGAAAAGCACTATTGTAATACATATCAGTACAAATAAACCTTTCATTAAATATTTAAATATTTCTTATACATAACGTATACAACCCACCCACCCACCCACACACACATGCACACATATGGCTGCTTCCATCAGACTGACAGAATGCAAACCGTGAAGAGTACTCACGTTAGATGGAATTGAAAATGGAGACACATTAGTACCAATTACTGTCGCAAAGGCAAAAGTCACAAGGTTTCAAACAGGAAATGCACCTCAATAGCACATGCCATGTCATCTCTGCTAGTAGACCAGGTCATTTCTGCTAGTTAACCAGGTCATTTCTGTCGCCAATATTGTTGGAATGCATGGCTTCGTATAAACACCAGAAGTGTGGCTCACATGAACAGATAGACATCTTGAGCTGAGCAACATGAGCTTTGTCCTTCATCGATTGGTTTCATGAAAGTGGCCATGCAGAGTGACCAGTACGAGAGTTGAAACTCTGCCCTTCATAAATTTAGACCCCTCCAATCCGAGTACCATCTACACGGCACTATACTTTGCACAGTCACAATGTGAAAATTATATAACTTAAGAATATATGTGCAGTAACATTTAACCAGCCCTCGTACATCAAGGCAGCAGAGATTGTAGCTTCTTCTCAAGACCTAGGAAAAGTAATCGTCCGTTTTGGTGTATTTCACCTCCTCATGTCATATCTCGGCAGCATATAGTCCACGTCATGGGCAGAAGTATGCTTGTAGAGCTATCTGACAGACAATAGCATACAATTGATGTAATCTATGGTTTATTACTAAGCTTTCCGTTGAGTTATAATTCATCTATTTCATTTTTCACTCCCGACAGGGTCTTCGACTATGGAAATAGTTAAACTTAAATGGTCAGCAAAATACTGAATTTTTATTCAATAACAACATTGAATAAATGATCTATCAAAATGGGTCACTAACATCGACTAGCCTTTGCTATTTGTTGACTTCTTTTGTACTCTCCACTGTCTTGCTAGTACACTTCTACAAAACTTTGTGAATTCTGATGATAAATGAACACCCTACAACACGAATAACCAATGCTACACAATATATGCCATAGCCTATTAAGACACAAATCAAGAAGTCCATCCCGGTATGCTTATTGCCACCTATCACTGGCTGGGCATCGTTGAAGAGGATGACCTGGTTTGGGGGTACCAAGATGGAGGATCCAAAGAAGGCGGTCAGGTGGTTGCAGAGGCAGTGGGCAGTGGAGGGCTTCGAAAGAGGACCAACCTGTGAAGAATGGAATTGAAAAAAAAGGTGGCATTAATGACGGCTTATACAAGGTTATCACAGGGCAAATTAGCTCCCAAAATGCAAAAAAGAGCCCCTGAAACTTCAAATGAAGAGTGTAATTTTAATGCAAGCAAGCTTGAAAAGTATAGCCCCCCAAATTTGTAATTTGTAATTTTTTTCCTGGGTTATTAGCATGTAGGGGCAGAACCAGGGTGACTGTCATGTATAGTTATCATCAATCCCATCAAACATTTGCTTATTTCTTATGTAGATGTGGCTATTCCTACAGATCTTAACTTGACGTACTCCTATATTTATTGAATCAATCACAACTCCTATTATATTTGGGGTATACAGATCAAGAAATATGATTACTATGTAAAATAAACTGCTTTGCATTTTATCAAGAAATTCATATTACATTTCAAGCATGCAAAACATGAAATACAACAGCATTCAAAATTCATGTTGTACACAGCAATCAATCAGATTACTATCTTTAGAACCGTTTTTCTTCAAAAATAAATTCTTCAAAAGTCATACAGATTGTATTCCATATTAAAGGTCATGGCAAAGACTTGAATTCAAACTGAAAAAAACAATATCAGGCATATATTTGAAAGCAGGGTAGCTTAACCCTTATTGCTAGATTTTCAAGGAATAACGAAGTTACAACTTAAATGTGCATTAAAGATCAACGATGGCCGTGTAGTCCCATACCTTGCATCCTGTGCTGTCCCATTCTTGCTGGTCTTCATTCCAAAAATTGCACTGTAATGTGTGCATGAAAACAGACAGGGTGATGTTGTCATTTTCATAGCCAGGCTGATCTTCACTATCGTATAGTCTAATAATGATCCCATTTGCAGCTGCATAAAATAAATAATATGAACACAAACAATTAGACATTAAATGCTTATAATTCAAGAGTGAAAATAAAACTGAATAAAACTTGTTGAATATGGATCATAATCAGGTCACAATATCTATGTGCCATGCATATATGTTTATATTCCTCTAAGATATTAAAACAATGATTTTTTAAATAATTAGCTCGTCTTTTTTTTCTTCCTGTAAATATTCCTTTTCATAGCAAACAATTTAAATGCAACTGCATCTCTATATCCTACATAATATTTTTTTAGGTTGCATTTTGTCACTATAATTGTATTATTGTAGGTGGTGACCGAGGATAAATTTGAATTGAATCGCAAATTGTCTATTCCAAACATCATAGTAAAAGGAATATTGAATAGAATACAAAATCCCGGTTTTTAAGGCCCCTCTGCACTAGTTTGGCCGGGAGGGATTAGACCTCCCTGCATGGTCACTGACAGGTGGTTATCCCATAAATCAGCTCTCAATTAACATAAGAAAAAGGTGACCATCACCGATTAGGCATTGTTTGCTATATAGAGGGCGTGAATAGCTATAAGTACTAGTAGTGCAGTGGGGCTTTAAAGAAATTATGCAGTAAAATAAATGACCATAAATCAGGGATTCTGAAGACGAACCTCTTAAGTCAACCAGCGGGACAGTCCATGTGAAATTAGCAGCAGTGTCCGGGTCCTCATTGCTGACACCCAGCATGGTATCAGTTCCTACACAGCTAGTCTCAGAAACGCTGATTGTGGCTGTACAAATAGACAGGGCAACCAGAGGCTCATTCTCAGCTATGACTGTAAGATGCAAAGATCCATCCTCAGGCAAAGATGAATGGTCGATGACGACGGAAGCAGAGGAATTCATGGTGATATGGACAGAGACGGGATCTGTCAACATAGTTTCTCTCATTGGTAGGTACACATCGATGTCAGCAGTCGAATCATGGACTGTAACAATTGGAATGAGAAAAGCTATATACAGTGAAACCTGCTTTAGTGACCACCTGTATAGAAAGACCACCTGTCTGCAAAGACCACATTTGTTTTTTTTCCTTGAAAATGGTTTCTTATTGAAAAAGGAACCTGTACATAAAGACCACCTGCCTATAAAGACCACTTTTCTTGTCTCCCTTGGGTGGTCTTTATAGACAGGTTTCACTGTATTTATATATAATAATAATGTTGGCTTCTAGTACAGCGCTCATGCCTTTAATGGTCCTTGCACTCCAACACTCAGTATGACCCCAGTCATAGCTGAACAGCCAAATGTGTGATGCTCTAGGTTGGCATTTGAACCCACAACCCTTTGATTGAGAGTCATGTGTATAAACCACCTTACCATAACACGTACCTCCACAGTGATTTAAAAGTAATGTTCAATATTTATATAAATATTGTCTGTTTGGAGCCAGAAGGGCTTTCAATCTGTTAAAAGCATATGCGTGACTGAACAACCTTCTGGCTCCAAACAAATGATATCATGATATCTTCTGTGAGCAAGAGAACATGTACTCTTCAGAAGGTAACTGTAGTATATTTGATTCAAACTGTTATGGATGATCTTACACTCTAGTATATGATCTGCTTCCAGTTGGATTCCTACGATGCTAGACTTGATAGATTCTCCACCAGCTCCCGGCCAACTAAATGGGTTCCATTTCATGGCTGACATCTGAAATGAAATAAAGCAACCCATGGAATATCACAACTATAGGTCGAGAGTTCAATAATGTCCATTATGGAACATATAAATTTAATGACATTTGAATATGAAATATTTGCCGAGCTCCAATGCCGACTACTAGTATTTCTTCATTACTTTGCTAGTGGCACTATGAAGAAGAAAAAAAAAAAAAAAAAAAAAAAATGTTCCGACTTCATTCATCAAATACAAAACTTAAATGCTACATTCTAAAATTTTGCCTTTAAACTGGGGAGTGATATGCCATAATGCAACCGGTAATTCTTGATATAATTCACATTTAGAATGACATGACAAAAGGGAGGAGAGATAGTCTGCCAAACTGTACAGACTACAACATGGAGTATATTCAGATCTAATGAAGATAGCACTGTCATTTAATGCACAAAAAACAAACTGGTATTATATGATCCTACATATAGCTCATTACACATTGTTAAATCAATCCAAGTATTTGTATATGTTTGTGCCCTCTTTGTTTATAGCAATGAGCATGCATTCATTCTTAAATACAGGTGCTCACTAAAGCAACAATGGTTTGATTAATTATCGTGTAAAAGCAGAATATATTAATGGGGTAGACATAAACTGACATCCTAGAGTCACATTTTTATTTCTTTCAACATTATCCGAATATACACTGTTGCCCATCAATTTGGAATAACTTATTTTAAAATCTCTTTCATTAAAAGATTGTGACAATATGATTTATTCTTCATAGATTAAATTTTTTCAGAATCCGAGGAGTCATAGAGATCGATCAGTTAAGTTCTCAGAAGATATAAACTTTATCTATTATTAAAGAATAAACCATATTGTCACAATCATTTCATAAAAAAGAGGCAAGTATACATATAAAAGTTGCAGTCGGACTGTTACCTTCATGTTCACAGTTGTCCCAAGAGCATGTTCCATTGCTTGATTCAGTACATCTTGAGAAGGCATCCTGAAGCTACCAAGATCCTCAGAACCTCCGAAGGTAGCCTCTGCTAGCTCGTCTCTGCTAATACTGCCTACTACTATGCTGAGGGCAGGAGATGTAATGACGGTAGCTTCTTCACTGGGAATCTTGCCGGCTACTATCGCATCTTGTATGTCATTGATTGCAGACACAGCAACTTCTATCAAGTTCTTCAAGGGGAGCAGTGATTTATGGTATGATATGATATATGATTGCATACATATATTTGCCAATTACAAGATAAAATAAATAATAATACTTACAATATTGAAAACATTGTGAAAATGTTATGACGAGAATAAAACCTACGCCCTAAATTTAATAGCCAGTTCTGTAGAATAAAGGCTATATAAAGCTTTGGCATCATTTGTATGCAGGGGGAGAGGATATGCTTCCCCAAGCCGGAGCAAGAAATTTCAATAAGGTGGCTTCAATTTCTTTCGAGCAATCTTACTATGAGGTGCACAAAACACCTATAACACCTTTAACAGTTTCTTTTTCAGTTTATTTTTATTTCATATTTCACATTCCCATTCACTACATAAATCAAAAGCAATGAACAATAAGAATGAAAAGAATTGTTCTTTCAATAGGTTTTAAAAAAAATGTCAGGCAATGAAAGTAAAAAAATACACCTTAATAAACATATGGATTATAAATACAATTGCATGGTATTTTAACTAAAATTAGACAAATATATTTGTGATGAAATATAGGGGAATGTAGTAAACAGCTAAGCTTGTACAATGTAGATTCCCTTTTATAAATAAGAACAGTCCATTGAGCATGAGATTATGTAAAAAATAATGAAAATTAAAGGGGAAAAAACAAACACGAAAGAGACGAAAATAAGACGAAAGGGAAAAAAAAGCCCTATATATCAGGGAGCAATGGGATGAATTAAGTAAGTGTTTAAGAGGAACTTGCGTTTAAAGGTATACAGCGAGTCAGTATTTATTACAGTGGTACAGCCTTTGCCATTTCTGGCATAGAAAAGCATTGCTCTCCTTTTATGACAGTATTCTATGAGATCTGTAATGTTATTCAAAAGAAATGACAGAGGAATATATATTTTTTTTAAATTAAATAAAGAAGACAAATATCTTTTACCTTGTGATCCTCTCTCTCTTGATAAGTGTTGTCTGAAAGAAGACTTTCTGTTTTCCTGGCAGCACTTAAGATATTTGACAACCCCTCCACCAAAATGGTACCTGCCGACTCAATATTCTCCTGAGCTTGAGTATAAGACCCAGATTTTGATTTGAAGAATGATGTCATTTCTGATAGTGTACTTGCAGCTAGCATCTGGTTTAGGGGAGAAAATATATATGGTTAATATAATGTACACACATTGAAAATAGAAAAGAAAGTGAACACTAGTTATTGTTCAATATTTTCATATAAACTACCTTTAATACAATATAATAACATACATATATAAAATCAAATAATACTCTCCCAATATCAATTAATATCAATTATTACCTGTATCAGACATCAGACTGGTCTACTAAATAAGGGACTGTGTTCAAAACTGTTTGATGTAAGCTTTATTCTTTCACATTCTCAAGAAACGGGGACAAATCAGTTTTTTTTCTCATACTTACAAAATTACAAAACCTTGTAAGGGAACGTAATAATCAATAATTTAGTTGTTAACATGAACAGTCAGAAAGTAAATCATTGTATCATTTTAATTTGTCCACCCACCTGTACGCGAGTAGAAATCTCTTGCTTGTTGTGAGTTACGACAGCTAGAGCAGCAGAGCTCTGCTTCAGGGATGTCATAGACTCTACCGGTATGGCTGCCACACAGTCAACAAGAGAAGAGCGTATCTTGAAAGAAGAATAAGAAAGCTAAGCTTCATCAGAGGTGCAAACACTGTTTCTCCACTTGATATTTGGAGCAGAGAGTCAACGATAGCTAAAGTACCCCAAACTATACATGTATGTAAGTGGGTCTATGTCACTAAAGCCAAGTGTCTGATGAATTTTAGACTATCCAAGTCAATTATATAACAACATCTTATAGTTTAAAAAAAAAAAAAACATGTTTCACTTTATACTCTATCTAGTATTTCAAATCAAATTCATCATCTGATTAGAGTACCTAAACTTATGTGATCCATATAGAAAATGTTTTGTTATATGCAATCAGGCCTTAAATTTCAGGCAAGGCCACTTTTCTGTAGGGCACATTCCTATATTACAGCACAAATGGGAAGAATTGGAAAGGGCACAAAAAATCTCCAAGGCCAATGAGAGGGGCATTGAGGCCAAACAAGGGGGCATCCAAGGCCATGGCCTTGGTGGCCTTGGATTAATTTAAGGCCTGTGCAATCCCCCAAATATTATGGGCAAACAAAAGAAAGAGTAAGGGCAAAGAGGCCATCATGCCCCTCCCTGTAGTCTTTATTGGGTTCCTATCCACAATGCTTCAAAGTTCACACACACGGGACTCAGTGGAATTCGCGTTTAACCTTAATGTGGGTGAGGGGGAAGGTGTTCATTTGAGTTATTGTAAGCTACAAAGCTTCCATGCCAGCTCATAGAACCAAACCACTCTCTATCTACTGTGAGATTATGGTATCATCAAAGACTTCAAAACCTTCATGACCTACGTAACAAACCTTCCCAAATTTCCCAAAAAGTGCGGACGGATCGAGGGACAACCAGAAAACATAATGCCTCCGGCTACTTTGCTGCGGAGGCATAAAAAGAAGAGATATCATCTTGGTTCCATACCACTGACCTGGTTTCTCTCCCTCCCTCAGTATCATCCTCATCTCCAATGGCATTAAGAATGGACCCAAGAGCACTGATGAGCTGTGCAGCTTGTCCTGTATCTCCTACTGCTAACAATGAGTTCACATTGGTTTCAACTAACAATGCCATATCCAGTAATTCTTGTGTAAGGTTCATCCCTACAGCATCCATAGTTGGAGGGTGAACCTGGAATTTTTAAGAAGAGAAATATTAAAAAGAAACATCATAGGCTGCATTTGTTCATGATGTGGTAAATCGATTACAAAAAATGAAAATCGTATGTGTAAATAAATGAAGTAAAAAAAGGGGAAAAAAAGGCTTTAAACCAGGCCTTCTCTACTGGCGGCGCGCGCGCCACTCGTGGCGCTTGTGGTCAGTCAGAGTGGCGCGCGGCTGTTCCAAAAAATAATAAAAATTAAAAATTAAAGAAAGAACAACATTAAAAAATTATATTTTAAAACAAAAAAACTCAGAAAAATCAAAAAGTCGCAGTCGAAGTTGAGCCCAAAATGTAAGCAAGCCATTTTGTTTGTTTGATTTTCACTTTATTTTGACATTTTCCGTGTTTATTGCACCAAAATAACTACATATAAATTAACTTCCAGTGTAGATTTTAGCCAGGAATTGTACTAATTATTTCACATCAATATGAAATTATGATTGATGTTTTATGGAACAAAAAGGTGTTAAAAATGCCACATCTGGGCCTTAAAAAACCCCAAAAATCCACTAGCTTCCGGGGGCTTCGCCCCCTGGACCCCACCCGGTATCGGCTCGGTCGCTACGCTCCCTCGTAACACAGTCAACAAATATACAGGTTGGCACTTCAACCTCAATTCAGTTTTGTTTGGGCGCTTCTAATAAACTAGTTGAGAAGGCCTGCTTTAAACAGTTCATCACACATATTTTCAAAATGTCATCAATTTTTATACTTGTATGAGCACTCACATTGTGCTAAAAATCATCCCATTGTTTATTCATATTAATTAGAAAACTAAACATTTGCTCTGCATGCACAGATGACATCCAAATGTCATCAAATAGTCCAGAGACTAACTTGACTTTCAGGCGCACTCATCAGTGCACCTTTCAGAAGGGTCACACTAGATTAGTCCATAGAGTAAAATTAAAGCAGTATTTAATAGTAAGTGCATGGGATCTTACCGGTTTTTATTAAGTCTGTTCTTAGAAATAAAAATCAATAATCTTAACTGAAATCTTGCCTGGTGTGCACAGCCCCCTCCCCAGTTTCGAAGTACCCCAGAAGTGCCCCTTTGTACATATGAAAATTGCCCCTTTTACTTTGACAAGTGCACCTATTACTTTATTAAAGTGCCCCTTTGTAGGTGCCTTTTTTGTTGCCCCCCCCCCCCCCCCCCTCTAATTTGTTCGTCGCTCTGCCGCCCCTGCTTCCATGTGTAGGCATTATGAAGAATTATGAAGATTTATGATGAATTGTTGAGAAGAACAATGAGGACGTCTGTGAACTTGAGAACTGAAGTGTGACCGGTAGCTAGGGTGAGTGTCCAGCTTTCATATACCGTGTGTGACGTCTCCATGCAAGGCCAAGCGAATGTTCAGCGAATGGCCCTTATGGTTGCGTTCCGGGTGGTAAGCAGCTGGTACCCACCCGGTGGGGCTCTGGTGAGACCCGGCGAGGGAAAGGCCAACACGGTGACACTAGCTGGCACGAGCACGCTGTAAGTAGGGACCAGTATGCATACGGAATGGAAACGATGAGGGCACAGTGGAAAAATGTAACACCATGGGACAGCACGATAATATAGACACAGATTACCAGCACATCTGTGTCTTCGGCTGTGGTTACTATGGATCTGTATCCATCCTCCGCAGCATGCCATGCATGAAGAAGCATTCGTGTGTCATCTTCCTCTTGTGTTGTCTTCAGAGTTATGATTTCTTCATAGTGCTTCTCCACTTGCGACATAAAGTTACTTATCATGAAGCTTCTCCCTCTCTGCAGGCTGCTTCCACTGATCGACCAAAAATTTAATCTAGGCTTATTTTTGTTTTCAGGGTTTCTTCAGAATTTTTTCCGCTGCAAAATGTTGTGACAAGGTGCAATGTTCTTCCACTGTGTTTAAGCGGTGGAACCTCTGTTGTATTTCTCAGCATTCTTGATGGACTCATCCCTGTAGACATCGAACACGATATCAGTCCTGGCACTATCAGTGCCTTCGTGCAGAGCTATCGTCAGTGCAGCATCTGTTAGATGTGCGAATGACTTGCCATCCCCTTTGAGTCTATGTACAAGGCTCATTCTATCAATGATACAAAATGAAGACTTCGGAGTGAGATCTGCTGGTGACACAATTTTCTCCAGCTCTGTTTGTCTTGCGCAGAGAGCAATGCTGTTGCCAGTTACCACGGTATTGGTCCGAGTGGGCGTGCTAGAACCTCTCTAATAGATAGCGCTCTGCTGTGAGCAATGATGATCATGCATGCGCCCAAAGAGGTTTTGGTCTGCCTTCACGATTACCTTTGTAACCAGCCTGCTTTTTATTGATGTTCTTCTTCTTATCGAGTCACTACACAAGTCCCGTCCAGTGGTCCACACAGGCTTTGGCACGGCAATTAACGGCTTCCAGGTCATCTTGGGTGCATGGCTCTGGCAGGAGTGGGCAGACTAGCAGGTGTTCCATTGTCTGTTCCTGGCCGCATTCACATGCCGTTTGTTCGTCTCCTAGACCCCACCTCTGCATTAGGACTCTGCATCGACCGTAGCCAGTTCTTAGGCGGTTGAGGCTGAGCCAGGTAGGCCAAGTCTCACTGGAGCCGGTTGCGAGGGATTCCTTTGGGCTGAGGGAGAGTTTATGTGGAGTGGTCTGAAGGTGGTTAGACCACAAAGTCATCCTTTGGTTGTGTGGGCTAGTATTAAGAGGCTCTACCGAGTGCAGAAAGCTGTGTCTGGATTTGAGCTGCTTGCCCACTGGCTGTTGTTCGAAGAGTGGGTGGAGTGGATTGTTGGGACAAGACCAACCATCTGACGTGTGGAGGGGCAATACCGCAGAGCAGGTAGATGTCTTCTACTTTAGTTGGCCTATAAGGCATCCAGTGATCGCTCTGCAAGATGAATTTAGAGCTGGGTCAATCTTGGGTGCATGGGCCGACCTACTCCATACTGGTGATGCATACTCCGCAGCAGAGAAGCAAAGCGCCAGGGCTGTCGTCCGGATTGTTCTGGCATCAGTCCCCCAGTTGGTATTGGCTAGCTTCTTGAGGATGCTGTTGCGGGCTCCAACTTTTGCCTTTGTGTTGGCAATGTGGTTCTTGTAGGTAAGGGAGCGATCGAGTGTGACGCCTACGTAGACTGGGTTGGGAGTGTGCTACAGCCTTTTCCCATACCAGCTGATCCTTAGTTGATGGTTGGCATCCCTGTTTTTGAGGTGGAATGCGCTTATCTGAGTTTTATCAGGGTTATACTCAGGTGGTTGGTCGCATAGTATGGGATGAGACCGGCCAGGGCATCACTGAGGGACTCCTCCAACTTCACAAAAGATTGGTTCAGGGTGGCGATGCAGAGATCATCGGCGTAGAGGAAGCTCCTGGTGTTTGGGTGGATCGGTTGGTCATTCGTGTACACGTTAAAGAGTAACGGTGCAAGCACACTTCCTTGTGGTAGGCCATTTTTCTGTCTGCGCCATCTGCTGCGATTCCCATTGAGAACCAATTATTGATTATTGATGTTGAGGAAGGTCTTCAGGCTCTCTTTTTTTCATCTTGTCATGAAAGTTTACCATGGGTTGCTCTTTTTCCAAACAATCTTTTCGGTATGCTTCTTTTCCAACTTTGTGAACTTTCAGCAGGTCTTTGGCACTATCTTGTGGGGCCGGGATACAGTAGACAAGTTGACAGGTCCGGATGATTGAAGTGCTGTAAACTGTTTCTGCTGACCATGTCTCTCAACTCCCTCAAAATAATATGAACTCCTGACCTTCTGTACTCAGATGTCAGCTCCTGGTTTTAGGCTGAACCTTTTGTCCCCCCACCCCAGTGGTCTGTGTGTCCTTGTTGATGGTTTCTTCAATTTTCTGGTCGACTGGGATTCTGCCAAAGACGTCCTACCAAGTTGTACAGAAAATCTCTGGCCCTGCATGAATTGTTCATGCACATCTGGGTGATCAATTGGCCAGCCGGGACATTTGTACATAATAACTATAGTAGGGAAGAAAGCGTGCTTAGTTCAGTTTGTCGTCGGCGAAGCACCAGGGAATCATTGCACGAATGAAAGCAAGGTGCAGCACCCATGCAGACACCCTCTCTAGATGCCCTAACCAGACCTAGCATAACCTCGACGATGTCCACATACATCCAGAAGGCCGAGAGGGTCCCATTCTCCCATATCAGGTAATCAAGGTAGACATCAAACAGCTTAAAGATATGGGCTCAAGAACTGGTTCTCAATCATCTCACAGCCAGCAGCTTGAGAAACATATTGACATAGGCTGTTCACGACTCTAAGGCTTTCTTCCAGGTGAACCTGGTCATCAGTGTGGTTAGTTTCTAGACAGGGTAGGAAGCCTTTCAATGCCTGTCGCATAAATTATGCCTCGTACAACAACTTGACTGCACAGTTGTACTTGCAGCATTCCATCACTCCAGCTACAGAGCCAATATCAGGGACACCTGACTCTACACATAGGTCCCTCAGTCAAGCATCTTGAAACATCTTCTCAATGGGTGACCACAGTGTGCATATGCCAAGAGATATACATCCCAGGGACTAAATAAATGGTCATTAATATGATGAATCTGTGCTGGTTCCAACATTGCATACAATCAAATGAAGTTTTCTAGCATCTAATGTAGTCATCACAATGTTATATCTTTCCAAACCCTAAGAAACAGCTTGTAATATACAGTGGCAGACTACATTTATGGTCATTTTGCTCTGATTTTATGCAAATGTATGAAAAATAGCAGTGATGTCCTATGTTAATGTCCAAAATAATGCTTTAGCTGTGTTCCCTGTGCCTGAAAACCTGGGTATAGACACCAAAATGAAATTTCAACACCTCTCCAATCCCAAGATAAAGCCAAAATATGGCATATAGTACCGTACAGGGCATCTTGTTAACTCTAATTCATGTTGCCATGGTAACAATGGGAAGGTACTAAATAGCATATTCTTGGCTTATATGATGTATTAGTCATATAGTTGTTTCATTAAATTGGAAAGAGGACTTTAACTTGTCTTGAATGAGTATATTGTGTAATATATTACTGAAATTACTCTAAAATCCTTGATTTTAGGCTATTCTTGGGTTGTTACCATGGCAACCGTTATAAATGGTAATGTAATTTGCATTTCATTACTTTTCTTTATGGTGAGGTATTCTAAACTTTTATTCTGTGAGCCTGAAAACCTGGATATAGACACCAAAAAGAACTTTCAACAGCTCTCCAATGCCAAAATATAGCCAAAATATGGCATATAGTACCGTACAGGGCATCTTGTTAACTCTAATTCATGTTGCCATGGTAACAATGGAAAGGTACTAAATAGCATATTCTTGGCTTATATGATGTATTAGGCATACAGTTGTGTCATTATTTTGGAAAGGGGACTTTAACTTGTCTTGAAAGGGCACATTGTCTAGAGTAAAGTACCCGGTAATCGGTCAGCTCCGGTTTTCGGCCAATTGGTTGGATACATGGTAAAATCACTTTAAAATACATCGCATAATAGCATAACACATATCCCACACATACCATACCATGCCAGTGTCACTGAAGAACCACATTTGCAATGAAAAATATATCCTAAAATATCACATTTTAGCGATGTAATCGGCGGTCCCGCTACCCAAATCTGAAAAATCGAGTTTCTTACGCGTGTATGTAAGAAATATGGGTACCATAAAATGAGCTTTATTTCAAGTATTTTTCAGATATAGAGCCCGATTTTGTGCTGGTCGCAAGCTCAAAAGTATCTCATCGCATGTATTAAATCAATGCAGCTAGCCGCACACCGCGACGCACACACGATATGTCCGTCTAATTCAGATTCCAACTTCCGATCACCGCTGTGCCTGTATTCGGTCAGGCGAGCACCCGGGAGCTCCGGCGTGGGATACCTGCTCCGCCCGCTTGTGCTATACATCAGCGCAGAAACGCACGCGCGCGCGAGCGCTTCCTATTGACTTTGTACATGCGGCCGTAAACTGAAACGCTCGGCCGATAACCGGCTCCAAAACAGTAAAAATTGAAATGAATATTGTCATGGCAATTCGTGATTTTTTTTGGGGATTCTTTTTTTGTTTAAATAATAATAATATTTGCTTCATGATTTGAACAAGAAATGATAATAAATAGGAAGTAAAGAGTCCAATAAATAGGATTTTGTCTTAAGTGGCCGAAAACCGGGTACTTTACTCTAATATGTTACTGAAATTACTCAAAAATCCTTGATTTTAGGCTATTCTGAGGTCGTTACCATGGCAACCGTTATAAATGGTAATGTAATTTGCATTTCATTACTTTCCTTTATGGCGAGGTATTCTAAACTGTACATTTTTATGCATTCAAAAGTGTTTTTATAATTTTTAAATGACTTTAACTGTTTCTTTGAATAATACCGGTTTTAGTGTAGTGTTGCCATGGAAACTGCTGATTATATGACTAAGCTGTACATTCGGAAATGCTATCATAACTTTTTACACGTATATATACCCACCAAACAAAAAAAAAGTACAAAGGTTTTGCCACCTCTGGTGGTACCAATATCTGGTCTGGCCCATGGACTATATATCTATCTCGTGCAAAAGCCATGGGGTCAATTGGATCTGTTGTTGTATTGGTCCATTTGTTATTACTCCCCTTGTCGTAACCAATCCTTTTAAATGAAACTCTAGATCTAGTGGAATGCTGGAAAGCCTGGAAATATTAACAAATGTTTCAACATCTTAACCACTTGACTGCTCACCATTTACATGTACGTGTTCTCGCTCTTGCATGTCTGTGCGCACCACGTACATGTACGTGCTTAGTGCATTGCACTTTCAAGACCGTAGCACTGCATAAGGCCTAGCCCTACTGTGTAATTAGCACTGCAATGATGTCATACAGGTCTTGTACAGTATATGGCGCTCTTCTAGAAAAATACCGGCTTTTTGTGTGTGCAGTGTACATTTTTTGTGAAGTTTTTGTTCAGTACAAAAATGCTGTAGCACAGGCGGTATGAACGTATTTTAAGCCATTAGCAGTCAAGTGGTTAAGTAGATTACCTTTATATCTATCTCTGGCAAAAGCCATGGGGTCAATTGGATCTGTTGTTGTATTGGTCCATTTGTTTTACTCCCCTTGCCGTAAACAATCTTTTTAAATGAAACTCTAGATCTAGTGGAATGCTGGAAATATTAACAAATGTTTCAACATCTTAAGTAGATTACCTGATTTCTATCTCTGGTAATAGCCCAAGGGTCAAGTGGATTCTTTGTTGTGTCAACCCAGATATTTGTCCTTCCTTTGAAATGTTGAGCCAGAAGTTCATAGTCACATTAGCATTAAGCTTGTTGGCAATTACTTCAATCGTAGATGAAGTTGAATTCATCATTATTCCTTCATCTTCAAAACAGGCATCGCCTAGAATAGAAGAAGATGAATGAAACATATTAGCTATTGCACAGATATTTACAACCTTTTCTGTTAGTAATTCATTGTTATGTTTTACTGATTTTCGTAAAATGCTATGTTAGATATGACATGAAGTGGAAGCTCTTTAAATTTTAAGTGTAAATAGTATACTCTTTAAATTAAGCTTTAACTGCTCTAAATGCTGATTTCATGTTTAAATGAGTTGCTCACATACATGTAAAAACATTATGCATAAATAGTAAGATTAAACGAGAACTTACCGTTTGAAGTTTGATCTTTATTTTATGAATATTTAGGAGGAAGTTATTACATGAGATCCCGTCGCGCATGCGCAGTCAATATTCAAAGCTACAAATGTGGTTACTCTCAGTAGTAAGGAACAGGAACTTACACTTAAGTTTGAAGTTTGGGTGGGTGAGGAGGGCATGTAATAACTTCCTCCTAAATATTCATAAAATAAAGATCAAACTTCAAACGGTAAGTTCTCGTTTAATCTTACTATTTTATTTCATATTTCGTCGTTCGAAATTACATGAGATTTTGAAGCATAGTAGCCACATTTGGAACAACCAACATGTATGGAAAGTGAACACTGATTATGCAGATTGAATTGGATGCTTCTAACCAATGACTCACCATATTTGACAGTTATTGTAGTCTGTTCATACATGTGGCAAAACATTTCACATACAAGACGTCCAAATATAAGACGTCATAATGTTGCAAAAACATTGTTCGTTTCTGTATCTAGCTTATTCTAGCCATCTGGTTTCTTAATCCCAGTTCTATTAATTAGACAGCTGGTCTCTTAATGCCAGTTCTATTGAAAAGCCTTCTGATGCAGTTCTTAAAGCAGTGTGCTATCTTGTAAGACTGCCTGGGTAAAGTTTCTCTTGTTTTCAAAAGGTTTCCTGTAGAACTTCCTGAACGTTTTCTCTGAAGACCATCCTGCTCGGGCTAGGATCTGGTCCATTGGAAGTGCTGCCTTGGCAGCTGCTGAAGTTGATGCTGCCCGCGTTGAATGAGCCTTATAAACGTTTGTTTGTATCCACACAGGCTCTTTGCAAGCAGGTCTTGATCCAGCGAGATAAGGTTTGAGTTGTTACTCTATTATGAGGTCTGATGTAACTTACAAAGAACGAGTTCTCATTCCCACGAAGTAGTCCTGTGCGCTGGACATAATGTTTCACATATTTTACAATACACAATCTTCTATCAGGAGGATATGCTTCCAATTTAAACTTAAAATTGGTATTTCCTGGTTTGCTTTGCTTCAAGTGTTCATCCAAATGAAAAACCACAAAGCCCCCTTTTAGGGTCATCTTGTTAGTCTTCAATATATGCAAGGTTTGCACTCTCTGTGCCGATACAAGAGCCATTAGCATACATACTTTGAGTGTTAAATCTCTGAGGTTTAAGGAGTTTACTGGAGACAATTTTCTTAGAAAATTGAGGACTGGACTAATATTCCATATTTCTGTATATCTAGGTAAGACAGGTCTGAGTTGAAAAACACCTCTCATCAGTCAGTAGTCTAGATCTAGTCAACATTGAAGCTCATAATTATGGTCGAATTGTAAGCGTTTTTTTATAGGACAATGCAATATGTTTTCACGTGTACGTACGGTACGAATGAATGCGCGCACGATACGATCGAATGATACTGCGCGCACGGTGATCGAGAAGGGGGTCGCGTTACCCGACACGTCGGTTCGAAAAAGGATTCCATTGCCCTAAAAAAACCTAAAAATCAAACAAATGAGCTTCAGCAATGTTGACTTTGGACTGGTTATTTTGCATCAAGAAGGTATTATTGATAATTGTTCGTTTCTCTTTTAGTCATCTAAATCTTATTTAGAGCATTTTTATGATGTTCTGGAAGTTTTGACTAATCTGGGCATGCAGAAATTGTAGAATCCCGATTTTTGTATTATTTATTATTCGTAAAGATCAATTCCACCTCGATTCAGACTTTTTCAGCAGTTTAACAATAAATCAAAGGGTATCAAACAAAACAGAAAACCACGTCATAACGTTCAATGGTTGCTTCGAAAGAGATTTGTTTGTGTCGAATATTTTGAATTGAAATTATTAAATTTGCAGCACGAAATCCAGCTATAAAAAAGCCTATAATTCTATATCAGCTACCCTTGAAGATGGATGAGCTGTACTGAGCATGTGCAGTAGAAGCAGACTACATCTCCATGGTAGTTAGACCTTGGCTTAACTTTAAACCTGGGTTTTAGACTTAAACCTGGGTTTAACTAAACCTGGCTTTCAGAAACTGAAATGATACTTAGACCTGAAGTCTGGCTTAGTTAAACCCGGGTTTAAAGTTAAACCTGGGTTTAACTAAACCTGACTTCAGAATACGGGCCTAAGGGTGGTATTCTCGAAAGCGGCCTAAGTTAAATCAGCGGCCTAAGTTAAATCAGTGGCCTAAACCTGGTTTAAACCACGGACTATCTTTTTTGCTATTCTCGAAGGCCGCCTAAAGATAAGCCAGGCTTAAATACGTCATAGTTCGGCCTAGACCGAATTTTTCTGTCTCTTTCGTTCGTTAGCCTCTGATTTGGGTAGGTCGGCTCTCTCTTTAGAGACAGAACAGCCCCATACGCTGTAGTGGCCGCTCGTTTGTACTAAGAAACGTTACACAAAACTTGGCCAAACTTAATCCCTAATTTTGATATTTTACCGGATGCGTATCCGATGCATTTAAAGTCCTAAATTAGCTAAATACTTAACTACTTCGGTTCCACTTACCAACTTGACTAGAATAATCCGTTTAAAATGGTCCATTTTTAGGAAATTATGGGGTCAAGATCGACATCCATGAAGAAAATCTTGCAGCCGAGTCTCATTCTTTCTAGTCTACGCCGAAGGCAAAATGATTATAACGGAAAAACTGTGCATGTCATTACGAACTCGTAGCTCGTGCACAGTTTTTCCGTTATAATCATTTTGCCTTCGGCGTTAGGACTAGAAAGAATGAGACTCGGCTGCAAGATTTTCTTCATGGATGTCGATCTTGACCCATAATTTCCTAAAAATGGACCATTAAAACGGATTATTCTAGTCAAGTTGGTAAGTGGAACCGAAGTAGTTAAGTATTTACTAATTTAGGACTTTAAATGCATCGGATACGCATCCGGTAAAATATCAAAATTAGGGATTAAGTTTGGCCAAGTTTTGTGTAACGTTTCTTAGTACAAACGAGCGGCCACTACAGCGTATGGGGCTGTTCTGTCTCTAAAGAGAGAGCCGACCTACCCCAAATCAGAGGCTAACGAACGAAAGAGACAGAAAAATTCGGTCTAAGTTCGGCCTAACTTAGGCCGCTCAGAGGGGCAGGTTTAAATACGTCATAGTTCGGCCTAACTTCGCGTGACGTCACTTTTTAGTTAAATCGACTGTCCGCGGAGAGTGAACGGTAAGTTTTGCATTTGAATTTCTATATTTGATCACAATTTACACTCTTTTGTATAGATAAGCGCTCATGAAAGTTACACCAGCTAATAAAGTATTTGTGCTACTTTCATGTTGCTGTACTGGTGATAATCTAAAATGCTTTTAACTGAATACATTTTGGGGAAACTTGGACAAGTTTCATGGTGTTCGCAGACCAGTCCCATACGTGCAAATAATTGTCGGTTAACATTT